>OY282642.1:77131686-77494994 GCA_958299015.1 Tetanocera ferruginea
GGGTTCCATGGAACATTTGGACCAAAATGGGTGATTCTATGGCCAATCGGATGCAATGGGATTATCTGAGGTCATAGGCGGGTCATTGGAACTTTTATGGGTTCCATGGAACATTTGGACCAAAATGGGTGATTCTATGGCCAATCGGATGCAATGGGATTATCTGAGGTCATAGGCGGGTCATTGGAACTTTTATGGGTTCCATGGAACATTTGGACCAAAATGGATGATTCTATGGCCAAACGGATGCAATGGGATTATCTGAGGTCATAGGCGGGTCATTGGAACTTTTATGGGTTCCATGGAACATTTGGACCAAAATGGGTGATTCTATGGCCAATCGGATGCAATGGGATTATCTGAGGTCATAGGCGGGTCATTGGAACTTTTATGGGTTCCATGGAACATTTGGACCAAAATGGGTGATTCTATGGCCAATCGGATGCAATGGGATTATCTGAGGTCATAGGCGGGTCATTGGAACTTTTATGGGTTCCATGGAACATTTGGACCAAAATGGGTGATTCTATGGCCAATCGGATGCAATGGGATTATCTGAGGTCATAGGCGGGTCATTGGAACTTTTATGGGTTCCATGGAACATTTGGACCAAAATAGTTCATTCTATGGCCAATCGGATGCAATGGGATTATCTGAGGTCATAGGCGGGTCATTGGAACTTTTATGGGTTCCATGGAACATTTGGACCAAAATGGATGATTCTATGGCCAAACGGATGCAATGGGATTATCTGAGGTCATAGGCGGGTCATTGGAACTTTTATGGGTTCCATGGAACATTTGGACCAAAATGGGTGATTCTATGGCCAATCGGATGCAATGGGATTATCTGAGGTCAAAGGCGGGTCATTGGAACTTTTATGGGTTCCATGGAACATTTGGACCAAAATGGGTGATTCTATGGCCAATCGGATGCAATGGGATTATCTGAGGTCATAGGCGGGTCATTGGAACTTTTATGGGTTCCATGGAACATTTGGACCAAAATGGGTGATTCTATGGCCAATCGGATGCAATGGGATTATCTGAGGTCATAGGCGGGTCATTGGAACTTTTATGGGTTCCATGGAACATTTGGACCAAAATGGGTGATTCTATGGCCAATCGGATGTAATGGGATTATCTGAGGTCATAGGCGGGTCATTGGAACTTTTATGGGTTCCATGGAACATTTGGACCAAAATGGGTGATTCTATGGCCAATCGGATGCAATGGGATTATCTGAGGTCATAGGCGGGTCATTGGAACTTTTATGGGTTCCATGGAACATTTGGACCAAAATGGGTGATTCTATGGCCAATCGGATGCAATGGGATTATCTGAGGTCATAGGCGGGTCATTGGAACTTTTATGGGTTCCATGGAACATTTGGACCAAAACAGATGATTCTATGGCCAATCGGATGCAATGGGATTATCTGAGGTCACAGGCGGGTCATTTGAACTTTTGTGGGTTCCATGGAACATTTGGACAAAAATGGGTGATTCTATGGCCAATCGGATGCAATGGGATTATCTGAGGTCATAGGCGGGTCATTGAAACTTTTATGGGTTCCATGGAACATTTGGACAAAAATGGGTGATTCTATGGCCAATCGGATGCAATGGGATTATCTGAGGTCATAGGCGGGTCATTGGATTTTTTATGGGTTCCATGGAACATTTGGACCAAAATGGGTGATTCTATGGCCAATCGGATGCAATGGGATTATCTGAGGTCACAGGTGGGTCATTGGCACATTTATGGGTTCTATGGAACATTTGGACAAAAATGGGTGATTCTATGGCCAATCGGATGCAATGGGATTATCTGAGGTCATAGGCGGGTCATTGAAACTTTTATGGGTTCCATGGAACATTTGGACAAAAATGGGTGATTCTATGGCCAATCGGATGCAATGGGATTATCTGAGGTCATAGGCGGGTCATTGGATTTTTTATGGGTTCCATGGAACATTTGGACCAAAATGGGTGATTCTATGGCCAATCGGATGCAGTGGGATTATCTGAGGTCACAGGTGGGTCATTGGCACATTTATGGGTTCCATGGAACATTTGGACCAAAATGGGTGATTCTATGGCCAAACGGATGCAATGGGATTATCTGAGGTCATAGACGGGTCATTGGAACTTTTTTGGGTTCCATGGTACATTTGGACCAAAATTGATGATTCTATGGCCAATCGGATGCAATGGGATTATCTGAGGTCATAGGCGGGTCATTGGAACTTTTATGGGTTCCATGGTACATTTGGACCAAATTGATGATTCTATGGCCAATCGGATGCAATGGGATTATCTGAGGTCACAGGCGGGTCATTGGAACTTTTATGGGTTCCATGGAACATTTGGACCAAAATGGGTGATTCTATGGCCAATCGGATGCAATGGGATTATCTGAGGTCATAGGCGGGTCATTGGAACTTTTATGGGTTCCATGGAACATTTGGACCAAAATGGGTGATTCTATGGCCAATCGGATGCAATGGGATTATCTGAGGTCATAGGCGGGTCATTGAAACTTTTATGGGTTCCATGGAACATTTGGACCAAAATGGGTGATTCTATGGCCAATCGGATGCAATGGGATTATCTGAGGTCATAGGCGGGTCATTGAAACTTTTATGGGTTCCATGGAACATTTGGACCAAAATGGGTGATTCTATGGCCAATCGGATGCAATGGGATTATCTGAGGTCATAGGCGGGTCATTGAAACTTTTATTACAAAAATGGGTGATTCTATGGCCAATCGGATGCAATGGGATTATCTGAGGTCATAGGCGGGTCATTGGATTTTTTATGGGTTCCATGGAACATTTGGACCAAAATGGGTGATTCTATGGCCAATCGGATGCAGTGGGATTATCTGAGGTCACAGGTGGGTCATTGGCACATTTATGGGTTCCATGGAACATTTGGACCAAAATGGGTGATTCTATGGCCAAACGGATGCAATGGGATTATCTGAGGTCATAGACGGGTCATTGGAACTTTTTTGGGTTCCATGGTACATTTGGACCAAAATTGATGATTCTATGGCCAATCGGATGCAATGGGATTATCTGAGGTCACAGGTGGGTCATTGGAACTTTTATGGGTTCCATGGTACATTTGGACCAAAATTGATGATTCTATGGCCAATCGGATGCAATGGGATTATCTGAGGTCATAGGCGGGTCATTGGAACTTTTATGGGTTCCATGGTACATTTGGACCAAAATTGATGATTCTATGGCCGATCGGATGCAATGGGATTATCTGAGGTCACAGGCTGGTCATTGGAACTTTTATGGGTTCCATGGAACATTTGGACCAAAATGGGTGATTCTATGGCCAATCGGATGCAATGGGATTATCTGAGGTCATAGGCGGGTCATTGGAACTTTTATGGGTTCCATGGAACATTTGGACCAAAATGGGTGATTCTATGGCCAATCGGATGCAATGGGATTATCTGAGGTCATAGGCGGGTCATTGAAACTTTTATGGGTTCCATGGAACATTTGGACAAAAATGGGTGATTCTATGGCCAATCGGATGCAATGGGATTATCTGAGGTCATAGGCGGGTCATTGGATTTTTTATGGGTTCCATGGAACATTTGGACCAAAATGGGTGATTCTATGGCCAATCGGATGCAATGGGATTATCTGAGGTCATAGGCGGGTCATTGGAACTTTTATGGGTTCCATGGAACATTTGGACCAAAAAAGATGATTCTATGGCCAATCGGATGCAATGGGATTATCTGAGGTCACAGGCGGGTCATTGGAACTTTTATGGGTTCCATGGAACATTTGGACCAAAAGGGGTGATTCTATGGCCAATCGGATGCAATGGGATTATCTGAGGTCATAGGCGGGTCATTGGAACTTTTATGGGTTCCATGGAACATTTGGACCAAAATGGGTGATTCTATGGCCAATCGGATGCAATGGGATTATCTGAGGTCATAGACGGGTCATTGGAACTTTTTTGGGTTCCATGGTACATTTGGACCAAAATTGATGATTCTATGGCCAATCGGATGCAATGGGATTATCTTAGGTCACAGGCGGGTCATTGGTACTTTTATGGGTTCCATGAGACGTTTCGAACAGTTTTTATGATTCTATAGCCAATCGGATGCAATGGGATTTTCTGAGGTCATTGTCACTTTTATGAATTCTACGAAGCATTTAGACATATATGGATGATTCTGTGGTTTAGCGAATGTAACTGGACTATCTGAGGTCTAGGCTGGGTCATTGAAACTTTGGGTCATGGATTTCATTTTAAAATAACATTTTTGAGAGAAAACCTTAATTTATATTTAGTGTTTTGGAAGAACACTGGGGACGTCTAGATTTTGTTCAATCATCACGATTTGTAAAAAATTTTACTTCAATTTTTTACGTTTCGAGTTTTAGTTATTTAAATTTTACTGCCTCAGTTGTTGGTAACGACATTACATTTTGGTAATGAAATTAATAATGTTTACTGTTAATGCATGATGTTTATATATTTAACCACTTTGCCTATTGTACATGATTATATAAAATTCCAAGGCAATTATTAAGAAGTAAACTCCAATCGCGCGTCGTAGCTGACACGCACACTTTTTTTTTTTGTTTTTTATGAATTGGGCAAAGAGCTGCAAAGAGATCTAAACAATATCAAGTAACCAATGCGATGGTGTATAGGCATCGTTGATACCCTTTATTCCTCAAAGAATAAAAGGAAATCTAATACATAAAATCAAATGTTTGTATGTCTGTTTGTCTGTCTGTCTGTTCCGTATAGGCTGGCGAACCGTTTATCCGATTGAGCTGAAATTTATGTTTCAATTCAATCGTTCGAGTTCGTTTGATAAAGAGAAAGAACATAGGGGGTGTAAAAAAGTGGGCGAAAGTCTGTGGGCGTGGCACTCCATAATAACTTTTAAACGCCTGGACCGATTTCCATGAAATTTGGTATGAATGTTTATTTGCTTCCAAAATAAAACATAGGCTTTAAAAAATTCAAAAGGCTTTCGCAAGAAGGCGCTTTAAGTAGTGCGTTTTACAACTTGAACGTTCAACTTCACCCAATATAAAACATAAAAAATAAAAAATTCCAAAGACTTCCGCAAGAGGGCGCTTTAAGTAGTGCATTTTTAAGACTTAATTACTCCTAAGCGCCTGGACCGATTTCCATGAAATTTGGTATGAAGGTTCAACTGCAACCAAAATAAAGCAAAGGTAAAAAAGTGGGCGGAAGTAAGTGGGCGTGGCACGATATAGTAACTCCTAAACACCTGGACCGATTCCAATGAAATTTGGTATGAAGGTTCGACTGCGCCCAAGATAACATAGGCTATAAAAAAATTCCAAAGACTTACGTGCGCTTTAAGTGTGCGTTTTAAAAACTTAAAACACTCCTAAACGCCTGAACCGATTTCAAGATAAAACATAGGCTATAAAAAATTCAAAAAACTTCCGTAAGAGGGCACTTTAAGTAGTAAATTGTTAAGACTCAATAACTCCTAAATGACTTCACCGATTTTACTAAAATTTAGTACGTAAAATAACTTGACCCTGTAACAGAATTGAGGCTATTTAAATTTCAATCTTTATATTTGGCTCATTCACGTCAAAACGGATGAACCAATTTTGATGAAACTTGGTAAGCATTTGTATCTGTTACTGAAATAGATCCTATGCTTTTAAAAGTTCTTTCGAAAGGAATGAGCCGAAAGCAAAGAAGTTTAAAACTACAGACTAATGAAAAAAAAGAAGTTTACCGAATACGAGCAAAAGCTATGTAAAGATAAAAAAAATTAACCGAACAGTATCGACCAAAACCAAAATTGAATGAAAAAAATCCACAAATCGAATTGATGTTTATAGGATTTTTTAAAATTGGAATTTTTTTGAGATAAAATTGCATATTAAATGCATGCTTAGAGAAACATTAAACGCATATTTCTCGAAATGACTTTTCAAACTGCACTCAGAAAAAAGTTTCTCGGAATATGATATAAGAGGCATCATATTTAGAGAAAAATGGTCTATAGTGTAAAAGTCTATAGACTTTGCAACAGAGAATGTCTTTCTCTATATGCGATCCTAAAAATGATAAAAAGCTTCTATAAAAAAGATAAATTTATAAAATATATCGTTTTTAGAGAAAAAGACTTTTTATTTTTGAGAAAATATTTGTTTTTATTGAAGAAAATACTTCTCATAGTGCATTTTTTATAAAAATATAGGAACAATTTTTCATTTTCAATAAATTTTTCTCTATAAATGAGAATTTTTTTTCCTCAGAAACTAGACGTCAGATCGAGACGTTGAAGATATAATTTTTTTAATCATGTCTGGCGGGTACAGTTTTACGAAAATTTGACTTAACATTTTCGACGCAGGTGGCAAAACCGCAAAAAACGATAATATAAAAAATTTTAAAATTTAATTCATAATCTAATGTTGTCCCGCAGTATTGAGCCAAGTCCCGCATTTTTGATGGCTCCGTCCCGATTTTGAACTTTTCAGAGTTGGCAACCCTAGTGCCACATAAGTTAACAATCAATAAAAAACATGAAAGTGTTCGCACTTCACAACAATGTTTGGACATGTTTAAACAACATTTAACTGATTTTTTGTGAAAATAGTGATCATGGATGAAACACGGATCCACCGCTATACACCTGAATAGGAGAAATCAGCAAAAGAGTGGATAGGTCCCAAAAGCAGTGCACCAAAGTGAGCACCGTGAAGACTCAACAAACGACCGGAAAGGTGTTGGCCTCTGTTTTTTTGGGATTCGGTGGCATTTAATCGGCTATTTGAGAAAAGGAAAAGCAGTCAATTTTTCTACGATTGAAGAACGAAATCGTCAACAAGTGGGGTCCAATTATCGAAGAAAAAATCATCTTTTTGCAAGACAAATCAATCCAGCTCACAAATCGATCGAATTCATTCCTAATTGCACGCTTATGCTTCGAACTGTTTCTTCATTCCTCATATTCCCCAGCTTAAACCCCCAGCGACTTTTATCTGTTCCAAAACTTAAAAGGTGGCTCCAGGAGAGGATTTTTGTTACGAATGAACAATGGTTTTTTTCAAACTTTTTTTTCGACCCACTCTAATGAGCATGTCGAATTGGAAACTGAAGTTTATTTTAGAGATCTTCAGAAATCTTACCATTCAAAGGGCATCGCAATATTAAAAATCGTTGGGATAAGAAAAAACGTGTGTTTTCTTTGTTAAGCCGGCAGCATCTTGAACGCACTAGAACAGTAATTTACAGTTTGTATGTTTATTCTGTCAATAGTATAAAATATACGAACACGCTTGTGAATAAATAAAAAAATAAAAGAACCATTGCGAAAAAGTTCGTTTTACTCCCATTTTTTAATTAAATTTACTGCCATTTACGAATTTTGAAGTCCGAACTCTGGTACCTGGTACAAATTGTGAAGCTGAAAGGTTATTTTTAGTATTTAAAAGAATAAAAAATGTTCATCAACCTTCTATGTTACATGAACGTTTGTCGTCAATAACGCAACTTTGTATAGAAAGTGATTTGTTGCAAACGATTAACTTTGACGAGTTGATAGTACGTTTTGCCACAGTTAAATCGAAAAAAAAATTTTAAATAAAAATTGAACAGCTATTGTTTCACTTTAAGACACATGTAAAAATTAATATCTTGATTTTTAAAAGATCCAAGTTAAATGCTCTGACCTTGAGTAGGCCCCGTGTCGATTTAAGCCCCAGGCCCCGCCATGTTTTAATCCGGCGCTGTTCGTAGGTATAACTTTTCCATGGATGGCTTCAAATTGTGTTCCAATATGGGCTTGTATTGGAAGTGATCCATAATGCCTTCAACAAATACCAGATTTCCAACGCCTGAGGTTGCAACTGCTTTCCAGACCATAACACTGCCGCCACCATGCTTCACAGACGGCATTTGGTGCTTGAGATTTATAGTAGTGGTCAGTTTTCTCCAAACTTTGGCATTTCCGTCGTATCCAAATATGTTGTATTTGGACTCATCCGTAAATAGAACACCATCCCAAAAGTCAATTCCCTTATTTACAGTGGCTCACAGCTTATTTCGTGCAGACGATGTGTTAAACTTTGAAATGCTATAACTTGGTAACTAGTACTGGTAATGAAAAAATTTAAAAAACATTTGTTTGCTAGTAATTATATATTTATATATAAACTTGCATTTCTTTATATAATGGTCTACTAAAAAAATAATAAACAAAAAACTGAAAAAGCAGCAAAATTCAACGCCACAGCTTATTTCGTGCACTCCACTGAATCTTAAGAAAATGTAATATGTTAGTCTTTTTTAATATTTTGTGTGGCCGCCATTTTGTTAAATTACATCTTTAATCCATTTACTGGCTATCCATTTACTCTACTAATTTTTTGTAATATCTGGGGGTATTTGTTGCCATTCCTCCATTAATGCATTTTTTAATTAATTTTTATTGGAAATATTCCGCTTGCGAACGCCACTCTCCAAAATTGCCCACAAAATTTCTATTACATTTAAATCGGGTGACTGTGCAGGCGGATTCATAAGATGCGGGCAATTCCAAATCAACCATGACTGGACGATTCTCGATTTTTGTTTTGGGTCGTTGTCCTGGTAGAACCGAAATGTCTCTCGTACGCCCAAGGTGTCGATACTTTGAAGCAAATTTTCTTTTATAATATCTAGGTACATTGTCTTGTCCATAATGCCTCCAATAAAAACTAATTTTCCAACGCCCGATGCAGCCATACAGGCCCAAACAATTACGCTGCCGCCACCATGTTTTACTGTAGGCTTGAGATGGTTATTGTTCAGCTCGGTATAAGCCTTACGCCATATATATTGCATTCCTTCGGAGCCAAAAATATTGAACTTAAACTCGTCCGAGAAAATGACGTCATTCCAGAGTGTCCTAGAATATAAAACGTGTTATTTGACGAAGTTCAGTCGACATAACTGATTTTTTTTATTAATATAAGATTTGTTGCGTGTTACTCGACCATTAAACTCGTTGGCCCGCAGCAGATGACGAATTGTTTCGGCACAGCATTTCTTGCCCAACTCCTTCTCAACCTCCGTGGCCAATTTGGGACCCTAAAGCCTCAGATATTCTTCGATTTTTCGCAGAATAAGTCGCTCGTCCGCTTATGTACATATTTTATTAGGAGCATTTCTGGCCTTATCAGCCACACGATTTTCTTGCAAAAAGCGCTGGATGATGTACTGCACTGTAGAGGGTCTCAATTTTACTATTTCAGCTATTTGCGGTGGGATTTTTTTCTTTTTTAAAGTGAAATAAAACTAATTCGTGCTGTTATATTGTTGTGCGACGGCCCATTTTTAAAACAAATCAATTTGTGCACTTAAGGTTTTAAGTCCAGACTAAAAATAACTGTTAACTCCGATCAGAAGAATCACGACATCAGTCAAGATAAAAACAGCGAACGAGAAAAAGAAGATAACGGCATCACGTTCAAAAGCTTACATGTAAAAACAGTGTGCACGAAATAAGCTGTGGCGTTGAATTCTGCTGCTTTTTCAGTTTTTTGTTTATTATCTTTTTAGTAGACTTTTATATAAAGAAATGAAAGTTTATATTTAAATGTATAATTACTAGCAAACAAATGTCGTTTAAATTTTTTCATTACCAGTACTAGTTACCAAGTTATAGCATTTCAAAGTTTAACACATCGTCTGCACGAAATAAGCTGTGAGCCACTGTATATGCGTTTCTGCGAACTCCAAATGTTAAATAACTAATTTCTGCACATCCATAGAAATTTCTTTCCGTGGAGCCATATTTCGTCGCCTTAATAAAACAATAGTGTATACGCATGTACACCATTATTTTTTTATTGCATAATAAGAATCTACATAACTGATTCTATATGTGGTCAAAATTTGGTGAAATTCTAATTCCACAAAGTGGGTCAAAAGATCAATTGAAATATTAGCGTATAATTGCGTGATTGAAATTTTTCATTAATAATTGTGTAAGTGCTGGTATGGTGTTTTATTTAGTTGTTACTCTAAATATAATTTCAAAGAAAAATAGTGTATAAAAAGCATACACTATTTTTATTATTCAAAACAATCCATTTTCATAACAAAATAAAAGCGAAAAACGACGTATATTGATATACACTATTTTTATACCCCCACGCGTACTGCGTAAGGGGTATATTAATTTTGTCACGACGTGTGTAACACCCAAAAGGAGGCGTGGTAGGTATGGACAAGTATATATATTCTTGCTCAGCATCACCACCTGAGTTGATTTAGCCATGTCCGTCTGTCTGTCCGTCTGTCCGTCTGTCCGTCTGTCTGTCGACACGATTACAGCCGTAATTTTGAAGCTATCGTAATGAAATTCGATATTTAAGCTTTTTTTAAAAAAACTAAGGTCAAGTTCGAGAATGGGCTAAATCGGATGAAAACCACGCCTACCTCCCATACAACCCCAAAATTGAAAAATCTACAAAGAAGCTAATATTAAAGCTAAAATACTGAAATTTGGTATTTGTGTATTCTATGTCAAAACTGAATTGTGTTAGAAAAATGGGCGTGATCCACCCACTAACACGCCCACCTCCCATACAACCCCAAAATTGAAAAATCTATAAAGAGGCTAATATTAAAGTTACAAGACGGAAACTCGGTATTTGTGTATTCTATGTCGAAACTGAGGTATGCTAGAAAAATGGGCGTCATACACAATCTAACACGCCCACCTCCCATAAAACCCCAAAATTTAAAAATTTATAAAAAGGCTTATATTTAAGCTGCAGGAAAACAATTTGATATGTATGTATTTTAGACACATAAAAATAATAAAATCTCTCAAAATCACATACAAAAAGCTCATTAATTTAAGATTCTTCCACCCTTAAGAATCGGCCGTGGGGGTATTTTAACTTCGACCAAGTCGAAGATATACCTTACTAGTTTAACAATATATTATTTCGAGTCAATCCGTATGACACTTATACACTATTTTATATATCACACAACATTTCTCTGTGTGTTCTATGGTTGACGTAAATAATACCTTAAAATCAGTTTACACTGTTATTGCATAGTAACCTTATATCTATCATTCTTATTTTTGTGTATTGAATAGAAAAAAATAAGAAATCAGTAGTATTTCAACAATCGACTAAATAAGTCTTTAAACAATTAAATAAAATAAAATAAAATTATTACTAATATACTTAATTGACTGGGCAATTGTGGTTTTGCTAGTGTGTTATTGTGAAAAGTTCGTGAAAATAATGGATCTATCAAGTCATGGTGAGTATTTACTGTGAAACGATAACAAGTGTGTGCCGTATTATGACTAAGTAACTGGAATTTCGACCGATTTTGGTTATGTTCGTGCGCCTGGTACGACGCACGAAGACGATTTCTCCACAGGATCTTCGGATGATTATGTTCCGGAAACAGATGAAGAGGCACAAACAGATGCTGAGTCGAAAGCAGAGGAATTGGACACAGTCACTTCGGCACGGGAAGAGAACCCTGAAATAGACCAAGATATGGAGGGTCTGATTGCAGACGTCACCAATAACGAAATATTCATTGCAATACCAAAAAATGACTGTGAATTATGAATAAAATGGATTGTTAAGCACGAATGCTTTGTTTTACTGCATGAACATTCGACAGACAATTTAAATGTATTTCGTGATAAATGGTGTAAAGGATTCAAGTAAAATAGTGTATACCATACAAAATAAAATAGTGTATAATGATTTTCATACATATTATAAAACAAATAAAATAGCCTAAGTGACATCATGGTACTTTGAATCCCATTAAGTTGCAAATAAAGCACTTTTAGATTAATCGAATATCATCTACTAGTAGCCTGATTATTCCTCCACATATTGAAATGATCACAACTTGCAAACATCGATTATTTTCTCAAAAATTGACTGGTTTCCCAGATGTCTAATAGCACAAAAACTTTAAACTCTATTATCTCGAAACGGCAAAAAAATTATACACTATTGTTTTATTAAGGCGACGATATATTCGCTTATAAATTAAAAAACATTTTTGAAATTTTATTTGTATTATATATTGTTGAAAAGGCATTTAATTACCTTTCGAATAGCATGTCAATCTTTAAGATCCATTGGATATTGGCAAAGATATAGAAAATTATGTGAACAGATTTTTTAACAAAGAAAACACTTGGAAAATTTTAATTTTATGTAATATAGTGTGAAATTAAATAAAAAATGCATATTTTTATATGTCAAACAAAAGGTTGAACTGTTAGCTTTTCAAAAAAAATATATTTTTAGTAACTTAATAACGTAAATTTTTTAGAAAATAACGGTTCTTTTTATTAAAAAATTCAACTTTGGAATAAATTCGCTTATAAAATTAAAAATATTGTAGCAATGATATTTATAAGATATATATTTGCAAGGTCATTTAATGACCTTTAAAGTGACATATCAATCTTAAGGATCCATTGAGTAACGGCAAAGATATAGATGTTTTTTTGAACAGATCTTTTAACAAAAATTTTTTTTAAGAAATCGATAACTCGATAACTAATAGAGTTATCGATTTTTTGTTCGGCGAATCATGTTTTTTTGTTGTTCTCTACCAGAAAACATCTTCAAATCGCGGCGCCCCGGAAATCGTAATCGTGCCCATTTGACTGTAGCGCATCGTCAAGCCTGTCGTAGGCCGCAAACATAGTAAACGCTGATTTAGACAGGTTGGCAGGCAGAGTGTGTGAAAAAGCAAGATAGAGAGCTATTTGTATCTCGTTTGCTCTCACAGTTTTCAGCCTGCCTGCCTGATTGTCTGTCTGACTCGGCGTTCGCTATAAACGCAACCTTACATTTTCTCAGTTGCATGCAGATTGGAGCTTATAACAATGGAGCTTAGTTCTCTTCTCAAATGAATCCAAAATGTGCGTAGATGACAGCGATAGAAGAGAACGCGCCTATAGGAGGCCAGATGAGTGTTATGCACAATGTTGTATTAGAAGAAGAGTGGCGTACGGAGGAGGATCTTGTATGATGTGGACTGCAATATCATATCGTCGCCTTAATAAAACAATAGTGTATACGCATGTACACCATTATTTTTTTATTGCATAATAAGAATCTACATAACTGATTCTATATGTGGTCAAAATTTGGTGAAATTCTACTTCCACAAAGTGGGTCGATTATTTTCTCAAAAATTGACTGGTTTCCCAGATGTCTAATAGCACAAAAACTTTAAACTCTATTATCTCGAAACGGCAAAAAAATTATACACTATTGTTTTATTAAGGCGACGATATAACAAAAACACAGATATGGTTTTTATACATGGTGGAGACATAGAAAGTTGTTTAATGGCTGAAAGCCATATCCTGGAAATCCTGCAAGAGCATGTTGTGTCTTACCGAACAATTTTGGGGATTCCTTAATTATACCCTAAACCTGAAAGGTGAGGGTATATTAACTTTGTGCAAACGTTTGTAACGCATTGAACGAAGCGAGTCCGGTATAGAAAAGAGTATATATTCTTGATCAGCGTCACCACGTGAGTCGAGCTATCCATGTTCGTCCGTCCGTCCGTCCGTCTGTCCGTCTGTCCGTCTGTATGTTGTCCGTATACACAGGATAAGAAGACGGAGTAGAGATAATTCAATGAAACTTGGTATACTTGGTCGCATGGACCCAATGATTCATGTACTATTGAATATTTTGGAATCCGCCCACGGACACGCCTACCTCCCATACAACGCAAAAATTCAAAAACTGCATAAATAAGCTCATAACTAGTCTACAACAAAAAATTTTGGTATGTATGTGTTCTGTATCAACAAAAAGATGTCTTCGTAAAAAAAAAAGTCATCCGCCAACGGACACGCCCACCTCCCATACAGCCCAAAAATTGAAAACTCAATTAATAAGCCTGTGTTAAACCTACAGACATAAAATTTGACACGTGTCTTTCTAATGACAAAACAAAGACGGTTTGGAAAAATGGACATCATCCGCCCAAAGACACGCCTACCTCCCATACAACGCAAAAATTTAAAAATTGCATAGCTCAGCTCATAATAAGTCTACAACAATAAAATTCGATCACGGACACGCCCACCTTCCATACAACCCAAAAATTGAAAACGCAATAAATAAGCCTCTGTTTAACCTAAAAAAAAAAAAAACAAATTGGCCATTTCAGCCCTTAAAAGGACTTTGACCGAGCTTCTTATGATCAATTGTGTTGTGTGTGTTATTAAATAATTGCACACAATTAACCGAGAAGTGAACCTACATGTTTATGCTGACTTCTCACGGCTAAAGTTCATGTTTTCAAGAAGCTTCACATGCCATTATTTACTCTCTGAGGTTCGCCATTGTCTGCAGAGAGGTAGTGACCGATCAGAAAAATTTTTGAAATTGAAAAAACTTTTCGCCGCGACTGGGGATCGAACTCGGGCTCCGAGCGTGCTAAGCCACACACTTAACCTGCACGCCACGGTCACTACGTCACCACGTGTGTAACCTACAGAGATAAAATTTGGCACGTATATGTTTTATGACAAAACCAAGTTGGTTTAAAAAAAAGTCATCCGCTCACGGACCCGCCCACCTCCCATACAACCCAAAAACTGAAAACGCAATAAATAAACCTATGTTTAACCAACAGAGACAAAATTTGGCAGGTATGTTTTTTATGACAAAACAAAGATGGTTTTGGAAAATGGGCGTCATCCGCCCACGGACACGCCTGCCTCTCATACAACCCAAAAAGTATAAAACTGAAGAAATAAGATTATGTTTGTCATAGAGAGATAAAATTTGTTATGTATGTATTTTATACCAAAACTAAGGTGTGTTCAAAAATTGGGAGTAATCCGTCCCATAGCGAAAGAATAATAAAGGCATTAACTGTGAGCTAAAGGAATAAAACTTGGTATGTATAAATTTTTCATCAACATTTAAATGCATATAAAATATAGGCTTCATCCGCCCACGGACAAGCCCATTTTCAATAATATTATTTTTTTTTTGGAAAAGTAGGTTTAAGGTATTTCATAGTCGGCCTAGACCGACTTTAGACTTTCTATACTTGTTTTTATGCAGGATATTGCTCGCTCCCTACGTTGAAACATCGGAACGTCGCTTTCTTCTAAAGCCACCATTAAGTAAATGGACTGGCTCGCTCGAAGGCTGGACCTGATCCAAACCGAACATATGTGGGACGAGGTCAAAAGATTATTAGGGGCCAGAAATGTGGCTCCATCGACTGTGGATGGCTTGAAGTCAGCGCTTGCAGAGGAATGGCAAATCATCCCACAGGAAACTATCTGGTAATTAATCCGCTCAATCCGAGTCCGAAGTGGTAATACGAGTTATTTATTGTTGTTTTAATTTCCTTTGTTATTGTTTATTGCTCCAGTTTACTTTATTGATGTAATTTTTACTTGATAAATTTCTGTTATTTGTTTTTACTTGCTATAAAATTGACAACTGGTCATAGAATACAAAGAATTATTTTCTTTACCGGTCTTTTAATTGGTGTACTGAGATATTTTTTTTATAGGAAAGGAAAACACAGAAAACAGCATTTAAATGAAAAAAATATGTGAGTCAGTTTCATTGCTCGTCAGTGTATTTACTTGATGTCTTATACTTGAAGTTTAATTGCACTCTTAAACGTTTGATATTTGCAAAAATTGTATAAATATTATGCCTAACTCTCAGACGTCATTAAAATAATAAAACCTAAATAGCTTCAAATACAGTTCAACACGATTGTGGGCATATTTTAACTTCAGCCAAGTCGAAGATATTTCTTACTAGTTTTGTTCAACTGCAACATACTGAGGTAGGTACATATGAGCATATTAAAGTTAGCATACGTTTATTTTAAATCATATTAGAAAACTTTCTTCGTAAAACTACTATTTACAACTCGATTGAAATGAAAAAGGTTCGTTACAGTAGGTGTTTTGTTCACAAAAAATAACACTTTTAGTGTTTTTTTATACAAATTTTCTACCCAAAAAAGTTCAATAAATGAATTATAGAAAGAAACTTTTCCATATAGCTACTTTTACATAATATTTTCTATTGACACAAATGAATTTTTAATTCAAAATTTTATTTAATATAATTAACTAAGCATTGTTCTGAATTTTAAAAACTTTCCCCAACATCGAAAAGTTTTCAAGCACCATCAATAAAAGTAAGTCAAGCAAAAAGCCCCACAAAATAATATTAATATTACATAAGCGTCTAACCATCCATTTTATGGAATATTTAAACATACCAACATACGTCGATACCATCCCCGAAACTGAAATATGTCAAACAGTCGATGATGATGATGATGATGATGAGCATGGTAAAGACAAATACGTCAAACTAGATGAACGATGGCTTCAGCCCGTCTCTGCAAAAGCAAAGTCAATATTTTAAATTATATAAAATTAATCAAATTTACAATAAAAACATGGGGTTCAAAGTAAGCTATAGAATGCCAAATTCTATTAAAAATTAAAAAAAGGCCAATTTCAATATGTTGTTATGCTGCATCTTCTTCATCTTATTCTTCAAGGCAAAACTTTAGACGCAAGACTGTAAATAACAGCAAAGTGCTAAATAAATATGAACAGCAGCAATTCATGGAAGAAAAAGGCCAAAAGAACGAACACTGAATGAAGCCACTCAAGTGAGGATGAAAAACGAATTTTACAGCCTCGAAGCATGTACAAAGCAGTTCAATTTGCTATACAATTTGTAGCAAAATAGTCCAAATAGACATTATTTTGCGCTTAAGCTGTTGGCTAAGAAGAGGCATAGGAAAAGAGCAGAAATAAGAATAGAAAAAAAAAAAATACTCAAAAAAGGCTAAAACAACATAAAATGCTCTGAGATATAAATTATATGAAAATAAATAAGATTGACACGCTGTTAAAATTTGCCTCAAAGCTAAAGACCTATTCTATTGGCAAAATAAAATTATTTATAAAAACATTAAAGATTGCTACATAGGGGGTGTTGGGGTGAACACTTGACTAGCAGTTAGTGTTGATGGTTTCAAATTATTTTGTACGCACTTCCAAGATGCGATTGATATTCGGGAATATTTTGTAGTTCACATTTTTGCTATCAAAAGTGCAATCATGATATTCGAAAATTGTCAAACAGAAAATTAAATTAAAACTTCTCATATTATTTAAGTAATATGCACAGGCCGTGGCAGAGCGTGTTTAAGTGTGTGAGTGCGTGTCAACGAACTGCAGTAATCCTGGGTACAAATCTGCCATAGAACACAGAATGGTGTTTTTTGTAAATAAAGACAATTTTTGATCGGCTGTTTCCTGCAGACAATTCTAAGCCGAAGTGAGTGTATATTAAGCCGGATCGAACAGGGTGTCCAAGTTAACTTTGCTACCAACTTTTTATACCCTAAACCTGAAAGGTTAGGGTATGTTAATTTTGTGCAAACGTTTGTAACGCATAGAACGAAGCGAGTCCGGTATAGAAAAGTACATATATTCTTGATCAGTCACCTCGTGAGTCGAGCTATCCATTTCCGTCCTTACGTCCTTCCGTCCGTCCGTCCGTCTGTCCGTCTGTGTGTTGTCCATAAACACAGGATTAGAAGAAGGAGTTAAGATAATTGAATAAAATTCGGGACACATGGTCACATGAGCCCAAGCATTATTGAATATTTTTGGAATCCGCCCACGGACACGCCTACCTCTCATACAACGCAAAAATTGAAAATTGCATAAATGAGCACATAATTAGCCTACAACAATAAAATTAGGTATGTATGTATTTTATATAAAAAAAGATGTCTATTTTTTACACGCCCACCTCCCAATAAATACATACATACAATAAACAAGTAAAGAAAGTCTAAAGTCGGTCTAGGCCGACTATGAAATACCCTAAACCCACTTTTCAAAAATAAAAAAATTTTTATTGCAAATGGGCGTCTCCGTGGGCGGATGAAGCCTATAATTTATATGCATTTAAATGTTGATGAAAAATTTACACATACCAAGATTTATTCCTGTAGCTCACAGTTAATGCTTCTATTGCGCTTTCGCTATGGGAGGTGGGCGTGTTCATGGAAGGATTACTCCCAATTTTTGAACACACATTAGTTTTGGTATAAAATACATACATAGCAAATTTAATTTCTCTATGACAAACATAACCTTATTTATTGAGTTTTAAACTTTTTGGGTTGTATGGGAGGTAGGCGTGTCCGTATGCGGATGACGTCCATTTTTCATAAATATCTTTGTCTTGTCATAAAAAACATATGTGCCAAATTTTAGCTCTGTAGGTTAAACAGAGGCTTATTTATTGCGTTTTCAATTTTTGGGTTGTATGGGAGGTGGGCGTGTCCGTGAACGGATGACGTCCATTTTTCGAAAATATCTTTGTCTTGTCATAAAAAACATATGTGCCAAATTTTTGCTCTGTAGATTAAACAGAGGCTTTTTAATTGCGTTTTCAATTTTTGGGTTGTATGGGAGGTAGGCGTGTCCGTGGGCGGATGATGTCCATTTTTCAAAACCATCTTTCTTTTGTTATAAAAAATATATGTGTCAAATTTTAGTTCTGTAGGTTAAACAGAGGCTTATTTATTGGGTTTTCAATTTTTGGGTTGTATGGGAGGTGGGCGTGTCCGTGAGTGGATGACACCCATTTTTTTAAAACATCTTTGTGTTGATACAAAATTAAAAACATACATACCAAATTTTATTGTTGTAGGCTTATTATGAGCTGAGTTATGCAGTTTTCAATTTTTGCGTTGTATGGGAGGTAGGCGTGTCCGTGGGCGGATTCCAAAAATATTCAATAGTGCAGATCCTTGGGTCCTTGTGACTATGTGTACCAAGTTTCATTCAATTATCTCAACTCCTTCTTCTTATCCTGTGTATACGGACAACACACAGACGGACAGACGGACGGACGGACGGACGGACGGACGGACGGACGGACGGACATGGATAGCTCGACTCACGTGGTGACGCTGATCAAAAATATATATACTTTTCTATACCGGACTCGCTTCGTTCTATGCGTTACAAACGTTTGCACAAAGTTAATATACCCTGACCTTTCAGGTTTAGGGTATAAAAATTGAAAACTCAACCCAGCAAACATTATGAATCTTAAAAGACTCTTTCAAAATTCATATAAATGGGGTTTTTTCGTCATAATGCGCTCAAAAACGACTCTTTTATGAGTTCATTTTCGTATGTGGTGGGCCCCAATATATGATTTATAAAAATTATTGTTATATGAGTCTTTTTGCACTCATAAAAATGATGGTTTTAAGACTCATATTTGATGATACTTTTTTAAGACTCATATTTAGTACTCTTTTAAGACTCATATTAAGTATTCTTTTAATACTCTTTTAAGACTCATATAAGAAGTCTTTTTGTAACCAACATTTGTTGTAGTTCAATTTTAATGCATCCCTGCAAACATTATGATTCATAAAAGACTCTTTCAAGCCTCATATAAATGAGTTTTTATCGTCATAATGCGCTCAAAATAGACTCTTTTATGAGTACATTTTCGTATGTTGTGGGCCCTAAAATATGATTAATAAAAATTATTGTTTTATGAGTCTTTTTGGAAGAAATCACGGTTTTAAGACTCATATTTGATGCTCTTCTAAGACTCATATTGCGTACTCTTTTAAGACTCATATTTAGTACTCTTTTAATACTCTTTTAAGACTCATATAAAAAGTCGTTTTGCAACGAACATCCCTGCAAACATTTTCTGAGGCTCTCCAAAAAATGACTCTAAAAAGAGTGTTTTTTATGCATGTTTTATGATGACTCATTAAAACTACTCATGAAAGAGTCTTTAATATGACTGTTAAATGATTGTTCAAAAATAAGACTCTTAAAAGAGTCATTATTGTATCTGCTTTATGAGTACTCATAAAAGACACTCATTAAAGAGTCCTAAATATGACGGTAACATGATTGTTCATAAAAAAGACCCATAAAAGCATCATATTTTGATTGATATATGCGTAATCATAAAGAAGACTCATAAAAGAGTCTTATATATGAGTGTTTTATGGGAGAATAGAATCAGATAATTGCAAAAGCACCATATCGAATGAATAAATAAGAACTTAATCGAATATATTTTTTAAAAATTTTATTAAACTTTGTCACTGTCTGTTATGGATATATCCTGGCTACGCTTTTCGGAGAATTGTTTGTTTGTGGCGATATACATGCATTAAAATTTAACTACAACAAATGTTGCAAAAGACTTCTTATATGAGTCTTAAAAGAGTATTAAATATGAGTATTAAATATGAGTCTCAAAAAAGTACGCAATATGAGTCTTAAAAGAGTATCAAATATGAGTCTTAAAACCGTCATTACAATGAGTCCAAAAAGACTCATAAAACAAGCATATTTATGAATCATATTTTGGGGCCCACAACATACGAAAATGTACTCATAAAAGAGTCTTTTTTGAGCGCATTATGATGATAAACCCTCATTTATATGAGTCTTGAAAGAGTCTTTTAAGAGTCATAATGTTTGCTGGGATTTGTTGTAGTTCAATTTAAATGCATACCCAGCAAACATTATGACTCTTAAAAGACTCTTTCAAAACTAATATAAATGGTGTTTTTTCGTCATAATGCGCTCAAAAAAGACTCTTTTATGAGTACATTTTCGTATGTTGTGGGCCCCAAAATATGATTCATAAAAATGATTATTTTATGAGTCTTTTTGGACTCATAGTAATGACGTTTTTAAGACTCATTTTTATACTCTTTTAAGGCTCATATTGCTTACTCTTTTAAGATTCATATTTAGTACTCTTTTAATACTCTTATTTAATACTCTTTTAAGACTCATATAAGAAGTATTTTTGCAACGATCATTTCTTGTAGTTCAATTTTAATGCATGTTTATCGCCACAAACAAACAATTCTACGAAAAGCGACGCCAGGATAGCATGTGCGCATAACGGACACTTACAAAGTTTTATACAATTAAAAAAAGAAAACGTTCGATTAAGTTCTACCTACAGAAATAAATTTTGGTATGCATGTATTTTATATAGAAAAAAGATGTTTTCGAAAAATGGGTGTCACCCGTCCATTATTGTTATATGCCCACCTCCCATGCAACCCAAAAATTCGAAGCATAATAAATAAGCTTACGTTTAACCTAGAAAGATAAAGTTTAGTGCGTATGTTTTTTATAACAAAACAAAGATGTTTTTGAAAGAGGGCCTCATCCACGGTACAGCCCAAAAAATTTAAAACTTCATAAATTAACTTATTTTTAACCAACAGGGATAAAATGTGGTATGTATGTATTTTATACCAAAACTACGATGTGTTCAAAAATTAGGCGTAATACGTCCACGAACACGCCTACTTTCCATACAACCCACAATAGGCGAAAACACTATAAAGGTATTAACATGTGAGCTACAGAAATAAAACTTGGCATTTGCAAATTTTTCATCGAAATTAAAATTCAAATACGATATGGGCTTCGTCCACCCACGGAGACGCTCATATTCAATTATATTATTGTATTTTAAAAAAGTAGGTTAAAGGTTTTTCATAGCCGGGCTAGACCGACTTTAGACTTTCTTTACTTGTTTTACTTGAAAATTGTAAAGATGTTGAATATCAATATATTTAAGTATCTTAAATTTATAAAAGAATTGCTAAATGACATTCACATGCACACCCTCTATCGACTAAAAAATTTACTGTGGCATTGCTTAATGGTTGTAAATTGCATTTAACATATATATATATTAAGGTGCCTCGACTTGTATGAAGAAAAAAAAAGTTACATTTGTACCCATTTTAAAATGAACCTTGATGTATTCTATGATCATTCCCAAAATATTCTGACTATACCAAAATCCGTCAGTGAGCTAAACCATTTTGAAAAAACCTCCATAAATCATGTTTTCCGCATTTATACTGGCTAGTGCAATAGATGTAAATAAATAAACTGTCTGAAATTGTAGGCCTGAAAAAGTTCTTTCAATCTGCATCAAAAATTTGTATAAATTTGCAATTGGATTAAAGATAATGATGTTTTTCATGATTTTTTTCTTAGTTTTTTTAGATGATTTTCAAAAATTCTCATTGAAACAAACGATTGAAATAAAAAAAAATACAGTGTTTTCGATTTTGAAAATTTTATTTTCAGGTAAACTGCACACAAATGGAGAAATAAAATAAGAGCCACACTTTATTAAACAAAGAAAAATGTCCAAAATATATGACAGACGTGCATACCTTTCCAACAATATCTTGATAACGGCGATCGTATAAGAAATAATAAAGTTATTTGAATTTTTGTGAAAATAATCTAAAAAAAATGCATGAAAACATCATTATACTTATTTTGATGCAGATTGAACGAACTTTTTCAGGTCTATAATTTGAGACAGTTTATTTGTTTACAACTATTACACTAGTTAATATCTATATCTATACTATTATATAAAATTGAAGTGGAAATATTAAGTACGTCAATGACTCCAAAACTACTGGACCGATTTTTATGAAAAAAATTTTAAAATATCATATTTGTGCTACAGAATGCCATAGGTGGGGTTTATTTAAGAAAATTTAACAATAAATATATTTAATTAAGTTGTTAAGTTTTTTAGGAAATTACCACCTATGCTAAGCATTGCTTGGTCGTTTGCTTTTCACGCGTTTGTGTTACGAGAGTTTCAACTACATGTTGCTATCAACCCTTCTCTTTAAAGTTTATTGATCTTGCTCTCCACACTCATTCGAAGAGTGTGTTGGCAGTTGGCGCTCTTTAACGTAATGGGAATACAAGTTAAATAAAGCTTGCTGTGTTGTTGTTGCTGTGGAATGATGAGCTGCAAACCAATGTGTGCATATTTGTTTCGCCGCATACAATTTTTTACACATATTTTTATTGTAGTTCTCCAAATTTTTAATTTACACTTGAGAAAGAAAGATATTTTAATATTTCAAAATGTGCATTCACAAGTGTGATAGCATATTTTGTATAGATTAAAGATAAATTAAAAGTTTGAAAAATTAAGTGTTTGTATTTCCCTTAAACTACAAATACAGCTACAAATAAATACCTCCACGTAAAACAAGTTTGACAAGTTTAACAGAAAATGCAAAAGCGATGCTCCGCGCTAGGAGAGCAAGAGCAGCGACTCAAAGAGAAAATTGTTGGTAAATTATGCATGTAATTATTTGCTTTCACGACTGCAATTGGAGTGAGGCAGTGGCGTAGCTAGGGTTGCTGGCACCCGGGACCAAAACTAAATTGTTAAGTAAGCCCTTTTAGAAGGTTATACTTAACCTCATAAAAGCAATGCTTAAAAAGTACTACGAAATTAATATAATTCTTTTAAATAATAGTTTACTGTTATGATTATTTTGTTAAAGTGCAAATGAGTAAACATAAATATTTTAATTCATTGTATTATTTATAAAAGTCGGTAACAATACACAAAATTAATCTCATCGATAGTAATATATTAGATATCATTTGAAAGATAAATTGGTAACTTATACAAAACTGAAAAATTTTCCGCAATCAAGGAATTTTTCAGAAATGTTTTGTTTACGCAAAATTTTGGCTAGCAATAGTGAGTTATCCCAAAAGATCCATTTTGATTAATTTTGCATAATTGAGGAAAAAATAGGACCGGGAAGTAAAACGTCAACAAATTTTCCCTCAGTGACCCTGAATAACTATCAATTTAAATATTTTTTCGAGATCAATCCACGTCTTCTATATAAAAGTTAAGTGAAAATAGAAAAAAATATTAAAATTAATTTAAAAAACTTTTTTTCTAATTTTTATAAATTTCTTTATAGTACTCTTTATACATTTCGACATTTTAGCTTCGACTTAAATAGACAAGACTGAGGTCTGTAACATTTGACTGCCTTATTCTTGACCATAAATATCACAATATCACAGTGATACCAAATTGATATCAGAAATTTGTTTCATAGTCATTATCTACATAATTCCCAAAGCAAACTTGCCCTGGGAGAACAAGGCCAAGAGTCATGAAAATTAGAATAGTTTTTTCTTAAAAAGTGTATTTTTGACAGTTTTTGTTAGTTGATTTGAACAGAATAATAATTATGTATTTTAGTAAATTAAAGGAGTTAGGAAACCATCTTAGAGTTTTAAATAGACATTTTCAAAATAGATTAAAAAAACATCAGAACGCCAAAAAATTGTTATAAAACGCCATTTCTTCAATTTAAATAAAAAATGTTATGAATTTTAATTAATTTTTTTTTTTTAGAAATTTTGAAGTAAGTAATAAAAAAACATCAGAACGCCATAAAATTGTTATAAAACGCCATTTATTGAATTTAAATAAAAAATGTAATGAATTTTAATCCTTTTTAAATTTTTTTAGAAATTTTGAAGTAAGTAATAAATTGAGCTTTTAAATTGTTTTATGTAACAGGACTCAAAAACATATTAGTATTAAAAATTATGTTCTAGCAGGTTAAGAGCTGCAAATAAGGTTTGTTTGTCGATGTATAGTCTCAGAACTTAGTAATCACAAAATTATAAAGTATATTTTTTAACCTTACATTTATGACACGAGGACGTTTTTATAAAAAGCTCTGAAGAAATGTATTGCTGGAGAACATCCCAGCAAAATCTTCGCTTACATATAATCGAAAAAGTAATCCAGAAAATTTCATTCATCGCTTACCCTCTCGCTTACTGAACCCATTATTTTTATATATCCATGTCATTAGAGGTAATCGAAAGCGCTGTCACTTGAAAAGATTAAGCGCTTAAAACGGTTAGTTTATAATTGATTTCACGAAATTAATACTTGAATAACAACTTTCAAGTTGATGTGAATGCATTGCCGTGAATTTATTACGGATTAAATTTAAGTTCTTGCATTAGCATTTATGTTATGCATTTTAGAATCGATTAAAAAACAAGACCTAACGAAAAATTTTGCTGGGATATTGGATGAAATGTCTACTATACTAGCATGTTTGAGCACTTCTTAAGATGAATATTTGAAGTACAAAAGCTTTTTTAAAAACTTTATGGAATATAAAGTTAGGAATATATACATAGAAATATACTTTAATTCATCACTTTAATGATGAATAAAAGACAAATAAAAAATAAAACCATTAAAAAATTATCTTCGACTTGCCCGAAGTCAAAATACTCAGGTTGAAGCTTATTCGGATTTATTTAGGTTATATTTTTTCCAACTTTTCATATTTCAAACTCAGATTACTTTTTATTTATCAAGAAAACAAGACTTATGTATGATCTTTCAATTAAACACATTAATTTTTGTATAAATTATGAAGGTTTTGATATTTTCGTGACATCACTTTCTATGGAAGTATTCACAAAATTTTGTTGAATTTCAACTGCAGGGTATATGTTTCAAATTTAAGCATTATAGTGGTGCTCCAATTTAGCGAACACCGATTTAACGAACTCCCAATATAAGGAACACTTATTTAATGTTGTTGACTCTATATTCCGAACATTTGAAATTGTAGGTATTCTATTTAACAACATTTGCTTCTCTGAGCTCGCTTCGTTTGTTTTTGGATTTGTAATAATATGTATTTACTTATCTAATTCTCAAATAGTCCCCTCGGGTTAATATACATATTGTAGGGTTTCCTTTTTAAAAAACATTATAGGAATGTATTGACATAATCTTGGATTTTTCATTTGGAGTGTGAACAGATTTTAACCAGCAGCTTTCTAAACATTTAATAATAATAATTAATAAAACCTAAAACAAGTTGAAAAATTCAACATTATTGGAGTGCATAGTTGAAACAAAAAATGTAAGGATATTTGTTTCAAGTTGACAAATTTATTAGCTTTGTTATATGGTAAAAAAACTCGAAAATAGTATTACCGATTTAATGAACTTTTCGATTTACCGAACGACCTTGGACTTTATATCTTTCGTTAAACTGGAGCACCACTGTATGACAAATCTCAAATCATGAAAATTATTTCATTATGGACTTTAAAGACATTTGCAATAAAGACACGGCTGTAATCGTGTGGACAAACTAATGAGCAGATAGACAGACGAACATGGCTTAATCGACTCATGGTCGTGAAAAAAATTTCGTGACAAAATTATTGTGCCCGCTACGCTTTGCGGATGGAGTATAATAAATATTTAATACAAAACTTTGAAAAACGTAGAAGTAGATTATGGTAAACGAGTAGGTACAGCAGATAATCAGATTTTTCTTATTCCTGGTAATGCCAATGAATCAAAAAACTTTGTTAATACTGAAATTATATTAAATAATTAAAATGGAAATATCTTCACTTTATTATAGTTAAACTATTTAATATAATTTGCTTCCAAATACAAATAATATGCTAATATTTTAACGTTTTTTATAATTGAAATTTTTCAAATATGCAAAGGTATTATTGATAAAGAGAAAATGTCCGTGGCGAAGCCTCGGACGACTGTGGCCTGCTAGTATAAGTATATACGGAAAACATGATTTTTGGAGGTTTTTGCAAAATGGTTAAGATCACTCACGGATTTCGGCATAGCCAAAATATTTTGGGAATCATCATAAAATACATCAAGGTTCATTTTAGGATGGGTACAAATGAAACTTTTTTTTCAAGGCACCTTAATATATCGCACACTAAATACAAAACAGTCACAACTCAAAATTTTTTTATACCGACTTTTTGTTATAAATCAATTCACAAGTCACATATCTCAATATATTTTTAATTATTTTCTTCATTAACTGGAAGAATGAAGTTTGTGTGTTTAAATGAAAATTGATTTTCTTCTGTAGTAGCAACCAAAGAGTTTTATTTTTCGCTCCTCCTGAAAAGTCGTGTTTTTTGAGTTGTGACTGTTTTGTATTTAGTGTGCGATATATACGTACATCGCAACAAAATAGTTTACAAAATTAAAGACAACAATTTCATAGAACCGAACGAAACGTATGGTTCATGTGAAAATTTGTTTTGTAGCTTAGAAAATAGGTTAAATTGCATAACATAGATACGAAGCCACATGGCTTGCACACATACATCCACACGATCCACACGAACAGGCACGACTTGATGCAGATACTTAGATACAAAATGCAATTTACGGCATTTAAGAAAATTATAGACTCATAAATAATTCACGAATTTATCACAAGACGAGGTTGCGCACTCAAGTGAAAGTACAAACAAAAATAGAAATAACAACAAAAACAACTTCAGCAACAGTACACTATAAAATAGAAACTGCCTGCTCATAATACATACAAATAACACAAACATACACACATACGCCATCATATCTCATTCGTTTAGTCCGCCTTAAAGTCCTAAACTAATAAAAATTGCCAACCTAATGAAATGCACTGTGACCACAGCGGCACTAAAATTGACGATGCCGATGCCGACCATCAGCTTCAGCTACTTTCTATGCTTACAGATACTACGTATCCTAACAGTCATCCTTTCGACATTGTTGGACGTCTGCAAGAAAGATGGGCGATGGTCGTGGTCCACTTTAGTTAAAAGCACTCGAAATGGATTGAATTCCATTCGTCTTCTGCTTTTCGTATCGCATCCATTTACACTTTAATCCTGCATCTGCCATTCGCTACTTCTACTGCCCATCCACTGGATACAAACTTAAGTGGCGATAGCAGGAAAAAACGTGTTTAAACGCTGAGTGTTTACTTACGACCGTGTGTGAAAGTGTGTGTGTGGATGTGATGTTGGAGGAGTGGCAGCTGTAAATGTTTTCCCACGTTTGCAAGTGCGTGTGAAAGTGTGTTTGTTTGTATTTATTGTTGTGATTTTGTTGCCACTTTTTCACTCATTGCTTTCCTTCCCCCTTCTCCCATTATGCTTTAGTTAATAGTTCTTTTGTTAAAAGTCAATGAATGTTAAATTAAAAAAAAAAAATCGGTAGATCGTTTGGAGAATGTTTATTTATTCGTTCGAGATTCAAGTTTTGAACTATGTGCCATGTATTTTCAGTAGAGTGTAGGATCAAGTGTTATGCAAAGTAAAAGAAAAAGTGCCAAGAAGATGATAGAACGCAGGAGAAAGATTAAGTAATGCATAAATTGTACATCAATTCATGTGAAATAGAAATGGATGAGAAAAAAATACATGAAAGTAATAGCTATTCATTCCAATTCTTAAAAAACAAGTATTAATTTCAATTCAAATCCAAGTTTGGAATTTTATTTTAACTTAAACTAAATTATTCAGAAAAAACTTATTTATTAGGGGCCTCGGTAGTCGAGTGGTTAGCGTTCTTGACTGCCAACCTAGAGGTTCCGGGTTCGAGTACCGGGCTAGCCATGGTCCTACGCTTTTACCTTTCCTCAATTTTTCCTCATTTTTTTATCAATTGAAATTAAACATTCATTAATATGTACGACTTTGGATGTTGTAAGTTGGTGGTAGAGATGTTTGTGGAATGAGATTGCTTAACAGCTCGAATTGACTAAGGTAAAGGTATAACACTTGCCTCAGGTTCAAATTCACATGTTAATAAAGCTCTCCGCCACACATACAACATTCTACACTTGTTTCTTTTGATTTCATTTTCTCTCCTAATTATCTATCTCCCCATCCACCGAACCAAGGCAGACTTGACTGAATAGGTTTGACACCTGAAATCCTTGCTTCAAAGCTAAAAAAAAAATTAGGTTTTCTGTCATGAACGGATATATTTCATACTTTGCGTGATACATAATTTTGAAAATGTAGATATAAGCAAAAGCTTATTATATTAATAAAGTTGCCATAAAAATTCTACGCAAATCGATGAAGGCGTTTTTGAGTTATTTGTTCAACAATTTTGAAAAACACTGTTTCGAGAAAATCTCATTTAAACTTTTATGCGTGAGATTGTTTTCATGCAGCATCTCTCAATAAACTCTTTATATTTGTTGAAACCTCACTGAAGAATATACTTGTTCGTTATTTATAAAAACCAATAGTTTTTGAAACTAAAAATGATGATTGTAACGAATTGTGATTCGGCTGAAGCCGAATTTTTTGGTCGGACACTTATATGCACGACATACATTACTAGTTACGTATCTAGTCTATCTTGAGTGATTCGAAACCAACTTAAATGTGAAAAAATATTTAGTCAATTGACGATGATGAACATTTGTGTTTAAAGTTTAGTAATTAAGGGTCGCTGAGCACGAATTAAATAGCGTAAAATCTCCCACATATGGGCATCTCCCATAAAAGGTTCACCAAAAGTGAAGAAAAACATTAAAATAAAGCACTCTAACAGCTTTTAACTTTATTTTTTTTTTTATTTTGATTAGTATTACTGCTATGTAGCTTGAATGTAACTTATTATGATGTATTTTTATTAAAATTTATAATGAACATCTTGACTGTATTTTACTACTGTTGGAAAAATTTGTCGCGTCCATGATGTCGCGTCCGTATTCGTACTATATCTATTTAAAAAAAGGTAAGAGATAATTTTAATATTTCTAAGAATAAGAATAATAGCTATCCTTTGAACTCCATTAACATGTATATTATATATAAAAAAAAGTTCTCAAAATTTGCTAAATTGTGCATATTTCTAAACGAGCTTAAAAAACTTATATTTTTTGTCGCATACGTTCCATTGAATGATTGCTTATTACTTTGTACTAATTTGTACTAAATCTCGCCAATATTCTTATAAAATGTAGCACTCTTTCATCGCGTTAGAAAACTTAAAATACATATCGGCTTATTTTGTTTCTTTCTTGTTTTTCGAGTAATTAAAACCGTGCGAATGTCGCGTCCGTGCCACTGGGAGATGCCCATATGTTAAAACTGATAATTTTCCTCAACTTCACAAACCTTAAAATTTCCGATAAGCTCATCATACCAAGTAGAAAATAAAATCAAGAATGTGTGAAATCCTGAATGTGAGTGAATCAGTTTGCTATTTTGGCAAACATGCCTTTTTCTTTCCAAAAACTTTCATCTTAAGACGCTTATAAATTTCTTCTCATCAACATCTGGCAAATTTTATACCGAAAAGTTTCTTGGTACTCATATTTTAAATTCCTTCATTGAATTAATGCACATAACTGCATATTTTATATGTATGTACACGAGAAAAAAAACACACTTTAAAATTAAACAAAAGTTTGTTCTCTTGTTTTTTACGATTTTTTCTTATTATTTCTCTGAAATAACAAAAAAAGCCATCTGAATACAATGAAATTTTTCGAATTAGTTGTACAAAAATATTGAAATATTGAAATAGAGTCGGCCAAATTGCTATTTATTACTGAAATTTGTTTAAAATGTTGATTTTTGTTTACAACTAGCGGTTGTTACCCGGTGTTACTCGGGGTTGTGCCTAGAGCACAGAAGAAGGACGATTTGCAAAACTGCTCTCATTTTAAGATATTTTAAATTATCATTTCAATTTTAAAATTTTTTAAATTATCGATTTTTGGGGTCTTGCCCCCTCCTTCCGTCGAAAGTGTTTGGTCAAATTTCCGTAAAATTTTACCTGCCAGACATGATTAATAAAAAAATTACGTCTTCAACGTCCCGATCTGACGTCTGGTTTCTGAGGAAAATGGTCACCCACACTCAAAAAAAAAAAACACATAATTTCCTTCGGTGAAAAATTTCTCTATTTTTGATAATAGCAATTTTCTCTGTATCAAATAAAATTTTCTTCAATTAGAATAAATTTTCGAAGAAATATTTCTTCACTTCTAGGAAATGGAAATATTTCAATGTCTCTTATAATGATAAATATTTTGCTCACACAAAAAAATGTTTTTTTAATAGAGAAAAAGTTATTGAAAATGAAAAATTTTTCCTACATTTTGATAAAAAATTCACTACGAGAAGTATTTTCTTCAATAAAAACAAATGTTTTCTCAAAAATAATAAGTCTTCTCTAAAATAGATATTTTTTCATATATTTCTCTTTTTTATAAAAGCTTTTTATCATTTTTAGAGAATTTTTAGGAATTAGAGAATTATTTCATTTAGATAAAGGCATTCTCTGTTGCAAAATCTATACCATTTTTCACTAAATATGATGCCTTTTTTATGATATTCCGAGAAATTTTTTCTGAGTGCATTTTGAAAAGTCATTTCGTGGGAAATGCGTTTAAAGTTTTTCTTAACATGCATTTATTATGCAATTTTACCTCAAAAAATTCCAATTTTAAATCCTATAAGCATCGATTCGATGCTTAGATTGTCTTCGTTCAACTTCGATACTGTACGGTTATTTTTTTTCCGTCTTTATATAGCTTCTGCTCGTATTCGTTACACTTCTTTTTTTTCGTTCGTCTTTGGTTCTTGACTACATTCAAGCTTTCGGTTCATTCCTTGATATTTGTCGAAAGAACTTTTAAAAGCATAGGATCTATTTCAGTAACAGCTGCAAATGCCTACCAAGTTTCATCAAAATCGGTTCATCCGTTTTGACGTGAATGAGCCAAACAAAGTTGATTGAATAAAGCGGAAGTTTTCTGAAATTTAAATAACCTCAATTCTGTGGCAGGTTCAATTTATTTCACGTACCAAATTTTAGTAAAATCGGTCAAGTCATTTAGGAGTTATTGAGTCTTAACAATGCACTACTTAAAGCGCCCTCTTGCGGAAGTCTTTGGATTTTTTTATTTTTTATGTTTTATCTTGGGTAGAGTTGAATGAACGTTCAAACCAGATTGCATTAAAATCGGTACAGGTGTTTAGGAGTTGTTATGTCTTTACAACGCACTACTTGAAGCGCCCTCCGCGGAAGTCTGTGGAATTTTTTATAGCCTATGTTTCATTTTGAGAGCAGTTGAACCTTCATACCAAATTTTATGGAAATCGGTCCAGGAGTTAGAAGTTATTATATAGTGCCACGCCCACATACTTCCGACCACTTTTTTACACCCTCTTTGTTCTTTCTCTCTATCAAACGTACTCGGTGTCCAAATTTCAGCTCAATTGGTAACAGTGCGCGAGCCTATACGGAACAGACAGACAGACAGACAGGCAGACAGACAGACAGACAGAGGGAAAAATATTTGATTTTATATATTAGATTACAATAACTATGAACGGATCAAAATCAGCCGTACAATTTGTTTCCATGTTCGCCATCAGCCATACCAAAAACCAACTTTAGACTGCTATTTCATTTCAAGATATATCCAGAACAATCTTCAGTCAGCCAATTGACTTTCAGTCGTGCCTAAAATGATCTTCAGTCGGTCAAATTTGCATTTAGCCATGCGCAAAACCAACTGAATTTAATCCCAAACCCCAAATCAAACTTAACCCAAATGCCATTATCTTTTCTTTTTCAGTCGGTTATTTCTTTAGCAATACTAAATTATTTCAGTAGTACTATTCGTTCAGTCTCGTTTAAGATATTTAAGCTGCGCTCTATGAAAAATTCTCAAGAGTCGTTCCTTAGTTGGTTTGTTTACGACATATAGTCGTGCCTCAAACCAACTTCAGCCAATTAATTTTAATATTTTGCTCGGAAATACATATTGTCGACCTTATTCCAATAAGACGAAATTCAAAATTATCTAATGCTAAGGAGGCGAAAAAAACTGTTCATTATATGTATGAAGTTCATACTCGCACTATATTGTATTATTTTATAGGTTCTATAGCCATTTTTTTCATAAAAATGTTAAAAACTAAATAAAAGCATAGATGTAAATTTGTTGAATCTATCCAAATTGCTAATAACCATTATTTTCAAAATGTTCACTTACGTCGTATTAGAATTAGGCCGAGACATAGATTTCTGAATGCATAGCTAAAAAAGACGATTCCTTCATTGGATATTTGTGAGCGAATCCAGACAATTTGAGTAGTTTCTTAAAAGCAATAAAGCCTTTGCATGAACTCTTTAATCCAATTCTATCTTCAACTGACTTGACCCAAAAGTGAATTCTAGAATCAATGAAATTGTTACTAAAAAATTGTTTGGTGGACTCACTTCAAATGAAAGCGGATTTAGTAGTATTCTATCATCTATTCGAAGGCGTAGAATCTCTGACGGGTGCAGCTAATGTTTCAGAAAGCAATAAAAAAATCCCTTAATCCTTCAAAAGCTACAGCTGCAGGAAATGAGCAATTTGCATTATTATTAATTTAAACACTTAAGAGAAAAAGAGTAACGGAATAAGTAAAGCTCTTTGTATTTTTCGCACATATGCAGAATTAGTGCGATGGTTGAAATAAGTTCGTGGCTATAACTATTAATTGATTTGAGATATAAAGTTATTTCCTTCAAATAAATTATTTTAGAATTTTATTAATTTTTTTAAAAAAAAAAGAAAAAAAAACTCTTTTAAAATAAAATAATTTCGTCCAAAAAATCATGCCTTGATTTTTTTTTGGCACGGACAGTTTGTTACCAAGGTTCGGATTTTTTGGCACTAAAAAATCAAAAAAAGGCAATATGGATATTGGAAAAAGGCAAAAAAAGGCATTTATTAAATTTTTTAATGAAATTCTTCTGTTGAGCCATTGTTTTCTGACTTATCAAATAGTTTTATCGATTACGACGTGATCTTGTTATGCGGTGACTTTAACATTAATCTGCTCTCTAGCGAACTGCCTAAACAATTACTGTATAACAGCATTTCTTGGTTAGGATTGTCTGTTGTAAATGATTCTTTGCGCACTCGTTTTTCCAACAACACCAAGCCTAGTCTTCTTGATTTTTTTATTGTTTCTGACCTGTCTGTCGTCTCTCGTTTTAATCAATTGTCCTTTGTCTCTGATCATGATTTGATTTTTTGTACGTTAGATGTCAATTTATCTCGTTTAGCTATCCCTTTTACTTTTTCCTATAGGGATTTCACGAACATAAATTATCCGTCTCTTTTCCATGATGTGTCCATGTTATCGTTTAATGATTGTTGGCTTCATCACAATATTAATGACAAGCTTAATTCTCTCCTTGAACCAGTTAAGTTTCTGTTCGAGAAACATGTTCCTGTACGTAATTGTAGGATAAAAAATATGTCCTGTCCCTGGTTCTCCAGGCATGTCCTGTCCACCATAAAAAGAAGAAACAGGTTACGTAAAATTTGGCGGCTTAATCCCACAGATATTAATTTGGAGGCTTATAGAATGGCGAGGAATGAATCTGTGCTAGTAACAAGGCAAGCTAAAATGCGTTTTTACTCAAATAAACTTAAACTCTCTCTACCAAGTAAAGTGCTTTGGAATAATATTAAAAGCCTTGGGGTCTGCAACAAAACTTAAGTTGAATGTCCTCTAGATCCCGAAGTTTTAAACTGTTTCTTCTGTGATAATGCTGCTGCTTCTGCTGTTTCTACTTCCGCTCCAAATTTTTCAACGCCGCAATCTTTTAATTTTTCCCCAGTAGTTGAGCGTGATGTTAGAAAATGCGTGTCACAAATCAAGTCCAATGCACTGGCTGCTGATGGTATTCCTATAAAATTTATTAAAATCTTACTCCCCCACATAATCAGCCCTCTAACTCACATAATTAATTCATGTTTTATGATGTCTTCGTTCCCTGATTTATGGAAAATGGCAATCGTACATCCAATAACTAAGAAGCAAAATCCATCTTTTCCAAATGATTTTAGACCCATAAGCATTCTTTAACCGTTAGCAAAAATTTGTGAAAAACTTATGTCTCAACAAATAACACACCACTTAGTTAGTAATAACCTTCTATCTCCTTTTCAGTCTGGTTTTCGTGCAGGTCATAGTTGTTCGTATGCAGTTGTTAAGATAATTGATGATATACGGCCACATTATGATGCTGGGTCTTTGACGCTCTTATGCTTGTAAGACTTTTCGAAGGCGTTTGACAAAGTAAATCATCAAATCTTGTGTTATAAGCTAAGGTCATTGTTTGGTTTTTGTGATAGTGCTGTTAAATTATTGTCTAGCTACTTGTATCGTAGGTATCAAAAAGTTTTAGTTGGTCAATTATCATCAGGTTACAAACCAGTCTTGAGTGGTGTTCCTCAAGGTTCTATACTTGGCCCCTTTCTGTTTTCTATGTTTCTGAATGATATCTTTTCTGTTTGTAAACATGTTTCCGTTCACGCTTACGCGGATTATGTTCAGTTGTACCTTTCTCGTAGAACTGGCCTCATCGAAGACCTTGGCTGTAGAATGAATGAAGACCTTAGTAATGTCTATGTCTATTAGCTTGCAGAAATGATCTTCTACTTAATTCTTCCAAATCATTTGTTCTTCCTCTTTGTAAGGTTAAGTCTTGCTTAATTGATGTCCCTGATTTGTTTATTGGATCGAATAAGCTTACTGTTGTGTCGAAAATTGTGAATCTTGGTTTCCATATTAATTCTTCTCTGTCATGTGTCGATCATGTTAATAGTGTTGTAAAAAGAGTGTATTACGTCTTACGTAATCTTTGATTGTCTGCTAACGTAACTCCAGTTGATATTAGGCGAAATCTGGTAATTCAACCGCTTATATCTTTTTTCGAAATAGTCTATAGTAAACTTGATTCGTCGTCCCAATTAAAATTGCAAATTGCGTTCAACTATGCTTCGCGGTAAATGCAATACTTGGTTGTGTTTCCGAAATGCAATACTTAGTTGTGATATAATTGCTTATCTTAAATTGCTAGAAACTGCATTTACTTGCATAAGCTAATCTATGATAAAACACCTGTGTACTTGTTTAATAAACTCCAGTTCAGTATGTCCAGAAAAAGCCATGTCCTAATAGTCCCGAGACCTTATTCGTTGCACACGTCCCACCTGTTTTTCATCAATGCCATTAGGTTGTGGAATGCTTTGCCACGTTGGCTAGGGAGGTCAGTAGGAGAGTAGCTTTTAGGCAATCTGCCTTTTCTTTTTTCTCTGCTCACTAAAATTTTTTCTGCTTCTAGTTCAACTGTTTTTCTTAATTTTTCTTTTTCTGAATCTCCCTCAATTTTAAATCGCTTAAGTTATCTTTAGTTAATATTTTATTTAAATAATTGTGTATAGTATTAATTTTTTAATTTTTCAATATTATTTTCTATTTACTTATTTTAATACCGAACTTTGTTTTTCTCATTTTGCAACAAAAATCATTTTACCTTATATTTTGAGAAAAAATTAAATTTTGTGGTCTAATTCAAATAGGTATTATTTATATATATAAACAAAAAAGGAACGGTAAAACTTTTATAAATTTTTTTAAGTTAACTGATTAGCCTTAAATACAAAAAAAGAAATTAATAAAATCCATTCAAAGATGGCAGAGATATTTGTTTCCTAATTTAGAATATTCAATTTGAGAGAGTTTTTTTTTATCTTTGGTAGCATTTGTTTAAAATACATTCTAAATAACTTACGACAATATTAAGAAAATTCATTAAAAACACTTTTAGTTGGAGCTTCACAGTGATTTTTATCACATTTGAAACAATATTTAACAAACTCTTAGAAATAATTAGAAAAATTGAAAAATCGTTAAAATTCGACCAAGATATTGATATGGATAGTAGAATTTTTAAAAATTTGACAATTGATGAATGCATATAACTAAACTTTTTTAAGTAAATTTTAACTACTGAGAAAAACTCAAATTTAACCAACTTAAAAGCTCTATCCTAACCAAATTGCATTTTGATCAAACAGTGAGTTTTTTCTTAAAAAGTTAATTTCTCTCTTAGAAGGTTGGGAGAAGGAGATTGAGTTCTTTTTAATACTAAAAAAGCGTACGACAAAGTACAATGTTCACTTATCTAATATATAAAATTGATCGAACTAATGAGTAATTTTGGTTAATTTAACTATGTTGTATTAAAAATATCGGGACTTAAGTGTATTCAGTCGGCCAAAATACCATGATACCACCCCAACTAACATGGTCGCGGTACGCCCCTGCACGAGATAAAATAATCACTTACTAGTAAACCTGTTTCCCAAATTCGAGCAATTCAATTAAAATTAAATGTAAGAAACGCTTTTTTCCTCAATAACGATATATTAAGTCTCAATAATGAGATAAGAGATCATCAACTAAATGCTTTAAATTAAAACGATTAGATCTGACACTAACTTTTTAATTGTTAGTGCAATTGACGAAGACGGACTAACACTAATATTAATACTGAAAAAAATTATAACTATTCGAAAATATCACAACTTAACTTTTCAAACTATAAAATAGGGATGTGACGGAGTTCCGCATCCATGGAGCATCCATAAAAATGATAAATGACCCAATTGATATCCGCATTTGCATTATTAATTATACCCTAAACCTGAAAGGTGAGGTGATTAACATAAAGATGTCTTTGAAAAATGGACGTCATCCGCTCACGGACACGCCCACCTCCCATACAACCCAAAAATTGAAAATGCAATAAATAAGCCTCTGTTTAACCTACAGAGCTAAAATTTGGCACAAATGTTTTTTATAACAAAACAAAGACGGTTTTGAAAAATGGACATCATCCGCCTACGGACACGCCTACCTCCCATGCAACCCAAAAAGTTAAAAACTCAATTAATAAGGTTATGTTTGTCATAGAGGAATTATATTTGGTATGTATGTATTTTATACCAAAACTAAGGTGTGTTCCAAAATTGGGAGTAATCCGTCCATGAACACGCCCACCTCCCATAGCGAAAGCACAATAAAGGCATTAACTGTGAGCTACAGGAATAAAACTTGGTATGTGTAAATTTTTCATCAAGATTTAAATGCATATAAAATATAGGCTTCATCCGCCCACGGAGACGATCATTTACAATAAAAATTTTTTGGTTTTTAAAAGTAGGTTTAGGGTATTTCATAGTCGGCCTAGACCGAATTTAGACTTTCTTTACTTGTTTTAAAAATACAGATATTCTGATGTATTCACACTCAAGGAAAAATCGCAACTTAAATTGAAATAATATCGTATCAACTTTACTTTGTTCCATTTTTAAAAAATCGAGTTTAACTTCAGCTTGAGCACCTTTAAATCGAATATGAAAACATTTTGATTTTCAAAATGATGATGAATATACTTCACTCTTATATTCACTGAAGTGTAACCACTTCGAAAGTAAGTTGAAAAATATCATTGCTTACATTTTATGTTGTCAAAAAGAAAATACAGTAACAATTTTTGTCTTAAACTGGTGTGTCAAAATAAAATAAATATCAAAATAATTTAAATTTTGTGCAAAAACATTGCGGAAGTTGGGAGGTAAATACTGATTTCGTTCGCGTTTGAAAATAAAGGCAGAAGTACAAATAAAGACGACATAAAATTGATAACATTGGACTCTGGACTGAATTCAGAGAGAAGTTCTTTGTATGGAGAAAGCACGAGATAATTTTAATATTATTTTAAGGTACACATTTTTTGGAACTCGACATCATACTTATCCAATACTTATTTGGATTAATGTATTTTAGTATTACAAAATAATTAAAAAATTTAAGTAATTTACCAAATTTTATTTTGCATATCAATAAAAGAAAATTTTAAAAATATATTTTGTATTACTTTTTTGTATGTATCCATTTAATATCAAAAATGTTGAGGATTTGATTCAAAATTAAAATCACTTTGATTCATTAATGTAAAGATGTGAAATAAAAGCACAAAATAAGTTATTTCAAAGCTATACGCCCATTCCACGCATAACGCAATACTTTTTTTTCAAAAATTGACCTCATGGCTTTCGATTTGTTTTATTTTTGGGCTATAAAGTTCTTTCCAATACCTTTCCAACGGTACCTTATTTATAAAAATTGGATAAAAACTGACGTAGATACAATTAATTGAAAATTTCCCGATTCTGGCGTTTTCGGACGTTTTGCAGAATTGAGAGGCCCATAACTTTTCAACGAATGGCGATAGAAAAAAATAAATGAACTTTTATTCTTAGAATTTGAATAGGAATCTATAGCCCAAAAATAAAAGAAATCGAAAGCAATGAGACGGACCCGTTTTGCGTTATGCTTGGAATGGGCGTATAGCGTATTTCAAATAAAGGTTTAAGTATTTCAATTGAATATGATTCCTCTTTGCATTAAATCTAAGTTCACGTTAAATTGAAGTGGTATTCTTTTCATTTCAAAGTGTTTAAAACTTTAGTTCAAAGTGGAAACAACATCAAACTGGATATGTGTGGGAACACTTCGAATTGAATATTTTCGTGTTTGGTGCCAAATTGTTCCGAAAAATATTTAAATCGAAGTGGTTTTCTTTGATTTTAAGTTGTTTTTTAGCTTAGTGCAAGCTATAAGGGGTCAATATTTTTGAGTTCAGGTAAGAATAATATAAAATATTCTGCACTCTCAGAGGGCAGAATTTTTTGCCAGTAAAAGAAAACGCTATAGGATTTGTACAATAAGTCGAAGTCATCCGTACAAGTACACGCCCACGTCCCATACTTCCCACAGTGGTTAAAACTTTGAATTAAAAACACACAAATAAAAATCTGATTCGATTTATTCATATTTTAAAAGGGGTATATTTAAATATTATATAAGGTTCAGGGTATTCCATAGTTGTGCTAACCTGGTTTAAAATTTCCTCGCTTGTACTTTTAATTGTAATATTCCCGAATAAAAGAATACTAAATAGAAATAAAGAATATGAATGACCGAATTTAAATCTAAAATCGTATTAAGCTTACTGGATTCCAAACACTGGTTTTGCCGTCGAAATAATGAATGAATGAATAAATAAATTATGAATTTTATTCACAAAAGCTATGAATGACTCAGAGCCCGAACAGAACCAAAGCGGATGACGGCTGGCGGATTCGTCATTCAGCAGAATACATTAAAATGTATGCACTCGGCAAAAACGAATTCGCTGGGCGAATCCGCGACGGAAAAACGCCAGAATAGAATCTATTCTATTTTTGCTATGGCCAGTGTTGCCATATGGTCCGATATATCGTATTTGTTACGATTTTCAGGCTTGGATCCGATGATCCGATATATGGTTGAAATTCTTCAAAATGTTACGATTTCAGAAAAAATAGGTCCGACGTCCGATTTTGCATATTTTTCTTTCAGTGAAAAAATTACGATAAAAAATTGGTGCCAACTTTAAACATTGTTTTAAAAAATCTTTGTCAACTTTTTTAACGAATAATAAAATCAAAATGACGACTATTCAATTTTATTTTTAGTTTTATTTAGTGAGCTTAAAAGTATTTTGAAATATATTTGATCATAATAAGAACTGACTTTTGAAACAAAATTAGATTTTTTTAAAAAAATAAACTTTAAGACATCCCATTACTTTTTATATCTCTTATTTATTGTAAATGGCTTGCGAAGATTTCTACGTTGTTGTTGTTTATAAAATTTCACACATCCGACGAGAATCCGACGAGCTGAATGCAAAAGTTACGATATGAAAATTATTTTGATGGCAACACTGGCTATGGCGGCTGGCGGTCCTCTCTCTGAGTAACATAAATGTTGCCATACTTTTGCTAAGAATTGGCTGGGTTTAATGTAATTTTTTTAGTTTTAAGTATATTCTGACGTTTTGTTTTTTGTGTCTGTGTTATATTTATGTGAATTCGCAATAATATACGAAATAATTGTCTTCATAATGGATTTTGATGAACACTTCATTGAATAAGTCAAAATTTTTTCATATATGTTAATCATGGTGTCCGTCTGTTGCACCCCTATCTGTCAATTGTACCACTACCGTGACAAAAAGCAACTCTGTTCCGGCAACCGCCAGCCGCTCTTGTTGTAGACGTGTTTCAGCTCAATTCGCCGAGAGAGGACCGCCAGCCGTCAGTCGCTTTGGTTCTGTTCGGGCTCTCATGTTGCTCTTGTATTTGTTCAAAGCACAACATATATGAAATTTTAGAGCTAGACTTCAGAAATAATCATGTGCTTGTGCTTTTTTTTGTGTATTTTGAAGGAATCGGTGACTAAACCAAAATACATAAATGCGACTCATGCTTATCTTGTAAAAATTTATAATTATTGTGCAATTGCTTGGTTCAATCGGCACAATTAAAATTCCGAGAGAGGGACATCTTGTGATTATATGGCGAATAGTTCGACCTCTCAATTTCATCACAACTTTTTTTAAAAAGTAGCAATTCTGGTATTCCGCCTTTTGTAAATTTAAAAGCAGAATGCACTTTTGTTTAAAATAATTTAACTGTATCAAAAGATTTTTGAAAAAAAAAATATGTAGTGTTGGATCGCAATGGAGAAGTAAGTTTTTCGTAAATTTTGCACAAATCGTTAAAATTTTAAAATACCTTTTAAAAAAGTCTTAAATGAAATCAGCAATAAACTGAAAAAGTGGTAGCAGTTTTAAGGTGTTTTTTACCGACTTCAAGGTCTTCTATTGTATAAGTGTCTGACAGCGTTGGACTGTTTAAATTTGTGGAGGGGATTATTATGTCAAAATAATTTTGACGTGTGAGAGGAGTGCGAATATATTTATTATTATGACTATACAGCATTGTAAGAAATATTGCAAAAAACTATCTTGTAGTCAGTTTAAAGATTGTATGGCCTTAATAAACTGCTAATATTTAAAATTTTATTCGACAAAAATACTCTACAATCATTTAATACATATTTTTTAGCCAAAATAAAACTCTTGAATAACCTTGTGTGTGTCTCACCCAGTAGTAATTCGTTCACCCATACCGAAAACGCTCAACATAGGCTTTATTTTGAAACTTAATAATTTACATAAGAGCAAGGGTCATGTCATATACTTTTTAGGCATGAGAGTGATATGCAGTGCTACACAGTCTGAGAAGGATGGCAATGTTACGTCAACAAAAAGTTGTTTGCAAAAAAATAAAAAAAAGAAAAAGAAAAGAAAACAGGGGCAGATTTAATCACTTGGCTGAGGCAATATGGTTCGACGCCTTACAACCTGGCATCAACGTGCTTTATTTATGGCGTGAAGCATTAAATTTATTTATTTATTTTTGTTGTTATGCTGCGTCTTTAGGTGTTCGAGAGTGACTGACGTAGGCAGTGAATCCTTTGCGAATGCTTACCTACTCTTGGTTTCAAGGAATATTAAAACTACGCCATTGATTTAGGCACGTATGGTATTCTAAGGTAGCTCTGAGATATTCCCTGTGATAGGAATGGAGTTTTGAAGATTTGATGTTGTCATTGTTGTTGTTGTTGTTCCGTTTCTCACATGCTGTTCCGTTAGGTTTATGGCTCAATTCACTTTGATTGATTGCCATTTTCAATTAGATGATTGCAAATCTTAATAGGTTTGGTTATTATGTATTCGAGTATGTTTGTCAAAAGGGATCAGTTAGGAAATAATTAAGTCTTTATATGAAATATGTTTCGTAAGCAGTTTAAGGATATTGAAATGAGAATTATATAGAATATCAATAAGAATATGCTCATGAAACAAATTGATTTTAATACAAATCGATTGAGTATTTAATAAATATATATTGATGCGACCTACTTACAACATTTAAAAACTGAAACAAAGTTTAATAGTGTTGAATAGCTAAACTCAAGTATATATTTATTTTAACTACTGTATAAGAGTACACATTTAAAAAGGTAAGTTAAGCAGAATTTAAATAAGGAAACTCTTATACGAGCTTATAGCTCAAAAAATTCTATGGAACGCTTAATTATATATTATTTTTTTTTTATTTATTTTGCTTTAGGCGCGACTGTGCCTCAGCCCTCAATTTTCTTCTTTAGAATTTCTTGTGGTAAGTATTAGTCAGTCATTCTCAATACTAAATGTTGTAATTTACCTATAAAAGAATTCAGTTCAGGAACATAAAAATGTACTACCTATTCTTAAAAAAGGCAAAGTGCTTGGACTAGGCAATTTTTTATTGTTACTTTCCGGTATCACGCACTATCGTTAAGAAAGCTAATTTTAGCCAAGGTATGGGATAACAGTAACATTATTAGCGCACATAAAACAATAACGCCAGTTGACCAACTAGATTTAATTTGATAAATGAAGACATGAATAGATGGATGTAGGTCACATTAGCGCAACCAAAGAGGAATTTCGGGGTTTAAACCCCCTCCCCCTCAAATTATTGTAGTTCCAAGCAAAATAAAATTGGAAAAATCAAAGTGATTCATATGAAAAGCAATCAAATGAGCAAAAACCCCAAATGTATATTTCAAATCGATTCTGTTTGATGCATAATATACTAAGTTTTCATGTTATTTTCCTAGAGACTGATTCTGAGTACTTGAGGTGTTGTTGACAAAACCCTTTGAGTTGTCTTTTCAACTTCTAGCTTTGAACCCACTTAAACGACTTGAAATATTTGGATGAAAATTAATTCAAAAGTAATACAAAATAAGAAAGCCTGAATTTGCTGAAGAGCGGTCGAGTCCCTCGCCACCGAAATTATCAAACGAATTTCCTCTAAAATTGTTATTTTTTGTTCTTTTTTTAAAATTATTTTTTTAAACACAAACTAACCCAAACTCTGCAGGATTTAAGTTTATAGTTAAGTCAAGTGATTCAGTAAAAAATAATTCCAATTGACTTAAAAAAATACTTCTATTAGGCACTAGATTGTTCTGTTTTCCAAAAGCTTAATAAAGGACAACGCACTAAAGACACTGAAAAGTTGTCCCACTTAAAATTAAAATTTTCTGGGGAAAATTAAAGTATTTTGGTTGAAAATTAAGAATGTATAAAAAACTAGTAAGGCATGAATTCGACTTGTCCGAAGTTTTCGCCCAAATATCTAAATATTTAGGGAATATTTGAAAAATATACTTTTTTATAATTTTTTATTCTTTTGTAAAATGCAATAAATCTATTTTTAAAAATTTCGACTACTACCTCTAACCCTTTAAATACAGATTGTATAAAGCATTTTTTTTAATAATCTTCTAATATATAAAATCAAATGTTTGTCCCTCTGTCTGTCTGTCTGTTTGTCTGTTCCGTATAGGCTCGCGCACCGTTTATCCGATAAAGCTGAAATTTGGACACCGAGTAAGTTTGATAGAGGGAAATAGCATAGGGGGTTTAAAAAGTGGGCGGAAGTTTGAGGGCGTGGCACTCTATAATAACTTCTAAGCGCCTAAACCGATTTCCATGAAATTTGGTATGAAGGTTCAACTGCGCCAAAGATAAAACATAAAATATACAAAATTTAAAAGACTTCCGGGCTTAAAGCAGTGCATTATTAAGACTTAATAAATCCTAAATGACTTGATAGATTTTACTAAAATTTGGTACGTGCAATAACTTGATCCTGCAACAGAATTGAGGCTATTTATTTATTTACAACCAAAAATTTAAAAAATGCATAACTCAGCTCATAATAAGCCTGCAAAAATTAAATTTGGCATGTATGTGTTTTATATCAGTCTTTGAAAAATGGACGTCATCCGCTTACGGACACGCCCACCTCCCATACAACCCAAAAATTGAAAACGCAATAAATAAGCCTCTATTTAACCTACAGAGCTTAACATATGTTTTTTATAACAAAACAAAGACGGTTTTGAAGAATGAACGTCATCCGCTCACGGACACGCCCACCTCCAATACAACCCAAAAATTGAAAACGCAATAAATAAGCGTCTGTTTAACCTACAGAGCTAAAATTTGAAAAGTATGTTTTTTATGACAAGACAAAGATGGTTTTGAAAATTGGACGTCATCCACCAATGAACACGCCTACCTCCCATACAAACCAAAAAGTTTAAAACTCAATAAATAAGGTTGTATTTGTGAAAGAGAAATTAAATTTGGTATGTATGTATTTTATACCAAAACTAAGGTGTGTTCAAAAATTGGGAGTCATCCGCCCACGGAGACGCCCATTTACAATATAAATTTTTTTTTGTTTTTGAAAAGTAGGTTTAGGGTTTTTTCATAGTCGGCCTAGACCGACTTTAGACTTTCTTTACTTGTTTTATTTCAGAAAACTTCCGTGAGAGGGCGCTTTATTCAATCAACTATGTTTGGCTCATTGACGTCAAAACGGATGAACCGATTTTAATGAAACTATGTAGGCATTTGTATCTGTTACTGAAATAGATCCTATGCTTTTAAAAGTTCTTTCGACAAAAATCAAGGAATGAGCAGAAGGCAAACGAAGTCCAGAACCAAAGACTAACGAAGAAAAAGATGTACAAAAATCAACCGAACAGTTTTGACCAAAACCAAAGTTAAACGAAGACAATCCAAAAATCGAATCGATGCCAAAAGGATTTTTTAAAATTGGAATTTTTATACCCTAAACCTGAAAGGTCAGGGTATTTTAACTTTGTGCAAACGTTTGTAACGCATAGAACGAAGCGAGTCCGGTATAGAAAAGTATAAATATTCTTGATCAGCGTCACCATGGGAGTCGAGCTATCCATGTCCGTCCGTCCGTCCGTCTGTGTGTTGTCCGTAAACACAGAATAAGAAGAAGGAGTCGAGATAATTGGATGAAACTTGATACACATGATCACATGCACCCAAGGAAATTTTTTTGGAATCTACCCACGGACACGCCTACCTCCCATTCAACGGAAAAATTTAAAACTGCATAACTCAGCTCATAATAAGCCTATAACAATAAAATTTGGTATGTATGTGTTTAATATCAACACAAAGATGTCTTTGAAAAATGGGTGTCATCCGCTCACGGACACGCCCACCTCCCATACAACCCAAAAATTAACAACGCAATAAATAACCCTCTGTTTAGCCTACAGAGCTAAATCTTAACACACATGTTTTTTATATTAAAACAAAGATGGTTTTGAAAAATGGACATCATCCGCTTACGGACACGCCTACCTCCCATACAACGCGAAAATTGAAAACTGCATAACTCAGCTCATAATTAGCCTACAACAATAAAATTTGATATGTATGTGTTTTATTCTAACACAAAGATGTTTTTGAAAAATGGGTGTCATCCGCTCACGGACACGCCCACCTCCCATACAGCCCAAAAATTGAAAACGCAATAAATAAGCCTCTGTTTAACCTACAAAGCTAAAATTTGGTACGTATGTTTTTTATGACAAGACAAAGATGTTTTTGAAAAATGGACGTCATCCGCCTACGGACACGCCTACCTCCCATACAACCCAAAAAGTTTTAAACTCAATAAATAAGGTTATGTTTGTCATAGAGAAATTAAATTTGGTATGTATGTATTTTATACCAAAACTAAGGTGTGTTAAAAAATTGGGAGTAATCCGTCCATGAACGCGCCCACCTCCCATAGCAAAAGCACAATAAAGGCGTTAAATGTGAGCTTCAGTAGTTTACAAAAGTTCTTATTGACGTAAGACAATAAAAAAAATAAACAACTAAAGCGAAGAACTTTTTCATAAGAAACTTATATGGAGGCTCTTGAATAGCGCTTGACTATTAAAGTCTGATAGCTCAGAAGATGTTCTCCAGATGTCACATAACGACCTTAAAAGCAGCGCAGAACCATTAACTCTGTCAATAGATAAAAATTTATTTACTTAGGTTCATACAATTCCATTGCCTTCCCACAAACTGCCGACTTAAATACATACAACGTTGGGCACGTGAGCTTGAAACTTTGTTCTAAGTATATGACTTTATATATGTATGTATATAAAACTTTAAAAGCAATAAAACAGAAGATATATCTATTTAATAGCCTGCCACGAGATCACGAATGTCATTGAAAATTTATTAAAATTTAAAAAAATTCATGCCTTCCGGTATACTAAAGCGATGGCTTCTCGTACAATTATAAGCTATTGAGTGCAGCTGCCACTCTAACACCGATTTTGGCTATTTATTGAAATTATGAAAATTTCCCAAACAGATGGGGCCAAAAATTCACCATCTACACGCACAAGGAACGTGTCACCATGGCATATAAGCAATGGTTGGCATGAGCAAATGACGCATAACTGGCGCCACTAAGTAGTAGGGGAGAAAAGACCATTAAAGTTAACTTTGTACAGTGGATGAAGTCTTAAGCCAAACTCCATTTTATTATAATATGATTAACCACCATTGAAGCAGTTACTTCAGCTCATTCTCATGTTTTGGACTTCACTCTTAAATCTCGTTTGTAGTTCAGAATTCTCGCTAAAAATGAGTAGAAATAAAATGCTCTAAAAAAGTTTTAACTTCTTAATTTAATAACTTTGGCTTGCTTCAAGACTTCAAATACCAGCACACACGCCATACACACACACACACACACTCACGCTGATACTGAATTATGTACACATATTTATTATGACTTTTATATTATTTTTTTATTTTAAACTGCACTCAAAGAAACTCCTTATATAAAACACTTGAGGTAAGACAGAGTAGTATAAGAAAGTATTTAGAGCAAAAAAAAAAAAACAAACAAAACCTCTACCAATGCCCATGGCTTTGCAGCACGTTCGTCCTTTGGATGACTTCCTACTACAGTGTTGTTGGTGTGCTGCGCTGTTTTCTAAGCTTCAACTGTAGCCGTTTTAAGCTAAAACAATATAAAAATGTTGACTTGGCAGGCAGCAATAAAACTTTTTACCAGCAATTTTACGGTTGGAAAAATGAAGAACAAAAAAAAAAAAAAATAACACAGAAAAAAACAAGCAAAAAGGTTTTTATTTCACTTTTTCTTTTATAGAAAAATTTCGATAGAAAAAATATTTTGCACACGCTTTTGCCATAAAAAAATTGTTACATTTCGTGCCTTAAAACGGGCGCACGGTGTTGTTCTATTGTTCCGTTATGTGATGGAAGGCAGTGAAAAGTAGACGCCCTAGGCTCTAAAGTGTTTTGGAAAATAAAAAGGGAAGTGTTGCAATTTTTGTTTTTTTTTTTTATACAATAGCGAAAGAGGCGGCCTGAAATGTATTCAATGTTGCCTTATTTCTAAAATATCTGTTTATGCAAAGGATAATGGATATACTGACTGACTGATATTCAGATTCAATGCTTTACACATACATGCATATGCTTGACTTTGCCTGAGGGGAGGATCAGAGGAACAGTCATAGTCATATGTGGCATGTTTCTACATTTTCTAACAAATTGAGTTAATGTTATGAGATTTTGATGTTTTTTGTGTGTTTTCTGTTTTTTTTTTTTGCTGTACATAGAATGAGTTTAAAACTTTTCGTGGAAGTATTTGGCATATATTTGTTACAGTTCGCTGCGCTTGCTTCCAGTTCATCAAATTTTGAAAATTCCATTTGTCTTAATTACACCCCAATTTTTTCTACAATTTTCAATTCAAAGTGATATATTGTTTGAATCAGTTTTACGCAGACATTTTATATATATAAATACATCAAAGCATTTCACATATAAAATAGTCTTCTGAGAAAATCATGTAACGTTTAGTTGAAAAACTAAAATTCAAACTTATGGCTTCTGTTGACATTCTCCTTTCAAACACTCTTGCAAATAACAGACAATTTAACATTTTTATTCTTCAACTATTAAACTTAACAACAAACATAACGACCTCGCAAACAAAGCAAAAAGCTTTTATTTTATGCCACAACAACCTTAGCCATGGCAGCAAGAATCCTACCAAGTTCTCTACAAATGAAATTAAAGCATCCGGTGTAAAGTAGTCTGAGAGTGACACTAAAATGAAATTAGAGAAAATTTTACAGGTGCACGCCAGGAAATTCATCACTGTATAATTAATACTAACGCAGAAACGTAAATGAAAGCAGAAAAAAACAAAAAAAAAAAATCAAGGAAATGAGAGCTCGCTTGAGCGGAAATACGGTAGCTGGACAAGGTTGCAGTACCATTCATATAATTTCCTTTGAGAGTGCTTGAAAAGAACATTTTCAAATTTATTTGCATACAAAAACTATCAAGATTTGCACTGAAAAACCAAATTAAACGGATTTAAGAATTGTGGAAATACATTCAAGTTTCAAGCGCTTACTGCAAAAAAAAAAATGGTGAAATGTACATAAGAACGGCATGCTTTAAAAAATACATTCTTAACCAACCTTTTCACTATTTGCTTTCCCAAAGGAACCCTTATCACTTGGTTGTTGCTTTTTATACAAGACCTTTATTCAAAAAGAGGAGTGTTGCCACATTTTGTTCAGTCGTGCATTTTAATATTCGGCACTGCACACAGTTTTTGAATTTTGTATGCCTGTGTAGAGTATCAGCTCAACAGTGTCGCCAACGTACCACACGCACACAGCTTCTGATAGTCGCCGCCACAACGCACTCTTCTCTCTTATCACATCGAGCACACAAAGGCAACATTTGACAGTTTTTGTACAAAAACATTGGAGTGTGTGTGAATTATGTGTTTATCACAAAAGCTTAACATACAAAAAATAAAAAAAAAATAAAAAAATCAACCTTGTAATCTCTCATTGTAAATTCTAGTCAACACAAAAGGATCAACATCAGGACTCGATATGGTGCGATGGTCGGAGTTGAAGCCAGCGTCGAAGTCAATGTCGAATCGCATGCAAAACAATGGTAAGTTAAATAAAAATTATAATCGGATGTGACAGGCACTGCATGTGCGGGTGTTTGTCTGAGTCAACCAAGTATTTAAATTTCCCTTTTGCTTTATATGAGGGTCGAGAGTTTATGCAGCAATTGTAAGGACATAATAATAATAAAAAAAAAATCAAGTCGATTAAAATTCAAAAAGCACAAAACTGTTGAATTTTGTGTATCAAATTCTAAATATTGGCCGTATGTGTGTGGTCGTCGGAATATAATTTTTAATCCTATGAGTAATGAGCCTATATGAAGAGAGAGAGAGAGAGGGAGATGTTGTCTGCAGGGAAGAGCTGGGGAAAGTCTGTGAGTTTTGTGTGTGCTGAAAGTAAATAAGAAGATTCTTTTTAGAGAACAATACAAATTTAAATGTACTGCTTATTATGCTTAATGCTTTTAATTTTTAATTAGTTCTGACATTTCTAAGTTTTAGTATTAACTTATTATGAGCTCAAGGTTTAATGAAGAAATCAAACAACACACACCAACAACAACTCTATTTGGAGCAATCACATTGCTTGACTAGACAGCTGTTTTGTTGTGACTATACCAGTGCTGTCGAGTACAAATTACATAATTTCCCTCCACTTTTTTTTCCTCAGCGAACTTCCAAATGTCAGACTAAAATTCCCACAGCGATTTTTATCAAATTTATAAAAAACAAGCAAGGAAACTCTGAAGTCGATCTAGCCCGACTCATAGTCTCTTTATATATAAAAATCTTCTGTACATGACTTTGTCACTGAACTCTTCCTAAACGGTTAAACCGATTTGAATAAAATTTGGTGAATTTGCAAACATGCGGCTGGGTTTGCAGATGGTTTGTATCTAAACTTTGACTCGGTAGGTGGCACTGTTATTGCTGTGGGAGTGTTTAAAGGGGCATTTGGGATTATAACTCAAAAACGAATTGACAAATTGCCATGAGTTTTTTACTGCACCATTAATTTTTATGCATAAAAAATTACAAAAATACAAAAATTAATACAAATAAACAAACAAAAAACCTTAAATTTTTATGATTTTTAAAAAATCATCAAATTTTTATGGCTTGATTTTTCGATCGTATAAACCGTTTTTAAATTTTTATGATAGACAATTTAAAGAAACCCTTTATTTATGCATACCATATAAAAGAACATTAAAAATGCCATTTTTGATTTTAAATATTTTTTGAACAGCAATTATTTTTATCAAAGTTTTTTGCGAAATAAAGAAATTCGTTAAGGTTTTTTTTTTAAAAATTATAAAAATTAGAAGGAGAACGAGAATAAAAAATAGAAAAATAATTGAACGGACAATTAGTCAAAATTTCAAACAAAAAATAAATTAATGTAATCCTTTGTAAAATGACCGAGATATTCACTTTCAAAGTCAGCAATTTCATTTTTGATTGATTTTTTTCTATTTCAACAGAAAATAAAATAAGTACTAAAAAATTTGTGTGTATTTTAGGTACAAAAGTTTTTATGGAGTTCATATTTTGGAAATTCAAGAAACTTGCACGTTCTTATAGAAAACGAAATTTGTCTAAAAAAATACTTCTAAACCCAGAATGTTACTGACCACAAAGATATGCAACTACTAAATTGCAATAACATATCTTTGAAAATTCTTGCGAGGAAAATTATTTACCTTACATATTTAAGGTGTTGGATGAATCTGAATTGGATGAGGACCTTAGTATGTTTGAAAAAAAAATTTGGGTATAAACGGTTAAATATAGAAACATGGCCACAAAGGTATAACTACCAAATTTCAATAACATAACTTTGATAATTCTTGCATGGCAAATTATTTGCATGGTATTTACCTTGAATATTTAAGGTATTCGAACGAATCTGAATTGGATGAGGACCTTAGTATGTTTGGCGATGCCAAAAAATATAAAAAATTTGGGTATAAATGGTTAAATATAAAAACGTAGCTGTTGAGGCACAAACTGTGTGTGGCTTTGATTCCTCCTCGAAGTGCCTTGATTCCCCCTCTGCAGATAATGACATACCCCAGAAAATTATAAATTCCATGAAAAGCTTCTTGAAAACATGCTGTTTAGCCGTTCGCAGTCGGTATAAAACAAGTAGATCCAATTTATGATCTATTGTGTACAAAATTTAAAAAAAAGGAACAGCAGAATAGCTCATAAGAAGCTCTAATAATGTCTTTTCAACGGCTGAAATGGCTAAATTGTTTTCGATTTTTGAACATAGAAAAGCAAAAAATTTTAGAATAATTGCGTGAAAAATTGGGAGCATTTTGTTATGATTCAGAGGGTTTTTTTTATACACTAAACCTGTAAGGTCAAGGGTATATTATCTTTGTGCAAACGTTGGTTACACCTAGATCGAAGCGTATCTGGTATAAAAAATTATAAAATGGGCGTGATCCGCCCATGAACATGCCCACATTCTATACAACCCGCAATATTAAAAGGTTCAAAACTAAGGTGTGCACAAAAAATGGGCGTCATTTGCTCACCAACATGCCCACCTCCCATATAACCTACTATGGTAAGATGTGTTCACAAAATGAGCGTCATTCGCTCATAAACAGGTCCATCTCCCATGCAACCATAGATTAAACTTCGTGTGGGAACATGTAATATCAAAACTGCGTTGTGCAAAAAAATGGACGTCATCTGCGCACCAACACGCCCACCTACGACACAAACCACATAAGTTAAACCTGTATTACTTCTATAGGTACAAAAAATGCATGGATTTTTATAGGAAGTTACGTCTATTTGTTTAGGTATTTTAATATATATTTAAATGTTAGGGTATTTCATAGTTCATATTTCAAAGGGTATTTCATTGTGGTGACCGTGGCATGCAGGTTAAGTGTGTGGCTTAGCATGCTCGGAGCCCGGGATCGATCCCCAGCCGCGGCGAAAAGTTTTTTCAATAAAAAATTGTTCTGATCGGTCACCACCTCTCTGCAGACAATGGCAAAACTCAGAGAGTAAATAATGGCATGTAAAGCTTCTTGAGAACATGAACTTTAGCCGTTCGGAGTCGGCATAAGACATGTAGGTCCAGTTCTCGGTCTATTATGTGCAAACATTTAATAACACACACAACACAATTGATCATAAGAAGCTCGGTCAAAGTCCTTTCAAGGGCTGAAATGGCCAATTTGTTTGTTTTGTTTTTTTATTTCATAGTGGGGCTAGACCGACTTAAGACTTTCTTTGCATATTTTATATTTATATATAAAAATCACATGTCACTATGTTGGTTTTCGCTAAGATCCGAAACCACACATCCGATTTAAAAGAAACTTTGTGAATGTATGAGGGTGGTTTGAGCTTGAACGATAGTTTTCGAACCAATGGGTGGCGCAGTTGTCGATTTTTACAAAAAGTTTAAATTATGTCAACGAATGTTTTTTTTAATTTTAATCAGACTTCACCACAAATATGAATTTTTATCTAACGCTACAATGTTTTTTTATGCGATTTCAAGTATTTGTATAGGAAAATAGGGTAAAAGTTAATATTTGAACAGAATAAACATTAATGAAAATCATAGTTTTAAAATTTTTAACCAAAAAAGTAAATTTTACCAGAAAATTTTAAAGAAAATTCTGCTAAAAATGTTAAAACTTTTTTAACGTATCATATCTCATAAGCAACACATAAAAAGCACCACAAGAATCGAGCTGCGTCGGGTATTATAAGCTAGTATATTATATTTCGTTAACCTTTACCCCATCGACCTTGAGAACTGGGACAAAAAATTCCACTAAAATACCTGCATCCAAATTCAGTAACGAAATCAGGCAAACTTCGAGCTATGTGGCTTGACGTTACTTACTTTTCAAATTTAATATAAAGTTAACGGTTTTTCTTCTAAGCGATTTTTTTTATACTTAACTTTATTTAAATTTATTAAAATGCAAAATTTCACGCACTTTTGAACGTCAGAGTAGAAAAAATAGAACTAAATGCTTTTTTGTCTGGCGTGACGTTACCTCAGAACATCATTAAAATCAAATCAAAATTTTACCGTTAATTGATACGTATAAATAATAAAATATACGCTCTTTTGCGTATATTTTGCGGTTAGTTTTTGTTGTAGCAAAAGTTTTGCATAAGAGTGCCACTGGACAATTACTCTTAGAAATGGAAATTGTAAAGAGAAAATGCTCATAGAAATAAACAAACCTGACCAAAACTTTAACTTTAACTTGGTAGCCCGATATCTTACCATCGCATCATGGGAAAAATTTGAACTCTTTAAGTAAATTAATTTTGAATATTTCTCTTTAATAACACAAGTTAAAATAAAAAAAAATGTTGGTTAACTTTTAATTTTTTGGTCACGGTAGACTTTTCTGCGGAAATGCCCATATGTAAAATAGACCTACACTGAGAAAAAAGACAGCTTTTAAAATAAGTAAATTATACCTTTGATTTAAGGACACGTTTATGTCTTTAATGTGAGGAATTTTTCTTTATTTTAAGGAATTTTTTCTTTAAATTTGATTTTATTGACTTTAAATTGAAAATATCAGTTCTTCGACATAAGTAAGTGCGTTCCATTACTTTGAAGACAATCCTTTGTACTTATTGGAAAAAAATTTACTTATCTTAAGAAAAAATGTCTTCGTTTATAGGAAAATTTTGTTCTTAAGGAAACGTGTATTTAATTTAAGGACTTCTTTAATTCAAAGAAATGTTGGCTTTATATAAATTTAAGGAAAATTATACATAAACATTATTTTTTTATTATATTTATAAACATTATTTTAAGTTACGTGTATTAAAAATGAATTGAAAGTGATTATATTACAATTACTTACCATATAATAAAACCATTTTTTTTCTTACGTGCTTCTTAATAGTTTTTTTTAACTTTAAAGCGAATTAACCTTTCTTTCTATTGAATATTCTTTTTTATGATACCTTTTTAAAATTTTTTTTTATGATATCAGAAAAAGGATACCTTCCTGCCCCGCAACGATCTTTAAATGCTTGCATTATTGTAAAAAAAAATACATATTTCTTCTAGCAAAAACAAGTATGCATTTTAACTAACAATATCTTGCCGAAGACTATAGTACTTTCGGTTTTTTATTACAGTGTTCTGTATGAAGGATATTCAAAGCGAAAGTTGTACTAGAGATAGCACAAAACTTTTGATTGTAATAACTAAGTCTACATTTTTGTGGTATTGGAAATGGTGTTGATGTATCCCTTAATATGGTTAATTAATAATTTGCTTAGTTTTTGCATATGAATTTTCTTGTTTTTGAGAAATGTATACTTGAACTCAATTTTGTAACTTTTTCAAAAATATTAATATAAACTTTTTTATCACAGGCAACAAGCAAAGGTTGTGCGTTGGGTTTGAAGCCCACCACGTAATAAAACTATTTCAATGAAAAGTTTAAGAATAAAAGAAAGAATGATGACGACTTCCGTAAACGAAAAACTGATAATGATTTACGAATATGCACCTGGAATGTCTGAACCCTAAATTGGGATGGTGCCTCTATCCAACTGATTGATATCTTGGAAAGATATAATACTGATATCACTGCAATCCAATTAATGCGATGGAAGAGACAGGGTTGCTTATGGCAAGCATCCTGTGATATCTACTACAGCGGCCATGCGGAAAGGCACGAGTTTGGATGCAGATTTGTAGTTGCCAAAAGAATACGGCATCATGTCCTGCGATTCACTCCTGTGAACGAACGACTTGCCATAATCCGCTTCAAAGCAAAATTTTTTTAACATAAGCCTAATATGTGCGCACGCTCCGACAGAAGAAAAAGATGACGAGACCAAAGAAAGTTTTTACGAGCGCCTTGAAGATGCATATGAGCGCTGCCCCCGTCATGACATAAAAATCGTGCTTGGTGACTTCAACGCCAAGGTGGGTAAGGAAAACATATTTGGTCCAACAGTCGGAAAGTTCAGCCTTCACGACAACACATCCGATAATGGAATGAGGTTGATTGACTTCGCCGCAGCATGAAACATGGTCGTTAGTAGCACTAGATTCAAGCATCTCAATATTCGTAAGGCCACCTGACTGTCCCTAAGAAACATGCAATCAAACTGATCACGATTTGATTAACGGAAAGCACTCTTCCAGTGTACAAGACGTACGCATTATCCGTAGTGCTAACATAGACTTGGATCATTATCTTGTCGCAGCCAAGATCCACACATGTCTGTGTGCAGCTAAGAATGGTTGCAATCCTACACAAAGAAAGCTAGACGTCGACAAAACGCACCCAAAACGGACATCCGAAGCCTTCGCTACTCGATTCTCACTCCTGCTTCAAGAAAGCACTCCGCCGATCGACGATATATGTGCACAGTGGACGCAAAAATTCCCCTCTATGCGTACGGCTACCGAAGAAGTGATAGGCCATCACCGCCCTCGCCGAAACCAGTGGAACGGGCAAGAGTGTCGCGACGCCACTGCAGAGAAGGACACCACCTACAAAGCCACCGTGCAGTCGGTAGTAACGCGTGCTGCTAATAAGCGATACCGAGAGAAGAGAAGGGGAAAATGTATGGCGACAGGAATGAGACTCGAAAATTTTTCGAAAAAATAAGACGCCTGGCCGATAGTTTTAAAACCGGAGCCTCTTCCTGAAAACGGGAATCTAGTGACAGATATCCAGAGTACACTGATGTTATGGAAAGTACACTGAAATTATGGAAAGAACACTTTTCTAGTCTTCTAAATGGCGGCGCTGAGAACAATACTGTCAACAGAGATGATATCCCTGAAACCCCAATAATGGATGACAGCGTTGAAGTTCTACTGCCAGTCTATAACGAGGTCTTAACAGCTATAGCTCGGCTTTAAATGACAAAGCCGCAGGAGCCGGCTGAGCTGTTCAAGATCGGAGGTGAAGCTCTGTTTAAATGCATTCACAGACTCTTATGAAGAATATGGTCGGAAGAAAGCATTCCAGATGATTAAATTCTTAGTGTGATTGGCCCAATCCACAAGAAAGGCTATTCCACCATTTGCGCTAACTACCATAGGATAAGCCTTCTTAATATTGCAAACAAAGTCCTGTCGAGCGTATTATGTGAAAGACTGAAATCCATCATCAACCAACTGATTAAACATTATCAGTGTGGTTTCAGACCTGGAAAGTTCACCATCGACCAGATCTTCACGCTCTGATAAATCTTGGAAAAGACCCTCGAAAAAAAATCGACACACACCATCTTTTTGTCGATTTCAAAGCCGCCTTCTACAGTCCAATAAGGAGTCACCAATACTCCATCATGACTGAATTTGGTATTCCTGCGAAGCTAATACGTCTTTGCAGGATGACACTGAAGAACACCAGCAGCAAAGTGAAAATCGGGTAGGACCTCACCCTTCCTTTTGATATCAAGCGAGGTTTCAGACAAGGTATGACTCCCTACCGTATGAATTTTTATACCCTTAACCTGAAAGGTCAGGGTATATTAACTTTGTGCAAATTTTTGTAACGTATAGAACGAAGTGAGTTCGGTATAGAAAAGAGTATATATTCTTGATCAGCATCACCACGTGGGTCGAGCTATCCATGCCCGTCCGTCCGTCCGTGTGTGTGTTGTACGTAAACACAGGATAAGAAGAAGGAGTTGAGATAATTGCATGAAACTCGGTACACATAGCCACATGAACCCAAGGATCTGCATTATTGAATATTTTTGAAATTCGCAGACGGACACGCCTACCTCCCATACAATGCAAAAATTGAAAACTGCATAACTCAGCTTATAATGAACCTACAATAATAAAATTTCCTGTGTATGTGTTTTGTATCAACACAAAGATGTTTTCGAAAAATGGGTATCATCCGCTCACGGACACACCCATCTCCCATACAACCCAAAACTTGAAAACACAATGAATAAGCCTCTGTTTAACTAACAGAAATAAAATTTAGCACGTGTGTTTTCTATAACAAAGCAAAGATGCTTCTGAAAAATGGACATCATCCGCTCACGGACACGCCTACCTCCCATACAACGCATAAATTGAAAACTAGATAAATAAGCTGATAATAAACCTATAACAATAAAATTTGGTGTGTATGTGTTTTTTATAAATACAAAGATGTTTTCGAAAAATTGGTGTCTTCCGCTCACGGACACGCCCACCTCCCATACAACGCAAAAATTGAAAACGTAATAAATAAACCTCTGTTTAACCTACAGAGATTAAATTTGGCACGTATGTTTTTTGTGACAAAATAAAGATGGTTTTGAAAAATGGACGTCATCCCCACACGGACTTGCCTACCTCCCATACAACCCAAAAAGTTTTAAACTCAATAAATAAGGCTATGTTTGTCATAGAGAGATAAAATTTGGTATGTATGTATTTTGTATCAAAACTAAGGTGTGTTCAAAAATTGGAAGCAATCCGTCCATGAACACGCCCACCTTCCATAGCGAAAGCACAATAAAGACATTAACTGTGAGCTACAGGAATAAAACTTGGTATGTGTAAATTTTTCATCAACATTTAAACGCATATAGGCTTCATCCGCCCAAGGACACGCCCATATTCAATAATAGTATTGTATTTTGAAAAAACAGGTTTAGGGTATTTCATAGTCAGCCTAGACCGACTTTAGACTTTCTTTACTTGTTTTTATAAGAATTCAAAGATGTTTTTAAAAATGAACATCATCCGCTCATGGGCACGTTTACCTCGGTTACAACGAAAAAATTGAAAACTGCATAAATAAGCTTGTGTTTGTCTTACAGAGATATAATTTGGTACGTATGCATTGAATAATAAAACGAACATGTTTTTGAAAAATGGGCGTCATCCACCCACGCATACGCCTACCTCCCATATGATGTTAAAATTGAAAACTGCATCATAAATAAGCTTATATTTGCCCTACAGAGATGCAATTTGGTATGTATGTATTTTATGTCAGAACTAAGATGTGTTCAAAAATTGGGCTTAATCCATCCACGAACACGGTTACCTTCCAGCTCTGATGAAAGCACTTTGTGAAGCACTTTGTGCGTTCGAAAGAAAAATCCTTCGTAAGATGTATGTTCTAATTTGTCTCAATGGCGAGTACCGAATACGATGGAATTACGAGCTGTATGAGCTATATGCCAACTCTTCGGTAAAAAACAATAAAAAAGTCAAAAGTCATCTACGTTACGAGTCAACCATGTCAAAAATTTTAGCTTGCAATTTTTGCTCGTAAATTAGGAATGAAGCGTGTTATGCCCGAAGTATCGCTTTATCGTAAAGGATTTTCTCAAAAATTTTAAGATGGCGAATACCGTGTCTATTCTTAAAATTTGTAAGCCATCCATCACTTGCATACAATTTGTATGTATTTTGGTGAAATCAAGCATAAATGTGTGCTTATTATTATTGAATTTTATTTCTTGATACAAATAAAACATCTGACAAAAATAATTAAGTATCATTACTGTGTGACTCGTGAGTAGAATACCAACAACTTGAAATCATTTGAAATGTTTTTTTTTCGATACTTACGTTAATGGCCATACGTTGCTTTTATTGTCTAACGAAAATTGTAATTTACGTTGACTTAATTGCAGCCATCAGCTGGTTGGTAACATACACACGCTGAAAATCGATTCTCCGTAAAGTTGACACAAATGTACATATGTCACATGCTATAATTTAGCTTGACAGCGGTATATCGCATAGCATCTATGAGTTGCAGAACCCACTATCGGCAATTAAAGCTTTATCTATCCTATTTTAGTTCGCGGCATTTACAATATCTTGCAATGACAATGTTCAGAGTCGTGGAGGGAAAAATTTAATGGAGGTTTAATCTCTATGATCTAAATTTATTCTTCAAAAATGTACGACCTTCCTACGTCCTCCGAAATTTATCAAAAATCTATCAGTTTAAATATAAAAACCACTGCCTTTTGAAATCCTTCATTTTGAATAAATTTTTACAACATCACTTATCCTTGTAGTAGTTTGGTCGTCGCCTACGCCACTGACTATTTGTATTTATGAGTTTTCCCTTAGCTAGTCGGGGTTGACTAACGTAGCCATGTAATAAAATACCACTTAGCTTGGTCACCAATATGTTTTTGTAATCCTCTGATCAGCAAACATTTCGAAAGAAAACATCTAGAAAAAAACAATAAAAACAATAAGAAAAAAAAATCAAGGGAGGAGAGCAATCATTTCTCAACAGAGGTGTAGAGGACTGAGTACGATGCTGACTCGAAAAGACAACCAGTTTATGCTCAACCGACAACAACAAAAACAACATTGACCATTGATGACAGCCCAAGAGGTGGGGTTGAATGCGGTTGAATTAACCACACATGATGTGGTAAAGTCAACCAACGGATTACCGACTCCCAACAACTCCTCACTCGTCTATATTCTGCACCTTAAAAAAAAAAAAATAAAAATCAGAACACACTCTAAATGGAAGACAAATACCAGTGCGTAGCGTGGAGTAGATAAATGGATACAACAAGAAGTAAAAAAAATGAAAGACCAGGAACAATGGATGCTTAAGAACGGGAAGGCAAAACGTATAAATTCAACTTATGCCATAAATTTAAACACACACTCACACATATCGGCATATCCAATTAAACACCTTCATGGCTGCCTTCAAATTTACAACCAACACCCCACTAACACAATGAATAAGAGGAAGGGGGAGGGTGAAGGAAGGGGAGCTGTTGTGCATAAGCAGGATGTTTAAAAAAGGAAAAAGAAGGAAATGAAAATGGAGAATTTTTTCTTTACTGGTGGCGTCAAAGCGATAACGACATTACAATGTTTTATTGTTGGTGGATGTGTGTGTGTGTGTGTGTGTATATATATTGACAGTGCTTATGCGTGTGTTTTTGTGAAGACAACAACACTAAAAAAAGCCACAGCAAAAAACCAACTGAATGGATACCATGCAACACCTACACCAAGGCGTTAAGCTTAATGCGAAACCTTTTATATATCCTCATTCAAGTTGTTGTTGTTGTTGTTGTTGTTGTTGTAAACATACATTGTTCAGCCGTTAATATGTTTGCGCTTGTGTATGAGTGCGACTCAAATATGCTGTTTAAGAGGTTTTCACACTTAATTTGTTATATGGGTCAAATGTGCCCCACTTCAATATGCTGCATGTCCATAAAAAGTACTAAACATTTGGCGACGTTGAAGCAACACAGACAATCATTATTTTTAAACCTTCACCGGAAGAACAGCTTGACAAAAGCTTCCCTAAATAAACAAAAGGTCAGCAGATACACATCGGTTGACTCTTCATGAGCTTAAAACCGCAAAATGAAGCTCAATGTATGCAAGAGTTAACGAGAAATTAATGCAAATACATATGTATCGAGATAAGGCTTCATTAAATATTGGACTAAGAATGTGTCCATTGTCAATATTCAGTTTGGAACTCTTCAGGTTAAAGATTGAACAACTTTTAATCAATGCTCCGAAATATTCAGCATAATAATAGTGATTTCGTTCACCTTGTTTCCTGCATTAACCACATTGTTAAATAATCAGCCTTAATAACCATTCTATATGTATCTTTCGGTCCACTGTGCACATGTAACAATGTTTAATGCACTAGAAAATCCGTTAATAAATAAGAAAAAACAATTGAACACAAAGTTGATTCAATGACTACGTCCTCGCCTACCCCTCGCATACAGGTTTAAATGGATGGATGAATGGATGCTTCTTTTTTACTCAAGATAAGTTGATGCAGTGCATATTCATCAAAAGCAGCTACATCGGCTTATGTGACCCCAACAAAAATCCAACCAACGACCACCACCACCACCCTGCCGTAAAGTATTAATTCAATTCATCCACCCGACCCACATATTAGAAACGGTCGTTTCATCCTCACATCATATCAAACCAAGTCCTTGTGTTGATGCAGTCAAGCGTAATATTAAGCTTCGACAAAAATGAGCCTCAAAACATAAGAGCCTCGTACTTCTCAGATAAATACCATCAACGCGTAAAGATGTGATTTAAATTATATGTATGCCGATGTGAAAATGGAAACATTTTAAGCAAGTTTAACGCCGACGAAACATTAGGTCGAAATATATAGTAATACGATCTGAAATATAGGTATTAATAATAAATTCAATTATTACACTCAGAAAAATATCAACTGTAATATTAACAGTCGGCCACTGTTATTTCAAAACACTGTTCGATTGAATGATTTGCGTTTAAGGAAACAATTTTCTTTGTTGAATGAACGTTTCAAAGTATTTTTGTGCTGTTAAAATCATCTGTTGAAATATTTTTGTGATTATGTTCAATTGTCAATTTTTTCTAAGCAATAGCTTTTAAATGTGTTTTGCTATATTTATATTATCGTTGCCAATAGCTCAGTGGATGTGCACTAGACTGTCATGCGTGGGACGTGGGTTCGAACCCTAGCTGTGTAAGTATCAAAAATTGTAATTTAATAATTGAAATAATAATAATTCTGTTTCATTAATAGTTTGGTCAAAAATAACCTTCAAAATAAGTTGCTTACAATCTTGCAAAAAAAGAAGCAAATTTAATTTTTATTTAAAAAAATAATATTTTAAATAAAAAAAAAAAAATTTATTGGCCTTGCCGGAATTGAACCGTGGACACTCGAGTACTAGTCGCACACGTTAGCACACTCGGCCATACATGAATTTCCAAAACAGTGATAAAATTTCAATAAATAAGTTTTTATACGGGTTTCGTGTTCTATAGACCAACAGTCAACCGACTGTCGATTTGAAAGTTTCATTTGTTGGATGGTATTTAACAGTGAAATCTGTTATTTTACCCCATGATTTGTTTGATAAAACAGCATTTTTTCCCTGAGTGTAGTTTCAAAATATTGTATTACTACTTGGACGTAGCAGTCGCTTAGCGAACGTTTATGTGTTTTCTAGTTTGCCACGTTCTAGCGGCTAGAAGATGCAATCTTTGCTATCGAGATACACTGAAAAATTAAGTTTTTTTGAGAATTCGGTTTTCGAAACTATTCACTGGATTAAAGCAAACAAAAAAACAATTTTTTTTGTTAATTTACATAAGTTTTTATGTTACACGGTGCAACACATATAATAGGCCTTAAAGAAGTGGCCAGGATTGAAGAAAAACATATTCACTTTTTTTTCAGCAGCCTACATTCTTTTTAAAAAATCGTTGTTATTCCCTGCAGAAAAATAAACCAGATTTAGAATAGTTTTGTACTTGATCCTTAAAAGGCTAGTACTGGTCCCACTACAATACCCTTTTGCATTGAACGAACTGACGCTTTTTACGGATTGATGTCTAGGTAAAGCCAATTGACTCCATAAACATAAATTTTTCTCTATATCTGTACTAGGTCCATTATGAATGGTTCTAAACTGGTCCGTTTTGATACAGTCCAAAAGTGGTCGTAAGGTAAGGTGTAATATTCGCCTTATATGGAGCACGGGTACGTACAATATAACTTATAAAATTATAGTTTATAGTTTTATCTATATATTTACAAATTTCATCGAAAATGTTTGCGAAAGATAAAAGAAGTTTGGAATCTAAATGAAAAAAAAGCCACTAAGGTAAATGTACGGAATTCCGTAAGTGAACCTTATCCCGTAAATTTTTTAATTTAGTTTTTAATGCCAGAAAATAAGATGCCATTGTAAGAATCGAAAAATTTTTTCAAGCCACTGTCTCGAGAAACGTGTCCTTCCCACATTTGCATCACACTCATTTTCGAGATATCGTTAGATCATTCACAGTTTCCGAGTTATTCGACACACTTCGCCGCATGCGCACTTTGTTCTGTTTCTCTAATCAAAATGGTTAAGCCTTAGAGTATGTTTTCTTAAGCTTATAATTTGAAAATTTATAGAAGTTTTATAAAATTTATTTTGAACGAAAAGTAAGCAGTGTTTTTAAAGTGTTTTAATAGTGTTTGTTGATTTAATAAAGCAGGTATTAAAAAAAGCAGTTATTTTAGTGATTTACGTAATTGAGGACAAACAACTTTTTGAATGAACCTAATGACGTGATAGTAACGGATTTAAGGAAAGTTATTGCATTTTAAATTTCTAAATTACATATTCATAATTAATACTTCTTATTGTTATTAAGTTTTGTTAACTTTATATATCCTTCAAAAACATTTTGAGCAAATTACGTGATATAAAATTACTTTCCAAATCCTTTATATGTGTATTTGTAATTCATTGATTTCCTTTAAATTTATTAAAAAGGATGTTATTGGAAGTATAGATATTTGTTGTCTATTTGAAAACGTGCAAACAAAATCAAGTCAGTTTGCTAGTTTTTATTGTAAAAAACATTTTATTTCTTATATTAAATTTTAAATTTATGTTTTCAAACAATAATGAATGCCGAAAAATCGTTTACGGAATAAAGTTCAAAATTTCTTCAACCTTACCTAATTCCGTTATATATCACGGCATTAGAGGCATAAGGTTTCTAATTGCGTTGCATTTCTTAACGAAGAAGCCTTTTTTGAAAAAGAATTAATAAGAGGAATAAATATGACAATTCAGAAGAAATAAAAATTTATTTCAGACGAATATTGAGTGCTGTTTTCGAAAATCATGTCAGTTGTTTAAGATAGCTTGAGTTAAGGCGTCATTGTCAACAATGTTAACATCTTTTTGCTGTCTGATTATTTAACTTAATCTTTTTACCTCATTGACCATAAGTGATTCTTTTATCACTAAATTAAGTAAAGAACTAGATTTAGCACTTAATACTGTAAGAATGGTTAAAAGGTATCAAAAGTATGTCGATAAATTGAGAAATAACTACATCAAAGAAATAAATGTTTATGAACCACCGTACTTTTATAAACCGTGGAAGCAGTAATTGTTGAACGGGTCTATAACTTGATAAAAATAGGGTTTCCTGACACTAAAAATCAATTAATTTTTAATGTTGCTCCTTATAGGGGGCATTCTTCTCATCTGTCGCTATCTAAGTGAATTCTAAATACGGAATTTTTCATTTTATTCAACCAATTGCTATTGCCGTCTTCCACTCGTTTAAATCCCGATATTATCAAAAACTACACCAAAATAACAAAACCACACACACCAAAGAAATAATTTTTAATGGTTTAATCAATGAATTATTTGTTTAGAAAGGAGATTATGTTTTAGTAAATATAAATAAGAAAAGTTTTTAGGAAAAGTCGCTAACAATTTTGTTACTCCTCGGCGCTATGAGGTCAAAACCATGGCACTGATACCAAAATAGATGTGCTTTAAAAAGTAAGACCTCCAGAACAAATCAAGAATCGTGGCTTTCTATATAAATTACCTCCACTAAAAGGTTTTATTTTTATTCTATAAAACATTTTTTCAATCCCATGTAATCCAATAAATTACATTACCATTCAAGCCTTATTTTATGTTTCGTTACTAAAATGAATTTTGAAAAAATTATAGAATGCATCAAATGTCATCACATTACTTAAAAAATGAAAATAGAAACCCTTGAACTTATGGTTTGGATTATTAACGGAATTAGAGACTTAAATTTACGGAATAAAGTTCAATCAACAAATTTTATCACGGAATTAGAGCCATTTGGGTAAATTTGAAAATGTATCAAATTTTCTCTTAAAAAACAACTTTTCTCCTTACTTACTATTTTGTAATAAAAAAAAATACATGTCCAGATGCTCTTAAAAAGATCTTATGTCAAAATGTCTTTTAACCTCTCTAAAATAATTCATTAAGCAAAAAGATTCCTTAACCTTACGGAATTCCGTACATTTACCTTATACCTTTTTTGCGTATCTGTTTTTATACCCTAAACCTGAAAGGTAAGGGTATATTTACTTTGTCCAAACGTTTGTAACGCAAAGAACGAAGCGATTCCGGTATAAAACAAGTAAAGAAAGTCTAAAGTCGTTCTAGGCCGACTATGAAATACCCTAAACCCACTTTTCAAAAACAAAAAATTTTTTAATGTAAACGGGCGTCTCCGTAGGCGGATGAAGCCTATATTTTATATGCATTTAAATGTTGATGAAAAATTTACACATACCAAGTTTTATTCCTGTAGCTCACAGTTAATGTCTTTATTGTGATTTCGCTATGGGAGGTGGGCGTGTTCACGGACGGACTACTTCCAAGTTTTGAACACACCTTAGTGTGTTGAAAAACTAGAGGTGTTCGCACAAAATTGGCATCACCCGCCCATGAACACGCCCACCTTCAATACAACCCACAATATTAACAACACTATTAAAAGTTTTTTATTTGACCTAGAGAGATGAAACTTCGTATGGGAGCTTTTTATATCAAAACTAAGGTGTGCGCAAAAATGGGCGTCATCTGCCTACCACCAGATAAGTTAATCCTGTATTAATTACTAGCAGACCCGACAGACGTTGTCCAGTCCTTAGTTAAACTTCAATAAACTTCAATAAATATGATTGTGTTCGTTTTCGGAGAAGGAGGTTTTAGGATAATCTGGCTAGACCAACTTTAGAGTTGTTCTTTACTTTTTTTATTTACAAATAGTGTGTTATAATAGCATTAGTGTCATAACAGCATTAATAGTTTTTATTTTTTGGGTGAAGCTAGGTGAAAATCATCGAAAGACATCCCATGCAATAGTGTGGCACTTCAATCCACTAAATACACCTGGTGGAGGTCCTCCAATTATCGCACCTAAAATTATTTTATAATATTACTTGAATAAGACTTGTACATGACAACATTAAATATCAAATATTGGAGCATATATAAAATACAATTATTAAGCGCAGAAACGAAGTATGAAAGATTAATGAACTAACACGCCCACTTTTGAAATGTCAATAACAAATCTAAAAGGACCTTTTGGTATGAAAAGAAGAGAATAATAAAAGAACCTAGTTAAGATATAATTTTAAGTTGCTAAAAACTTCTGAACAAACTACGTTTTTGGTAAAACATTCATAGTTTGGAAGTATGTAATATGAATTGGCTTGAAGAATTTCCAATACGTGAAAGTCCAACGTACAATTACCCATGCGAGAACACATCATTACGCCAGTCAACACCAACAACATTGAATAACTGTCCCTGAGCTTTGTTTATAGTCATGGCAAAACATACTCTTACAGGAAAATTTACCCTTTTAAATTGAAATGGTAAATCTGAAGATATCATTGGAATCCTGGGAATAAAAGCTATTGCACCCACTGCAGGCCCAGTAAGAATGTGCCTTTAAAATGCTCGACTAATTCTATAAAAGTTAAAAGATAACTGATATTTAGTGCCTTTTATTTTTTCGGGAAAAAATAACGGTTACTTTTTACTTCTTTTTTATCGGTCAAAAATAACAGTTATTTTGTGACTTATTTCGAAAATGTGGTCCGCAAAAATCTCAAACTCCGAATTTTCTTTTAAAACAGTAAACCAATCCAAGAAAAAAATTTAAGCCAAATCGGAAATGGTGAGTGCAAATTATATTATACTTCAATATGAATTGGGCGATACATATTTTTATGAAAATATTTGAAGGCTTTTGGTTTAGTTGCATTAACTTTTTACTTTTAACATGACCGTCCTTTATTTGTATAAGAGATTTTCAAGTACACAAAATTTTCGCTCCAAAAACGAAATTACATACGGTAAGGTCTGAGAAGTCTAAATAAAGAGCTTTTTACCTTTTTCCAGCTCAGGAATCTATTTTCGTTTCCCAAAAACGACATTTTAATTTTTTAACACGAACTAAATCTTAATCTATTTATCTATCTATCTATCTATCTATCTATCTATCTGTAACTTTTAACATCTTGTTTTAAAGTAAGCAGCATCGGGATGAAAACTGTTCCATTTAAATTAATTTAAGGATTTTTTAAATGAATTTTACCACACCTTTCAGTATCGTATCAATACACTTACACCTGTTAATAAATGCGAACACACCTTTCCACACATTGATAACACTATGCGCCAATATTTTAAATTTTTTTCTCGCTTTTTTCAAGTCTATCTTGGATACTACTTATCCGATTTGTATAATCAAGGCTATAATTAAAATATAATTTTATAATCAAAAATAACGCTAGGAAACGCATATGAATGAAGGAACTAAAATTGGATATTTTACTGGTTTTTAAATTTTTGATTCAAATTTTGGATCTACCTTTTTAAGTACAGTCGAACCTGAGTTTGTGCGGTAGTAATGTACCTAGAAAAAAAACGGGCGAACAAATTCACGAAACTCTTGTGCACCATTAAATAAATTGCATTAAAGAATGTGCGTTAATTAAAAAATCGCTTAAAACAAATAGCACTAAAAAGAAATCGCACAGAAACAGACCATTTAAAAATAGGTTTGACTGTATTAATGACCAAAACATTTACATTTACATATTTAGCATAAATATGGCATAGCTAAAAATTAAGCATCAAAGACTTAATCACTTGAAGTCTCAGCGCCAACTGAATGAGACAACTTCTTGCGTCTGCTCTTGTACGTAAAACATCCCTTATTTAAAGCACTTTAAGTAAAAGAAACAATAACAACAAACACAATCGGAGAGGAAAAGAGCGAGAAAGCTTTACGCTGCAGCGCGCTGGTTGTGTATCTAACGATTCAATGCAGCAATGTCTTTTGGATTTGACTTTTTTGGCTACTTTTTAAACTCAAGTTTTAATAATTTTTAAGATCAGTTTTAAAGAAAAAAAGTACGCCAATCACTAAGTTCAACATGTTGCTTTATGTTAGTGAAAGAATTACAAAAATCGATTAAGTAGTTCTTGAGTTACACGTCTACGTAGATACGTGAGAAGCCTTTTATTAAATAGTATAGATATAGATATAGATATAAGTAGATAGAATGGATGGATTTTGATAGGAAGTTCTGTCCATTTGTTTTAGATTATTAATATACATATATTTAAATATTATGGGAGGTCTAGCGTATTCCATAGTCGGGCTAGACCGGCTTTAGACTTTCTTTACTTGTTTTAAACAAATCTATAAAAAATAATCCTTAAATTTATTTTCTTTTGAACTGCTAAACTGAAAAGAAAGACATAAGTTAATTAAGTGAACACTCAAATCCAAAGATGTTTTTTTAAAAAACACTTAAAGGCAGTTTTTTTACACAACAAAAGAAAACAACGAATGTTCGTTTGTAATCACTTATTCAAAATTAGCGTTTGAATTAACATTTCAGGAACTTTGTTCACGACCGGCACTTAATTATCTAAATGTTTCTTTCAGACTGATTTCCTTATTTTTCTTTCTTATTTCTTATTGTTTTCATTACTCCACGATAACGGAAAAACGAAAACATGTAGAACAGCAAAAACGCAAACCGAACCGATGACGCATGCACAAAAAAAAAAAAATCACTTGACGATACTGATGCTGATAGGCGCTGCATACAATAGTTTCTTCTGAACGGACGTTATCTTCAAACGTTAATTTTTTATGAACGGTATTCGTTGATTTTTTATTTGTGTGTAAAATTTCTTGAGAAAATACGAAGCAGACAAATTTTCAGTGATAAAAAAATGCGTTTATCTTTCGATTGCAAGCGAAATAAAGCTGCTTTTAAATATCTTTAAGAATCATTTAAGACATTTATTATCAAATATCTTAACTGGCGTGCTGATGACAACAAAATAACATTCTGCTTCTCTTAAAATACTTTTTCTAAATTGTTTAATGTTTTATAGTTATAACAGTAAAGAACAAAACTTGATTTGCATGCGCTGCAAGGGCTGGGCTGAAATTTATGAAACTACAAAAGTCTGTCAAACAATAACAACAAGTGTTGTTTATGAAAGAAAATAAGCCTTAAATAAGAACAAAAACCGCACAATTTATTTTATTTAACAGGGTTCACCTACATTTGCAAATATAAACAGTTAACAGATTTCATGTATTTGTGTTTTATTTTCTAACTATTTTCCTTCATAAGTAAAATTGGGACATTTTGTTTTTTACTATTTATTGATAAATAACTGTTGCAGCGAAAAACATTCACCGCAAGATTTTTGCTGTCGTTTCAAGTCGTTCGGTTTTTTCATTGACTGATACATACATACACAAGCATGTTAGAAGAAAACTATTTCAGCGAATAACAACAACAAAACTCACGGAAATATTATTTTAAGTTATTTATTATTAACTTTTAAACTAAATGGAATTTGAAAATTCTGTCTAAGGATATAACCTGAATAAGGAGGCGTAGAACAGTTCAGAAAAATAAATTTTAAGATCGGTCAATCCATTCGAGAGTTTTAGGTCTCTAAACATCTTCAAACAACTTGTTACATAGGAGCTTCGTTCGCTTCGTTCGCTCGCTCCAATTATTATTTTTCTGTGAAATTTGAAGAGATTTACTGTGTTCATAGAATCACTTTGGTGGTGAGTTAAGCCTGGTCTTCAACAGATTTGAGTCATTCTCGAACTTGATTTTTATAGAAACTTATATCGAATTGCTGTAACGAATTTTATTAATGGAGAGGAGATGCTGATAAAAAAGGAGATATATTTGTATAGCTGTCACGAGTCCTTATTATGAACGTTACCTTGCGCTCTGTAGAAAAAAATGCAGAATATAATATATAATGCAAATATAAGAAACCTATGTTTGGTAGTTTATGTTAACATAATTCAATTTATTTATTTTCATTTCATCTTGAACCACTTCGTTTGCTGGAATTTCCATATGCATGTTTTAGAAACATGTTTCCATTTCCTTTTGGTTTACAATAGTATAAAACTCATATCTGAAAGGTGATAACAGTGTAATAATTTACAAATAAATCATATACATTTAATTTCTGTGATGACCGTGGCATGCAGGTTAAGTGTGTGGCTTAGCATGCTCGGAGCCCGGGTTCGATCCCCAGCCGCGACGAAAAGTTTTTTCAATAAAAAATTTTTCTGATCGGTCACCACCTCTCTGCAGACAATGGCAAACCTCAGAAAGTAAATAATGGCATGTAAAGCTTCTTGAGAACATAAACTTTAGCCGTTCGGAGTTGGCATAAAACATGTAGGTCCAGTTCTCGGTCAATTGTGTGCAAACATTGAATAACACACACAACATAATTGATCATAAGAAGCTCGGTCAAAGTCCTTTCAAGGGCTGAAATGGCCAATTTTTTTTTTTTTTTATATTTAATTTCTGTAAGTTTTTAATATTTTAAGCTTTTAATAATGGACGCTCCCCGTCCATTTTCCCTCAGATTGAGGCTAATAAATAATATCTGCAAAAAAAGGATGTGGGTAGTGGGAAAAAACACAGGCCTCCAGGCGTTTAAAGCCACAAAACAGGCTTTAAAAGGTATAGATGTTTTGAATTGAAGTAGAGTTCACTGCTGTCTTTCTTTGTAGAAAATTATCGCTGCTATGATTGTCCCAATCATTATATAATCCTCTGAGAATATGATTGTGATAAGCAAATTTCTTGCTTGCATATGTATGTTATGTTGCAAATGCTTCATAAATACATTGCTTCAACTTTAATAACAGCATTAAAACACTGTATCGTATTGTTTGGATTGAACAACGTTTCCTCTAAGCCTTGTTAATTTTCACTTTCATCTTTTTCAAAAAGGTTTTTAATACATTTTCAACATCATCCCAACTTCGTCCTCTTCTTCTGGTTGGACGTACTGAATTGCAAATCAACAACAAAAGCACAAATAAAATCTTCTTCTTGCTGCTCAAAAACACATAACCACATAAACCAGCACACAAGCAAACGCATGTCTAGCGTCCTAATCGCCATTTGGTTTTAGATCATTTCTTATGTCCATTGCATGATTTGAACTATTTCTCTGGTCATTCCTCTTCTAGCAACAATCTGTCTTTTGAGCATCACTAGACATCGGATTCACAGATAGAACCCATACACCGAATGGTCGAGGTGTGAAGCAAGTCCTATCTATGCGGCCAACTGTATAAACAGTTGAGCTTGGCAGAGTCAGAAAGGAATATTCTCGAGCTCATTTGTTCAATCTTAGTGTTGTTGTTGTAGTTGTGGCTCTTGCTGCTGATGCTGGCACTACTTATCCCTGCAGATAAACAGTACTGTTGTTAAGATAGCCTTTTAACGCGATTTATTTCTGCACACAAGTCACTTCCGATTACTGGCAAGGCAACGTAAGAACGTGTCCTGCTCACCATGTCATGATTGCATGCAGATGTATTCCTGCAGTCTGTGCTTGGAATATAAGTCGAGTTAAGGTTTGACTTTTTCGTTCTTTTCCTGTCTATGAAGCACTAAAATGTATTGGTTGATTTTTATTTGCATAACTAACAGGGGCGGATCTGGAAAAAATCTTGGGGGGGGTAAATTATCAAAGACACACATTTTCGATTTGAGAAAATTTTGCCTTTTTACAAATAGATAAATTGTTCTTTTTTGAATTGAAATTATTGAATTGTTTAGGAAGCATTTTTTCCAGACACATACACGCACATTTCTGTATTTATTTATTTCTCCCTTTTTCTGGAATAATATCTCGGCGAAAAGTAAATAAAAACTCTAAATCTAACAAGAGCAGCCCACGTAAAATTGTGAAATTTTTTCGTCTTTGAACGTCGATATCTTCGAAACTGTCGAAGCTATTGTTATTGAATGTGCAAAAATTGAAAAATCTGTCTAAATCGGTAGATCAATATAATAGATATAGCAATATTATCAGAAAAAAAACTGATTATCATGTTTTTGCCTAAAACTCAAAAACTCGAGCTGATGGAGAAAAATGGAGTCTATATTTGAAATCAGCAGCCAAAATTCATTCGGTATTGTTTATCGAGATCTCTGCACCTTTCATAAAGTTTAATTTTGTAACTGACAAAATCATATGACAAAATCATCGCAAAATTATCAATAACTTCGTTAATATTTATTTAAATGTCTCTAAGTATATGCAATAATGCGAGTCCATTCAATCGTTCTCAATTCGAACGGAACCATATTTTTAATTGTCGCAGTATAGAAAAACTTCGCTCAGCTGTTTCTACACTTATAGGAAGTGTGGCAAAGATAGCAAACGTTATAGAAATTAGTGGAAAAATGTCATTAGTGTCACATTAGTGTCGCTCTCCTATTTACACTGCCAAATTTTAAGTTCATGAAATAATTGAATTTGAATTAGTTCCATACTAAAAGTGGACTAAAAGTGGCAGTTTTATTTCATGAAATTCGGTTGTGGTAATTTGGTTGGTTTGTTGCAAATATAATTACTAGTACCGCGCTGGGGTCGCAAATCGCCCAATTTTTGTTTGTTTATTTATAGTTGTATAAAATAGTTGGTGCACTTCTTCTCCGCACTCTAATTCATTTAAAAACAGAATTATCAAAATCGGTTGAAAAACACGGGAGAAAATGGTCCTTAACTGTTTTCCCTGCGCCTATTTATATAAAAAGTAAGTTAAGGTAGGCTGGAAAAATTTCAGAATTCCAAACAATTTAGAATTTACTCAAACAAAAATAATTGTATGCAACAAATTATTTGCGCAGTTGATACAATTTTAGCAACTTTAACCTAACATTAATTCACTTCAAAACAACCCTGTTATAAAGGGTGTTTTTTTAAAAGCTTGCTGATTTGAAATTTAAATAAAACACATGCCAAATTGTGATATAGCCAAAAAAATTTTTATTTGGTAGATAATTTCTTGGCATTTAACATTTAAATATAATTTTGGGCATATGACCACCACGACTTTTTTGCACAAAGGGCATTCTGGAGGTCCACTTTTCGACCCAAAAGTCTTTGAGGGCGTATTTCAACATCCATATCTTGAAGATTTGGCAACAAAAATTCATTGATCATGGTTCTGTATCGATTTCTATTCACGGTAATGCGTCGTCCTTCCTCATTTTCAGAGACAAATCGATAAATTAACGTTTTCTTCGACACTGGCCTCAACGACAACAATATTTTCTTCTGTACGCACTCTTCTCATTCTTCTCGGTGGCTTGGAATCCAAAAGAGTGAATATAGACCGAAATTTGGTAATTACGTTCTTTATGGTGGTCTCAGACGGACGATTATGTGCACCATAAAATTCGAGAAGCGCTCCATAAACATTTTTAATTGAACACTGTTTTTGAAAATAAATTTTCACGATTTGGAAGCGTTGTTCTGGAGTTAACCTATTCATGATGATTTACCAAATAATACTGAGTAGAAACGTTACTTTCAACTGTCAAAACAACTGTCAGACAATAGAAAAATCCATATTGAAAAAAAAACCTCAGAAAAAAACACCCTTTATATCATATATGACAAAAAGTATTACAGATGTATATAATATTTTCATAAGGACTGAATATAGCTGAAATATTTCTAAGAAGTACTTTAACTGATGATGAAATAATTGAAGTAAAAAAACTATTGGATTTTACATTGTTTGTAATTTTTTTTTTGAAAATTTATAAAGTGAAAACTGAAAGTACAATGCACGTATTGTTTTTTTTATGGTAAAATTCGTTGGCACATAGGTTGCAAAAAAGTTTGGCAGGTTTTCAGTTAAAATTTAGAAGAATAAAATATTTTAAGTGGCAACTTTGGTTTGCATAGCCAAAATCTTAATTGCGCTCATAACAAATCAAAATCAATGTTGCTTGCTCAATGATTTCATATAAATGGCATTTTTAAACTAATCGTAAATGTCTTGCAAAAATATAATTATTATAAAGCAAACACTTACGCTAAGGAAGTGACTTCAAGTTTTTTATTTGTAAGAAAATAAAGCGTCTTTAAAGTTGATTGTTTAAAAAATGGCTGTTAATTTGAGAACATAACGATCTGTTACTTTATTTTCAATCTCATTTTTTAAAAAAAAATTGAATTTACTACCTTGACGTAAGTGTTTGCTTTACATATAATTATATTTTGGTTTTTTCAGATGACTACAGATCATGTGATTCTACAAGCAAAATGGTCATACTCTTCTCGCATCGCTTCATAAAAACGTCATCTACACGCAAATGACCTCACGAAACAAAAATAAACAAAATTTTTTTTTATATACTTTAATAATTGTTGAAATCAATAAAAAAACTAGAGTTAAACAATGTCTCTGACCATTTTTTTAGTATTCTTTCAAAACACGCCTTCAGAATCGCTGATGTATACATAAAAGTACCCTTAAGCTGTGGGCATAACTATTTTTTCCAAATAATGTATTAAAAAAAAAGTATTTGAGAGTTCTTGGGGGGGGTAATTACCCCCTTTACCCCCCCCTTGTATCCGCGCCTGATAACTAATGAGACTCAACGGCTACAACCAAACATATAAGTGCTCTTAGTTAATATTTAGTTACAGTGCGACAATGTTACTTAACCGCAATAATGACCGCCATTTGTAGGTGTTTAAATTAAAATAAATTATGCACGCATTTGATTAAGGCTGCTAATGTGATTAAGTTATAATGACACTTCAAACACCTGCAACCATAACAAAGTCCTCACACACAACCTACCTCAATACTAAATCAATAATAAACAGATATGTATGTTTTCTTTTAAGAAATAACCAACAGAGCACAAGGTTAGTTAAGTACTGAAATTTACCTCCTAAATTTATTAGAAGATATAATATTTTTAGTATTGAAAAGTAGTAGTATTGAAATGTTTATTTAGTTATATTCGTTATAAATTTCGAACTTACAATACAAACATTTAGCCGTATTCTCCTAACGGCAAATTTAAACGATCATTGGACAAAATGACATTTCACCTCCCATGTGCCCATTTTATAATTATATCCTTTAGCATTGAAAATAAAAAGCACATAAATTTTAAATTTTTAGGTGTAGAAATGTGCACCGGGTATCACTAGCATTTTATGCAAAAGGTATAGATTTGCTTTTTCATCAAGCACTGAACTTTGTTCTTACATGCCTAAAAAAGTGTTATCCGATCGTGTAATTAAATTAATATATATATAAAAAATATTTTTAATTCAGGTTGACGTCATCTGCCCACGGATACGTATTTTCATACCAAATTTCTTTACTTTCGGTGCAGTCGTTCAGGCGTTATTGAGCCATATATATTTTATTACTTTAAGCGCCCTCTATCGAAAGTTTTTAATATGAAAGTTTTCTATGCTTGGCGACACTTTCGGTACCTTCATGCTGAAGAAACAGAATATTCTCAATAACATCGCGATTAGACGGTAGTTTTGTTAAGTTTGTATTAATTTTCACGAAGCGCATTTTTTATGAATAGCAGATAGTTTGGTTTTAGTATTGAAAATATTTTGTTCGTTTGTGTGTGAGGTTGTGTCGCTTTTCCTTTAGTTGCTGCTTTGCTTGTAAGATTGTTTTTTTTTATGTAATAATATGGCTAAACGGTCGACTTGCTAAACGACTGGAGCGATTTTGATGAAATTGTACGAAGATTCTTCTGACCTAGTAATAAAAGATAGACTTTTAGAAGTTATAAAAACTTTCGATAGAGAGCGCTTAAAATAATAAAATATATATGGCTCAATAACGCATGAAGGACTTGACCGAATTTAAGAAATTTGGTATGAAAAACGTACCCAAACGAAGATGTACCGAAGCCTAAAGTCCAAAAGCGAAAACTAACTTCACTAAAATTTTGATTCGCTGTTACTTTTTTTCCTACGAATGAAATTTAATAGTTTCTACACAAAAGTTTAATGATTTTGTATGAATTTTTGTTAAATTAAAAAAATAATTTAAAGTTTTGGAGGTGTACTAATTGAGACCTATCCAAAGATATACTTCTTTTCACGATCGGTGAAACTGGTGAAGTTATACAAAAAATACCATTTGGATCAGATTTTGGGTTCACAAAAAAAAAAATTTGTATTGTTCTGAAATCATCTCAACATAAGCTTTCATATTAGGGGCGGTAATTGCAAACTTTTATCCCCATATGGCGTGACCCATCTTAATACTCATACCTCATGTAATAAAATGCACGAATTTTAAAATGCTATATCTTTTTAATGAACCCTAAAAATCACTTTAATTTGTATATCATCAGAATCCTCTTATTACTAAGTCTATTTAACATTAATTTCAAATTTTTTCACCCGTGCCCATTGGAGATACTTGATCCCAAAGTTGGGGCAAATTTGAAATTTTTTATTTTTCAAAGCGATGTAATCCAAAAAGTTCATGATCTAGTCAATCTCTGCGGAATGACCCAGTTAGTATCAGTTAGTAGCTTTTCTCGACTGGGTCGAAAATTCATAACATTTTGTTCTACGTTATCCTGACGTCAATAAATCAATTACAGAAACATCCGAATTTTGTAGAAAAACTTTTACATTTAATTCGAATTTAATGATTTCATTAGGTTTTTATACCCTAAACCTGAAAGGTCAGGGTATATTAACTTTGTGCAAACGTTTGTAACGCATAGAACGAAGTGAGTCCGGTATAGAAAAGTATATATATTCTTGATCAGCGTCACCACGTGAGTCGAGCTATCCATGTCCGTCCGTCCGTCCGTCCGTCCGTCTGTCCGTCTGTGTGTTGTCCGTATACACAGGATAAGAAGAAGGAGTAGAGATAATTGGATGAAACTGGGTACACATAGTCACAAGCACCCAAGGATCTGCACTATTGAATATTTTTGGAATCCGCCCACGGACACGCCTACCTCCCATACAACGCAAAAATTGAAAACTGCATAACTCAGCTCATAATTAACCTACAACAATAAAATTTAGTATATATGTGTTTTGTATCAACACAAAGATGTCTTCGAAAAATGGGTGTCGTTCGCTCAAGGACACGCTCACCTCCCATACAACCCAAAAATTGAAAATGCAATAAATAAGCCTGTGTTTAACCTAAAGAGCTAAAATTTGGCACATATGTTTTTTATGACAAGACAAAGATGGTTTTGGAAAACGGACGTCATCCGCCTACGGACACGCCTACCTCCCATACAACGCGATAATTGAAAACTGCATAACTCAGCTCATAGTTAACCTACAACAACAAAATTTGATATGTATGTGTTTTATACCAACACAAAGATGTCTTCGAAAAATGGGTGTCGTTCGCTCAAGGACGCGCCCACCTCCCATACAACCCGAAAATTGAAAATGCAATAAATAAGCCTGTGTTTAACCTAACCTAAAGAGCTAAAATTTGGCACATATGTTTTTTATGACAAGACAAAGATGGTTTTGGAAAACGGACGTCATCCGCCTATGGACACGCCTACCTCCCATACAACCCAAAAATTGAAAACGCAATAAATAAGCCTGTGTTTAACCTACAGAGCTAAAATTTGGCACATATGTTTATTATCACAAGACAAAGACGTTTTTGAAAAATGGACGTCATCCGCCTACGGACACGCCTACCTCCCATACAACCCAAAAAGTTTAAAATTCAATAAATAAGGTTTTGTTTGTCATAGAGAAATTAAATTTGGTATGTATGTATTTTATACCAAAACTAAGGTGTGTTCAAAAATTGGGAGTAGTCCGTCCATGAACACGCCCACCTCCCATAGTGAGCTACAGGAATAAAACTTGGTATGTGTACATTTTTCTTCAACATTTAAATGCATATAAAATATAGGCTTAATGCGCCCACGGACACGCCCATTTACAATAAAAATTTTTTTGTTTTTGAAAAGTGGGTTTAGGGTATTTCATAGTCGGCCTAGACCGACTTTAGACTTTCTTTACTTGTTTTGTACTGAAATTGTTAATGAATATAAAACAAAAGCAAAGAATAAATTTTATATAAATTTTTGACTTTAAAACATTTGTTTGTTATTCGGCTTCGGCTTCGGCCGATTATTTACATTTTGCCGAAGAATCGGCTTCGGCTTCGGCAAAAATTCACATTCGGTCGGACACTAGATTACAATATTCCTCTAAAAAAGAAGTCTTATAAACTATGGTTTAAAAAAGTTAAAGAACCTTCGGAATACATACTGTTTGAAATTTAAATATACAGGTTTTATATAATTTAATGAAATATTTCTACATTTTAAACGAGAGTTTGTTTTTTTTAATAAATTTCTTTATAAGTAGACTGCGGCTTATATGCAATTGCATATATGTTGCATATCTTGTATATTGCATATATTCTGCATATTGTATATATCTTGAATACGTTGCATACAAGTTGCATATATCTTACATTTGGGCATCTCCCAGTGGCACGGACGCGACATTCGCAAGGTTTTAATAACTCGAAAAACAAGAAAAAAACAAAATGAGCCAATATGTATTTAAGTGTTTCAACGCGACGAAAGAGTGCCACATTTTATAAAAATATTGGTGAGATTTAGTACAAATTAGTACAAAGTAATAACCAATCATTCAATGGAACGGACGCGACAAAAAATATAAGTTTTTTTAAGCTCGTATAGAAATATGCAAAATTTAGCTCATTTTGAGAAATTTCTTTTATATATAATATAAATGTTAATGGAGGTCAAAGGATAACTATTCTTCGTAGACTTATGAAATATAAGAATTATCTCTTATCTTTTTTTAAATAGATATAGCACGAATATGGACGCGACATCATGGACGCGACAAATTTTTCCACAGTTGTAAAATACAGTAAAGATGTTCATTATAAATTTTAATAAAAATATATTATAATAAGTTGAATTCAAGTGACATAGCAGTAATACTAATCAAAATAAAAAAAAATAAAGTTAAAAGCTGTTAGAGTGCTTTATTTTAATGTTTTTCTTCACTTTTGGTGGACTTTTTATGGGAGATGCCCATATGTTGCATACAACTTGCATATGTTGCATATATCTTGCATATATCTTGCAGAAGTTGCATAAAACTTACATATGTTGCATAAAACTTACATATGTTGCATACACTTGCATAAGTTGCATACAACTTGCATATGTTGCCTTCATTTGCATTCAACTCGCATACTTTGCATAAAACTTGCAAATATATTACAAACCACTTTAATATTTAAAATTTTTAATTTTTGTCTTCAATTTGTTATAGTTTACTAGTTCACAGATATGCTAATTTTAATTCCATTCAAATTAGTATTTTATAAATATCTGATAATTGTGATAAATATTTAGTTCTTTCTTCGTACTATTTTGTGATATATTTCCTGTATAATTGAAATGAAAAAATGGAAATGTAGGAAGAAAAAAAACGAAAAAATTTTAATTTTTTACATTTAACAGTCTATACAAGACTATTATTGTGAATAGTTTTATGCTCCTTTTTGTGACTCTTACTTCAAATTCATTCACTATCTTGTTTTTTATCACATCATTCAACTATTGGATATTCGATCTTCTAGTATTATTTGTTGTTTTTGATTATTATTTATTGAGTGCCAGTGGCATAAAAACAATGAAGGAGGGCCGGGTTTGACATGTGAAAAACCCTTTAGGTGAAAGTATTGAGTTTATCTTTCAATTGTTATCAACACGCATTTAACATACGGCTTTCAGTATGTTCACATAGAAGATTAAAAAAAATATGATAATCTTTCGTTTCAGAATCGTTCTGGTACATAACAAAGAACGATAACAGTTTGAATATTTCTGTGAACTCTACTTAAGTAGCGCCAAAATAATATGCAATGTTATATTATACTTTTAGACATATTCTACTGTATTCTATAATAAAAAGAAGTATAAAGCTTATCTTTAAAATTTGACTTGTTCAAAAAGGCAAAATATACATTTTTATTTTAGGAGGGACATTTTTTAGTATTTAAAAAATTGTTGAAAAACGCACTGACGTAAAAAAAAAAATAAGAAATAAAAATGTAGTTCAAAATAAAATTGTACAATTAAGTGTAATCGAAAAAAAACTTTATTAACTGAAAATTAAATAAATTAATGTAATTAAATGAAACAAAAACTGGTGTTTTTAATAATATACTACACGTATAAATGTAAAAATAATACAACTGCAGTAAGATATTATAAAAAGATTTTCATATTATCTTGATTTCAATGAGAAATCACATTTTCAAGTTGCATATAACTTGCATATAAATTGCATATTACTTGCATATAACTTACATATAACTTACAAATAAAAAAAAAAAATAAAAAAAAGTCCCTTGCCAGGACTTTGACCGAGTTTCTTATGATCAATTGTGTTGTGTGTGTTATTAAATGTTTGCACACAATTGACCGAGAACTGGACCTACATGTCTTATGCCGACTCCGAACGGCTAAAGTTCATGATCTCAAGAAGCTTTACATGGCATAACTTACTCGCTGAGGTTTGCCATTGTCTGCAGAGAGGTGATGACCGATCAGAAAAATTTTTTATTGAAAAAACTTTTTCGCCGCGTCAGGGGATATATACTTATATATAACTTGCATATAACTTGCATTTAAATTGCATATTGAAAGAAACTGTAGGAAACTCTATATTATATAGAGATATAACGGTAAGACCCGTAAAAACATTTATATTGAGAAAACAATATATCTGCATAAAAATCCGCAGTCTATTTATAATCAATATATCTTGAATCTTGAGAGTCGACTATGTTTAACAATTATAAGGTATCGAACACTTTGTTTAATATTCAACTTGAAAATGTTTGAATGATTCCTTCCAGAATTTCGGCAACCTCTGACTATCTTAACGGATCTTGAAAATGGTATTCTAAGCTTAAGGTACTATTACAGTGTGAAGGTATTATAAATAATACCTTTTTTTATTAATTTTTTTTTGCATAGTATAATTAAATTATGGTGGTGACCGTGGCATGCAGGTTAAGTGTGTGGCTTAGCATGCTCGGAGCCCGGGTTCGTTACCCAGCCGCGGCAAAAAGTATTTTTCAATAAAAAATTTTTCTGATCGGTCACCACCTCTCTGCAGACAATGGAAAACCTCAGAGAGTAAATAATGCAATAAAAAAATTAACTTTTTTTTAAATGTTGTTTTTCTGTTTTTGAACAAAATAATAAAAATAAAAAAAATTTTTTTTGAAGAAAATACCTTTATATTTCCAATCAATTAAGAGTTATAGCCTCGAACTTATTTTTGTCATCTGGCATATAATTATAAATAGACAATCAATAAATTGTGTCGAATTTCGACCCCAGGCGATACTAGTAACCATAATACCATCCATGCTTGTAATTTCACGATCAAACATCCACGAACTCATTTCGTTTTTGCGTTATAAATTATATTTTGAAGAAATTTATAGTTTTTGTTCATTTTGCATCCATTATGCATTGATTTTTGTTTAAATGTTATATAAAGTTGTTACCCATAAAAAAATTTTTAGAAAAAGATGTGATGTTGCTTTTTAATGGAAACAAATTTTAATTTTCTTAGTCGATCCCATAGTAAATATGTTCCAGTGTACATATCTATGGTATTAATACGTTCAATACAAAACCACAATTGATTATAAACTATTTTGATGAATACTTCATGGCATGTATTTTGGCTTAAATGTATATGTTGTTTGCTTCATCAATGCTTTACTCGAAAATGAAATATTTCACAGAACTGTGTCTAGTTGCTGGCTAAATACTTAGTGAATTGTTTCATTGTAATGTAGATGCATGAAAATACCTTTTTGGCTAAATAACTATGTATTTCTAAAGGAACTGTAGAAATATTAATTAGCACGAAATATGTGCACGTTAATGCTGTGTGCAATGGAATCTAATTTTGTGGATTTGAAATTTGTGTTTTTGTGAGCCAAGAAGTTTAATTTTGCAATATATTATTTTAATTGAAATTAAAATATGTCGATATTTTGAATCAAACTAGTTTTAATACATTTCATAAGAACTTTATTTTGATTCTAAAACAAAAGCAGTAATAGCATTTTAAAGTTTTATATTTCAATAGAAATAGCATTGAATCCGAGTTTTGGATATATAATTTTACAATATAAACAGAGTAATAATGGATGAGACACAATAGCATAGTTCAATTAAATCTATCTATATTTGTAAATCTATTCTTATTTTATCTAGCTTTATCTTATGTAATTCAATCTATTTTAAACTTTTGACTACACACGCAACAAAACGCAACAAAACAACTTCTCTTTGACATAATGTTTAGAGTTAACAGCGGGGCGTATGAGTAACATTAATTAAATTTAAACAAGTCGATACAAATCTAACCCACTGAAACAAACACAAGTAAATTTTGGAGAATAGTAAGAGCTTGTGAACCTTTTTGCTTGATACTTTTCATTTAATTAAGTTTAATGATGGAGCTAGAAATTCATTGCTTTCTTTCAGGTTGTTTAAATTTGAAAAAAACAGAAATATAATCATTTTTTATTTCAATTCAAAAATGTATTTTTTTTTTTCGTAAGCTTCGAAGTAAGATAATTTTCCTACTTCAAATTTATTTGAAGTATGCTCAAAATAAAACAAGTAAAGAAAGTCTAAAGTCAGTCTAGCCCAACTATGATATACCCTAAACAAATTTTTTCAAAATATAATAATAGTATTGAAAATGAGCTCGTCCGTTAGCGGATGAAGAACATATTTTATATGTATTTAAATTTTGATGAAAAATTTACAAAGTTTTATAAAAATTTCATGTTTTAGTCCTGTTGCTTACATGTTAATGTCTTTATAGCATCTTTGGTTTGTTATAAAGAACATGCTTACCACATTTTGTTTACCAATTTGGTAAGCATCTACAATTTTGCTTACCAAAATCTGTAGATTAAACATACGCTTAATTATTGACTAAAATATATGGAGTTTTGGATTTTTGAGTGGGATGGGCGTGTCAGTGGGCGGATTTGAAAAATATTCAATAGTGCAGATCCTTGGGTTCATGTGACCATGTGTACAAAGTTTCATTCAATTATCTCAACTCCTTCTTCCTATCCTGTGTATACGGACAACACACAGACGAACAGACGGACGGACGCACGGACGGACATGGATAGCTCGACTCACGAGTTGACTTTGATGAAGAATATGTATACTTTTCTATACCGGACTCGCTTCGTTCAATGCGTTACAAATGTTTGCACAAAGTTAATAAACCCTGACCTTTCAGATCTAGGGTATAACAAGTTAAGATGAATTTACAATTTTAAAGAAGTATTCTGATAAGTGTACAGTATCTAGTAACTATGTTTTAATTGGAAGACATGAATGATTTATTCATCAATCAAAATTTGCATATGGCTTTCACTTTGACACACATAGGTACCAATAATATGTTAAAGGCCAATTTAACAGGGGATTGTCAATATTTGAATGCACTCTTAAACTCAATTTGTGGTTTGTATATTTAATGCTTCTTTCATATTTGCCCCCTCATCTTCTTTTTTGTTGTAATTTTCTTCTTAACTCAAATTGAGCAACATTTTACTTAAGTAGATGTTGTTCCACTCTTCTTTATTTGTTTCCACACACATTCATTCATTCATTCGTTTAACCAAATTCAATTAACAAACATCAAAACGACCAACTCTTAGCATCTTTCAGCCCACACATCCTGTACACTTTTTGATGCACTTTATTCATTAATGTATGCGGAGCAAATATTGTTTACCACTGCGGTATTGCATGCTCTCCCGCACTTGGTCAGTCCATAAACAGGAACGCAAGCAAACCGATAGGAATAGATGCCAAAGCATGAACAACTAAAGCCAGAAACATGCACACACTAACATAGATGCTAGTAGTGAGCTAGTAGTGGGTCAAAATGGCCAACCAATGCAGACAGCTCGCAAAGCCACCAGCTCCGCTCGCACTCATTGGACACTATTTCGTTATATCCCTCGGCTGCGATTTTAATTGGGAAAATCCGATTTTCATGCTGACATTATACTAATTGCCACTGCTTTAGTATAGTGTGTGTGTGTGTATCTATGTGTATATGTGTGTCTGTATGGAAATATGTTCTACCTTGCTTAAGCGCCGTTGTTCGATGTTAGGTTTTTTTTTTGTTTGATTTGCCGTGTTTCAACAGATTTTGTTGCGTTCACTTCCAATCATTTTTGGATTTATTTATCAATTAGTTGGATTAAAACCAAAACATTGCTTTGGTTTCATGCATGTTCTTGTGCTGTTTAGTCAGTCTGATTTGTTTGCCAACGTTTATTGATTGTAGTTGAATAATTATTTTTAAATTCTACTTAGAACATGATGAACAAATGCAATCAAGAATATTTAGCATCGTATAAATAAATCTGTTAGTACGAACATGTTACAAAATAACGGGACTTACTTTATGTACTCTACAAGGCAATGTTAAGAAGGTAATCAAGTTTTATCGCAGAGTTGGTTTATATTTTATTTACAACACCATTAAGATTGGCCTTAAAAATTCCATTTAATATTTATGGTTGACGCAATTTCGTCACAAACCTCGTCCAATTAACGTTTTTATATCGTTGTTTTTTTTAATGCTATTACAGAATAAATCATTCATTGTCGACAAAATCCAAGTGAACTTGAATTAAAACCTGAGTTCTAACAGTTATTATATCATAAAATTCTTTCTAATATGCTTCAGTTAACTTTGAGATATAAATATCTACGAACAGGATGTCTGTTTCATTAGTTTTCTACAAATAATAAAACATGGTATGACCAAATCAAGAAAATGTTTTTTTTTCAGAGAATCTGCAAAGAAGCAGGGTTGCAATTTAATTTTGAAACCCATTTACTGTAACATTTAAAGACTTACTGCAAACAAACTATTTATACTAAAATTAAAATTTTTGGTCGATTTCTGAATTTTTTCTTCTCCGAATATTTAAAGGAAAAACATTTCAATGCCGATTTGTTATAGAAGAGTAGGTTTTCTGGTTTCTGGTATTCTGCGAAGTTAAGAATAAAATGTTGGCAATTTTTTTTTGTGGAAGCAATAAAAATGATATGGCCCAGAGTTTCCGATATAGAATACTTTGTTTAATATAAGGTGGTTTTTGACTCCCTTGTGTGGATATTAAAAGGGAAATACTGTTTCTTAAATTAAAATTTTATTAAATGCAAGAACTATTTGGCAAAACTATTGTATTATAAAAGTATTGTTGATCGAGAGTTTTTAAAACATTTTATTTCTAATAGCGTTTTCTATTCTCAAAAAGAATTTTAATTTTTTCTGCCCTGTTTTATTTTTTTTTGCATTTTTTTCGTTCTTTTTTTAAATGAAATTCTGACCTCTGAAAATTTTCATTTCTCGAAAATTTTGACCTTAAAAGTAGAAAAATTGCAGAATTTCTGTCCTCTCTACTTCGGCGGTAGAAGTAGAAGCGGCTTTTCCAGCCGCGGCGAAAAGTTTTTTTCAATAAAAAATTTTTCTGATCGGTCACCACCTCTCTGCAGACAATGGCAAACCTCAGAGAGTAAAAAATGCCATGTAAAGCTTCTTGAGAACATGAACTTTAGCCGTTCGGAGTCGGCATAAAACATGTAGGTCCAGTTCTCGGTCAATTGTGTGCAAACATTTAATAACACACACAACACAATTGATCAAAAGAAGCTCGGTCAAAGTCCTTTCAAGGGCTGAAATGGCCAATTTGTTTTTTTTTTCTACTTAGACGGTTTAAAAAATTCCGACCTCAAATGCTACCAACTGAATAAACAAAATAAATGACATATGTGGAAAACAGTTAACGTCCCCATTGACAGTTCAGAAAAGATTGAGCATTTCTACGGAAAACGTCAAAATTCTTCTATGGAAAAAAATACAATTTTTTCTAGAAGAATAAAAATGTTTGAATTTGAAGTTTTTTAAATTTTTTTTTCTTTAATTCTTTTTAAGTTTTATCAAAAAGAGTTTATCAAAAAAGTGCAGGTCAAAATGGAAAAAATTCTTCATCTTCAGAGAAGATGAATTTCTGCAGAATTTTTCGTTGAGAAAAGAAAACGCCATAAAAAACAAAATATTATACTTACAAGAAAAAAATATTTTTAAGAAACAAAATTTTATTTTTGAAGAACGGTTTTATTTTACTCCGATGCAACCCTGGTCTCGCGCGAAAGTAAACGGTTTCACACTACCCAACACGATATCGGTATCAGACGATCATAATGAAGAGCACACACACACATTATTTTTGTATGTGTGCTATCTGTGTCACGTTTACACCATTTCATATTTGCCCTACACTGGTGTGACCATGAATGATATAAGTAAATAAATGATAAATGACAATACAAACGATTTCCCCCGGTGCAGATATTGTGTCGGACAGTGTGTGTGTAATCGCTCATTCGGGCGAAACTTTTATTTCATAGTGTTGCCAGACTGACTAATAAAAGTCATTATCATCTTCTTAGCTTTTTCTTGAGTTGTTTGGGGATGAGTTGTTTGTCCCTACCTTAGCCAGAATGACAGGCGAAACGATTTTGCGAGTACTCTCAGGCGCGAGGCCGTCAGCGGTGGCCAACCTTGTCTTTGATGGTTGGCATCAAAGACAAGGGACAGAGCCATATAGAAATATGGGATAATGAAACTCAGTAAACTTTCAAATAAAACAGTCCACCATATGTCGATAAATAATTTTTGAAGTGAAACTTCTTTGGCGGCGAGTGAAATTTCAAGGTCTCTTATTCGTGACGCTGGGCTAACATTTTGAATTCATATGAAAATTTTAAAAAAATTATCGTCGTCAGCGGGAATAGAATTCATACTCTCTATTTAGCATCTCATAAGAGTCAGAAGGCCTATAACAGCGCCACATAGGCATATGATAAATTATCAAACAAAATGCAATTGATGGCTAAATCGCAATACTGCGTAAGGTCGGTCGTGCGTTGACAGCCCGAGTAGAGATCAACGTGTTCTTATGGTGCAAATCTAAATTCGACCTCAAGCGTTGGTCGTACTTTATATCGTAAAACAAGAAGAAGAGATAAAATACGACCAAAGTACGATCTAACGAGATAAGTAGAAAAATGTTCTACTCGGTCGTGCGTTTGACATTTCTTCATATAGCAGAGTTGCATTTTCGTTGAAAGCGCTTAAAATGTGGGTGTTTTATGGTTTCACTGGCAAAGATAGATTTTCGTGGGATTTCTTTTATTATCGCTGGAATTTATGTTTTATATAATTTTTTTAATAACTCATGCTATTTAAGTAATCAAATGAAAATTTTGATAAAGGTAATCTATTTGTATAATTTTTCTTCAAATTATCTTTGTATAAATATGCGTTGGCGAAACAGGTAAGAACAACTTTTGTGGGCATTTTTGTATAGCTGCTTTTATAAGCATCGCCAAAATTACAGACGCACGATCTGTCAGCGCAACATTGAGTTTTGTTAATTTATAGGTCGTGCGTTCTGACAGCTCATCTCGTAAAGTTTATGCAACGTCGATATAAAGTACGATCGGTGCACTACCGACCTAACGCAATATTGCGATTTCAGCATAATATTCAACGAGTTTTAGTCCGTGTCTTGCATTCCACAGACACACACCATGTCTGAAGAACGTACTGTTACATTTGATCCGTACTGTACCATTTGATCCGTACTGTACCATTTGATTTTCATCCTACAAGTATGCACGGAAATTTTATTTCTTTATGCTTGGAATGCTGTACATTACGTAACAAAATAAAACAATTGTGCATATTTTTTTGTTGAATATCGAATCCTAGCTTAAAGCTTAATTTGAAAGAGCATATCATAACGTTGATTGTTATCAAAAACTTGGAAGGTTATTGAAAACATGCAAAACAGTTAAAACGATATAAAATTAAAAACAAAAAGTGTAGAATGTGAAATAATTAAGACTACCGAATCGTTTTTGACTTGCCAAAAAATTCCCCGAAGCTAAGAAAAGTACCTTAAGAATGCAACTGCAGCTAGTCCACAGCTCAGCTCACGAAAGTGCTTTTACATTTTCACTGATTCTTTAGAAATTAAAAGCTAACTGTTATTTTTTGCCTTGTATTTTTTTTCGGGAAAAAATAAAGGTTCCTTTTTACTTTTATTTTATCGGTCAAAAGTAACAATTATTTTGTGACTTTTAGTTTTTCGGTCAAAAAAATTATGCAATTTTTGTTTTTTAAAAGGCCGCTTGACAGATGTTGACACCATCAGTAAAATGTCTCACCTATAAGATGAACAAAATATATCAATACTTTTTTAGTCGGTAAAATGACCTTTGCAAAAATACAAATTGCCTGATATTTTTGACCGAAAAAATAAACGGCAGAAAAAACTGTTATTTTTGACCGATAAAATAATATTCAAAAGTAACTGTTATTTTTGCCCAAAAAAATATAAGGCACAAAATAACTTTTATTTATGTCGGAAAAAATAAAATAAAAAAATAAAATAAAATAAAAAAATAACAGTGATTATGTGACTTTTTCGATAAAAACCATAAACGGTACGGTCCCTGGATATAAATATTGAATAAACAGAATATTAAAAATAGGTCTAAAAATAGGAAGAGGCAAGCACTACAGTCCTGAAAACCTAAAAATTATGTAAAGTTTGCGTATGCAAGGTAAAAGCCAAAAGAAAATAGCCAGTATAGCTGGTTGTTAAAAAAAAAAAAATGGTTGAGAATTCAATAAAATTTACTCAAAAAACAGAGAGAACAACTCAAAATAAGTACCAGTTTGCAAAGACGAATCCTACACTCTAAACCATTTCTAAACTAATTAAATTTACACATCCATATTTTTAAACATTTTTTGTTAAATAATACATACAAAATGTTGAACGATTTACACAACTGGTGAGTAAAAGTTGAAACTGTTCTATGTTTAATTTTCAACAAAAATGTGTAAAAGTATGCATGTGTTAATTAAAGTAAGATTGTCTCACTAAGAAATGCGATGCCGACGATTGGTAGTAACGAAGCATTTATATTTTTTTTATTTTTTTCTTTTTTACAGCAAATGTAAAATCATAAATACTTTCTTAAGAAATAGTAAACTATTAGCCCTTAAATGCCCAGTGTATCTTTTTTGATACAACCGATAAAATAAGCTAGTTTTTTTTTAAATATTCCAAAAATTAAAATGCTGGGTTTGTAGTTTTACTCAGGAAATTGCAAAAATTAAATTATTGGCATAACTTTGATGTTTTGGGAAATATTGACCGTCAAATTCAAAAAAATATTTTTTTGAATTTTAACGGAATGTTTTGTCTTTTTGATATGAACATTTTTTTAAACTATTAACAATTTTAGAGTATAAAAATTACTGGTATTGTTCATTATTATTAAATGAACTATTATTTATTAAATAAACTATTATATATTTAGTAATATTTTAATGCAATTTCATTGTTTTGTTGTGCCAGCAGTCTGAAGGAGTACATATTTTCATTTCGTGGATCACCTTCACGTAGTAAATAATTTTTAATTTCATTTAGTTATGTCGCAACTCTTGGTGAACGGTAAACAAAGCAAATCAATTAAGAAAGTAAATAATAAATACTTCAAATGTAGAACCGTTTCTTATTCATACTTAATAGTTTGGTCTTGATGCTCTTGCGATGGCGAGCTATAATATCCATACGTTCTTTGATTGACGTTTGTAAGAAAAGTAAATGCAGTGCGGCTAGCAGAGGAAAGCTGTTAAAAACATTGAATTTGAGTTTAAAGAAGAGTTCAATGAATCAAATTTAACGTACCTGCTATAATTGATGCGCCTTTAATTTCATATAAGCTGCTGTGTTGGCTTCTTCTGGACATTCCGTGGATTCCAGATGCAAGTTTAGCAAAAATAGCGTATCATGACATTGCATTGAAATTAAATCCAATTGCGGGGTGAATCGGTTTTCAGAACATAGTTTCAGCCATCAATATTTTGCAAGCAGGTTCTGCATTTTACATCCGAGTGAAAGTGAAATTAAATCATAGTTGAATTCGATATTTGCTGTTCTACATATAATTTCTTCCGTTAATACAATTAATCAAACTAATAAATTAAACAAATTATAAATAAATTAATGAAGAACTGAAAAATATGAGTTCATTTTGGTTTCACTCGGAAGTGAAATGCAGAACTTACCTGATTATTTTCATCAAGATGTATTCATTATTTTTTATTATTCTTTTTAGCTTAAATCTAGCTAAATAAGACCACTTAGTTTTTAAAAGCCTGCGTGAAAAGCCAAAAACAGTGCGTACACACGAGAATATTGCTGCTGTGGTAGAAAGTGTGCGTGAAGCGGCATCAACATCAATTCACCGTCGTTCTCAACAATTGAACATTTCGGAGACATCATTGAGACGAATTTTGCATAAAGACCTTGGTATGACGCCATACAAAGTCCAATTGGTTCAGGAGTTGAAGCCAACTGACCATCCAATACGTTTTCGCTTCGCTGAGTGGGTCTGCGATCGACTTACAGAAGATGCCGATTTTGCCAAAAAAAAATCATCTTTTCAGATGAAGCTCATTTTGATCTTGGCGGGTATGTAAACAAGCAAAATTGTCGCATTTGGGGCACAAAAAACCCGCACGCATACATTGAAAAGCCGATGCAACCAAAACGACCCAATCAGCCATTTAGAAATAGTGTTTGGATTAAGCTTACATGCAATACATAAAGCAAGCCTTATCCAAGCACGCTTGAAAAATAATTGCCTAGATAATAAATTTTCAAGTTGGTTTGTATAACTATTGCGTAAAACACAAAAAGCAAGTGATGTACAAAAAAACTTGGAAAGGCTTGCATTAAGTAAGTCTTTTGCAATCATACTTAGAAAAAGCTGACAACGGTAATAGTTTTACAACTGGTCAAAGTTGTGATGCTCTCATATATACATACATAAATGTATTTTATTTTCATTTTGTTCGCTCAGCAGCCAAAATGCTTACTGCAAGCTGTTAGAGTGTCCGACTCATATGCGGTGGCTCGCGCGTTCGATCCCTGGTGTAACAAACACAAAAATTTGTGAAGGCATGCAATTTTTCAAATAAATATATGCTTCAATTTTAATAAACGAAAATAAAAAATAAATCAAAATAAAAATTTTCCAGTTGGGAATTGAACCTTGGATGTCCAAATCACAACAAGTCAAATAAACAAGTGGCTTAACAACTGAGCCATGGAATAAAAATTTTACGCGAATGCTAATTGATTTGTTGAATGTAGCACACTTGGAAAACGCTTATTAAAACACATATATTCAATTGTAAAAACAACACTTGGATTAATCTTGAAAGTAAGGAATATTATTCCAAGGGTTTACTTTCGTTTATCCTACAATTACATGTAAGCGTTCTACAATAGTAAATGAAAGCGTTATCCAAGCTTGAGGCTTACGTTTGTAAGCTTGTTTGGCTGATTGGGGAGTCACTGTTTGGTTCGGATTTTTCTTCGAAAATGAGCAAGGAGTGGCCATTCCAGTCATTGATCATCGTTATCGGGCCATGTTGAATGAATTTTCGTTGTTGAAGAAATTGAAGAGGAGGATATTGACAATTGATGACAACAAAAATTGAAGAGGAGGATATGGGCAACATTTGGTTTCAACAGGACGGCGCTACATGCCACACAGCCGAAGCTAAACTCGATGTTTTGCGCCCTGTTTTTGAAGATCGCATTATCAGCCGCAGAGCTGATGTCGTTTGGCCACCTCGGAGCTGCAATTTGACAACGTTGGACTATTATCTGTGGGGGTGCCCTCAAAGATAAGTCGTACGCCGACAAGCCATAGACATTGACGCTTTAAAGAACAATATTCGTGAAGCCATTGGTGAAATACAGCTGCACACAATCGATAATGTGCTTAAAAATTGGACCGATCGTGTAGGCTACTGAATGGCCAGCCGAGGCAGCCATTTGAATGAAAATATTTTCCATTATTAACTAGAAGAATTGTACATTAAAAAAAAGAAATTTAAGAAAATATTCAGTAGTTTTTTTTTATAGCATTTTCAAAAAAAAAAAAGTTATTTGGCGGACCCTTTAGTTGAAAGTTTTTGTAAAGTTGCTGAATAGTTTTATATGCGTACTCATTATATTAACCTAGGTACAACAAATACATACAGATTGTAATGAGTGTTTTTGTTTCGAAGGCTGAGGTATGCTCAGCCGCTCCAGGGTTCGTCCAAGGGATTTCGCAACCCTTGGGCAAAAGTAAATTTTTCTTAATCAGAAATTAAATAGATGAATTAATCGCAGAATTAGTCACGGTTGACGTTAAGGTCAACACAATCACTAAACCTCAAAGGTTTTAGCTCGGCACGATTAGTAATCTATTCTGTTCTTTTTATTATTTTATTTAATTATTTTTTTTTTATATAAAATATTTATTACAAACTTAGAGAATACCTAAAATTAGTTCATATGCGGTATAAACATTAGTGGCAAAGTGCACACGGTGGCAGAGGGCCAACTGGTTCAAGCGTACTTAGTATATACTTAAAATTAGTTCATATACGGCATAAACATATGCAGGGCCGACTGCAAAACAGGCCCTCACAACGCTTAATTTTTGACCGGAGTCGAAAAGCCGGAGCTTGAGTTCGACCTGAATCGAAAAGTAACTGAGTTACTGAGGGTAGGTGGCTTGATTACGGAAATCTGTAATCAGTTTTACTTCCCTGGCTTTATAACCACCCGAAAATTAATAAACAATTAAAGAAGATTAATTGCATCAATTGAGATGTCAAGAGAACCCAACATGCTTAAATCGATATTTTGCGCACTACTTATTCAATGCTCACTGTTAACTGCATGTGAATCATATCATAGTGATCATGCTAGCCAGTGATAGAATGCAACGTTGCTATAAATAGCATTTCTGTTTATATTGCTGTAAAACGAGTTTTGTGTGTATGAGTGCTGCACTGTGATTGAGGCATTAAGTAGCCTCCACTGCGGTTAGTACTTAGATGGGGGACCACATTGGATCCTCGCTTGCATTATTATTATTTTTTTTTTATTTTGTTTTTATTCTATTCTATTTCATGTGTTAATTTTTTCTTTTTCTGTTTTTTTTTTTTATTCATTGGTATCTTTTTAGTTTTAATTAAATAATTGGCTTTGGCACTTTCATGACAAGCCAAAGCATGCAGTTGTTGGTGCTGGTAAGCAATTCAGCAGCTGCATTATAATTAAAGCGGCGCATGGAATTGCCGTCGGCATTTAAGACTACTCTTTTTTTTTCCTTATATTATACGAATTTATATATATATTTATTTTAATATCTAATAACGACTTCAGTCGTTACAAGATATAATGAGTAAATAGGGCTGGATCTGAGTTCATTCAAATAATTCTAAAAAGCTGGAGTCATCATAATTTTATGAAACGGGTCATTGGTACTTTGGAACTGCAATCATTACATAAAATCTTGTACAATAGTTTTGTGATGCATGACTCATATTTATCATGAGCACATATAATTCTTTATTGACTGTGTCACTGCTTAAATGCTTAATGTTATCAATATACTCTAAACAAAAAACTCACAAAACTTATGTGCACAGAAATGGAATTTTTAAGAATAAAAACAAAAAAAAAATAGTTACGACACTTTGTTGCAATTCTATACGACTGCTTAGATTTTGGCTCTTATAACTAATCCTGGAAGATTTCTTTAACATTTTTTTTATAAAAATAAAGCATTGGCAACTCCATTAGTTTCTAAGAACTTTGAGCGTCATAACGGTATAACTTTAAATGGGAGAGAACAAATTGAATTACGCAAGTGTTGCAGAAATATAAGACCGATAATCATTAATACTATTTCAAGCGTAAATCAGGAAAGGTAGTCTTCAAGAAGTCATAACGTCCACGCGGCGAAAGGAAAATTTGTAGGGCTGCCAGCAAGTCAAGGGAAAGCTGCCGTAACCCGTCCGCCTTTTGTAGTCCTTAAGTTTGCCGACAAACTGTTTGGAGGACCCTAAAACGAAATGAAAACATACAATGAGCCAAAATGAACCTAGTGCCACGTCTGCTGCCCCGACAAAAAGTCGCCTGAATGATGTTCGCTGAAAAAAACAGCTTAATTGATTGGGCCTCGGTAAGTGATATTTTTTAAAAATGTAAAAACCAATTATTCTATTTAATTTTTTTTTTAGGTTATCTTTTCAGATGCAAAAAATTGAACTTTGATGGCCCAGCCGGTTTCAATGGATACTGGCCTGACATTCGGAAAGAACCGCTTTATTTTTCGAAGTAATTTTTTTGGTTTGATCGATATCGTAGACAGAAACACTGGAAGTTTAGTTTTGCTCGAATCGGATGAACAGAAATGATTATGGATGAACAGCAAGATGAACATTAGCAGCAAGATGAACATTATGTTGCCATTCTGCAGAGTAGTTTGCTCCCTTTTTATACCCTAAACCTGAAAGGTGAAGGTATATTAACGTTGTGCAAACGTTTGTAACGCATAGAACGAAACGAGTACGGTACAGAAAAGTATACATATTCTTGATCAGCGTCACCTAGTGAGTCGAGCTATTCATGTCCGTCCGTCCGTCCGTCCGTCTGTGTGTTGTCCGTAAACACAGGATAAGAAGAAGGAGTAGAGATAATTGGATGAAACTTAATACACATGATCACATTGACCCAAGGATCTGCACTATTGAATATTTTTGGAATCCGGCCACGGACACGCCTACCTCCCATACAACGCAATAATTGAAAACTGCACAACTCAGCTCATAATTAGCCTACAAAATTGGTATGTTTGTATTTTATATCAAAATAAAGATGTATGTGAAAAATGGACATCATCCGCCCACGGAAACGCCCAACTCCGACACAACCCAAAAATTGAAAACACAATTTATAAGCGTCTGCTTAACTCACAGAGATAAAATATGGCAGGTATGTTTTTTATCACAAACCAAATATGGTTTTGAAAAATAGACGTCATCCGCCCACGGACACGCCTACCTCCCATACAACCCAAAAAGATTAAAACTCAATAATTAAGGTTATGTTTGTCATAGAGTGATGAAATTTGGAATGTATGTATTTTATTCCAAAACTGAGGTGTGTTCAAAAATTGGGAGTTATCCGTCAATGAACACGCCCACTTCCCATAGCGAAAGCACAATAAAAGCATTAACTGAGCTACAGAAATACAATTTTGTATGTGTAAATTTTTCATCAACATTTAAATGTATATAAAATATAGGCTTTATCTGCCCACGGGCACACCCATTTTCAATAATATTATATTTTTTTTAGAAAAGTAGACTTAGGGTATTTCATAGTCGGCCTAGACCGACTTTAGACTTTTTTTACTTGTTATACCCTAAACCTGAAATGTCATGGTATATTAACTTTGTGCAAACGTTTGTAACGCATAGAACGAAGCGAGTCCGGTATAGAAAAGTATATATATTCGTGATCAGCGTCACCACGTGAGTCGAGCTACCCATGTCCGTCCGTCCGTCTGTCCGTCTGTGTGTTGTCCGTATACACAGGATGAGAAGAAAGAGTTGAGGTAATTGGATAAAACTCGGTACACATAGTCACATGGACCCACGGATCTGCACTATTGAATATTTTTGGAATCTGCCCAAAAATATTTAATAGTGAAATCCCTGTTAGGGAATCTTAAAGTCCGCCGAATTTATGCCGAAAAAAGGCAATTCGATTCACTAGGAGAGCTAAAAGCAGCCATAATAGCAGAGTGGAGTAATTTGGAGAGAGATGTTTTAAAAAAGTTAGTTTTAAGTATAAACAAAAGAGTTTATGAATACCTAGAAGTAAGAGGAGCACAAATAAATTATTAAAACCAAAAATGTTGTTTTTTTTTTAGAATAAAATTGGTCTTATACTTTTGAAACACGTGTTTTATGCAGTTTTTTCTCTCCCATTTAAAGTTATACCGTTATGTCGCTCAAAGTTCTTAGAAGCTAATGGAGTTGCCAATGCTTTATTTTTAAAAAAAAATGTTAACGAAATCTTCCAGGAATAATAATTACAGCCAAAATTCAAGCGGTCTTATAGAATTGCAACAAAGTGTATATCTTTAAGATAAGGTTTAGAATGTTAGTCATGCTAAATAAGCAAGTTTTTTGAAGTATGAATTCGCGTATAAATAGCTGATTTTTAAGAAAACAGTCTCAGTTGCTTGAAATATATCATGTCGGACAAGAATTACCAGAAATAAATTGCCGACCATCAGAAATTCTTTTAAATATAATTTTAAATATTATAACTTAATTACTTTATATGTACAAGATGAAAGTGATCATTATAACATTTTTTGCGATTTGTTGTGCTCAAGTTAAAAGTTTTGAAGTGCTGACGGAGATATTTAAAGGTAAATATATATAAATAGCAGATGGAGTACTCGATTTTTAAGTTTATCTGAATATTTGACAATATTATTAGAACTTCTTTAAATAAATAAATAAATTTCTAAGTTAAAACTGTACTTAACTTATTCGACCCTTTGATTTTTAGCACTGGTTTACTTAAAACATACACATGTCTTACAAAAACCATACAAAACCATGCAAAAAATAAAAATGAAAAAAAAAATACTTATAAATCAGAAGTATAAAAACTAGATAGCAGTTTTATTAAGAAAAAGCGAAAAAAAATAAACATGGAAATATTTTGTTCGAAAATATTATTCCTTTTTTTAAATGCAAGAAGAGTCCCTGCTATTAAAACCACCGTTTAGACATCTCAATTTTTCAAGTCTCAATCAGTGATGATATTTGATAATTGTGGAGGGAACCTTTTTTACTCTTCTGAAAGTACTTTTCTGGACGTGAGAGTACTTTTTGTTAATATGATTAAATAAGTTTTTGATTTGTTGCTGATATATATTTCAGTTTTATTTTATAAAAAAAATAATATAAAAAGTATTTTCAAACACAGAAAACAAAACAACAATATTTGAGAATTTTCTTCATTTTCTTTTAAGAGTAATAATGTTTGTCTATGATAAATAAAATAATAAAGAGCATAATACATTAAATAATATAATACTAAATTAAGACCATTAGACCTCATAGAAGAAAGTTACAGCAAATTAACTTTTTGGTGATGTTTATTCTAATTTTTTAACTGTAGTCTTCGGTTTATGTTCGTGTGGTTTCGTTTGTCTTTGAATGACTTCGTAATTTGATTTTGTTCGTGATCCTTCAGTTAAACTTCGTTTGGCTAAGGTTTAAATACCAAATTTCGTTTCTAATACCAAATTTCTTCACAAACGGTCCATTAGTTGAGGTTTTATTGAGTCATAAATATTTTATTACCTTAAGGGCCTTTTATCGAAAGTTTTTGAAACTTTGGCACCCTTTCTTCTTTTTCTGAATCTTAATATTAAATTTCACCAAAATCACTCTCGTCATTTGTCCAGAAACGTGTTATTGCATTAGAAAAACAAACCAACATTTCAGGTCCATCTAAAAAAAAAAATTGTATGGCACCAAAAACCTCTCAACAAAAGTTTTCAAATGAGGGGCGGAACACCCACCTTAATGTACATTATTACATTATCACTTCAACTTATTGTGATGATTTTGTTATAATTAGAAAAATCATAATATTTTTGATCAGATAAGCCGAATAAATACTATTAAATTTCTCTTTTTGAATCTATTTTAAGAGAACAATTTCGGTCTCAATACTGAGAAAAAAATCTTAATCATGCGTCATGTTAACTTTTTTTGATGGTTTTTTGGGTCAAAAGGAGTTGGGGACTTTTTAAAATCGAAAAGAGGTAAAAAGTGGGTATCCACTACAAATATCATCCCTGGTCTCGATCCTCTCTCATTCAATCGGCCTCTCATTTATTTCTCACCTGAAAAGGCGTCAATCTTTCTGTCTCTTCTCACGGTATTGGTTCATAACTGGCTGCGTATCAACCGATTGATCACGAATCCCCGTCCATCTTCCATACCATTTTGTAGAAAACCTATTTTTATGTAGATACCGTTATCAGTTATCAGTTTATTTAAGTCGGCATTGACCGAATTCGGATTTCCTTAACTGTTGACTAATAGTAAGTATTTGTAAATAATGTTATCTTGAAATTTTTTCAGATTTTCCCAACAAATGTGGCGCTGATATCAATAGGGAACCATTTGTTCTTGTTGGTCAGAAGTACTATTTTATTGAGACCACCAGAAAGGTTTGCAAAATACATTATAACTGAAAATAATTGAAACTAAATATGATTTATTTGGAAATATTAAGTTAAACTGGTTTGCCGCAGGACAGTTTTGTCGCAACATGGGTGCTAACTTAGCCATCATCGAGTCAGAAGATGAAATGAAAGCTATTTCCCAGCATTTGGACAGCATTCCGGGGTATACTGGGGAACAAAGGCTTTGGATATCAGGAAACGATCTTTTAACCGAAGGTAAATTCCAATGGTTTACGGGAAAACCTATGGACTACACGAAGTGGTCCAGCGGCAATCCTAGTAACAGCAATGGCAACGAGAATTGCGTCCACTTGGTTCTTTTGGGAAATGATTGGCAAATGAACGATTTGAATTGTAATGTTGAAATTGACTGCATCTGCCAGGCAAATACGCCAAAAACGATTGCCATAACTATTTTATAAAAAAAAAGTCATTTCGCATTTCGAAATTTTTTAATATCATGTAACACAGTCTAAAATACAATTATATAAAATACTATTTCATTAAAATTAAACTTAAGAACTTGCTTTTTTTGTGTTGGTGGGGGGAAAATCAAGAACTGGTACATCGATTTAAGTGGAATTTTCTTTAGTCGAACGAAAATTCATTTTCAACTCATAGAATACTCATAAAATTTCTGTACAAAAATCCGCTATTCAATCGATTTGAAATTTAGTTTGAGAATAGCTTATTAATTGATCGAATTTGAATTTTTTTCAAAATTTACCAAAACTATCTTTTATGCATTCCTCAAATATCAATTGTCCGAAAAATGCAATTCCAAAATCAAAAGTTCCACTTTCCGAGCAAACGACTCAGTCAAATTTTAACGGTTTTCAAAAAAATTTTTTTTTTTTTGTTTTTTGGCGTTTTTTCATTGGCATATATTTCAAATTGATGTTGTTAGTATTTTAAATTAATTTTTGAATTATATCTTAGTATTGTTTTTTTTCTAAAGTCTATTTTATACTTCGTTTTTATTAAAATTAGTTATGTTTTATAGCTTGAAAAATTAAGCAGCGATGTTTTTTAATAGTAATAATGTTTATCTCGGTAGTTATATAAGTGTAAGTCCGTCTTCGTATTTTGACAGTTACATTTAAAAATGTCAGATCATAAGTTTTAAGCATTCAGATGATGATCTTTTATATCATTATTGAGACTGAATATATCGATAACAATAAAAACATGTTTAAAGAAGTTGCATGCCGCCAAACAAATATGCACACATTGGTTTACAGCTCATCATTCCGCAGCAACAACAGCACACATTTATGGGGGATTCATCGACTACTTTCAGCAAGCTTTTTTCAACTTGTATTCGCAATGCTTAACAAATTTCAAAAATAAAATTTCTAGCTTTGGGGCAAATAAACTCGAAAATAAAATTGAACATTTTTCTCTCACGTAACAAAAAAGTTCCAAATCCTCAGTTAGTATCAAAAATTATACTTTCCGCCATCACTTGTATTTGGCGAACAACTAGCAACGAGTGTATATATTGAATAGAAGATTTTATATATTGAAGAGTCAGAGTTCTGGATCTTCAGAAATTGATTTGCTGTGACAACAGATGGTTGTTCAATGATGGTTTCAGAATCTTGTGAAGCCGTTGAAGTAGTGCTTAAAGTTGCTATAAATGCAGTATGCTGTCCATGTTTTAATCATTTTTTGAACAATTCTTTGTCTGCATCTTCAGATATTCAAATAATCCGAAATGCTGTTGGTGCTATGAAAGAGACGATATCGTTTTTCAATGCCTCAGCGAAGCGTTCCAATACGTTAAACAAATTATGGGTAGTCAGTTATCTAGCTTGTGTGAAACAAGATGGGTCGAGAGACATAATGGAGTTTTGCAATTTCGTTTTGCGCTTCCGAAAATAATTGAAACCCTTCATTACATATGTCAGTGGCAAGATTCAAAAACGTCGTCAAAAGCAAACGCTTTGAGAATTGTACTTTGTGAATTTGAATTTTTTAGTTGCAGTCGTTTGTCTCTCTGATGTTTTGAGTTACACTTAAGCCCTAAGCTATTTTCTTCAGAAAAAAACAAATTGACGTTAAATCAGCACAGAATATGGATCATGATACTTTTAAGTTATTACACGAGAAACGAGAATCCTGTGAGATAAAATTTAAAAAACAGTTTTTGAAGAAATTGAAAACATTTCAAACAGTTTTGGAGTGGAAATTAAAATACCATTATTTGGAGTAGCAGGTATTCAAAAAAACTGTGATAACTATCCAGTAAAAAATCCCATAGCATATTTTAGGCAAGCTGTTTATATTCCTGTGCTTGATAACGTAATGATGGATTTAAAAAGTCGATTTTCAAAATCGATCAAACTTTGGATCTGTATTCATTTTTAGTACTATTTTCTGATAGTGTTACATCGAAAAACATTACATTATCTACAGAAGCTTTAAGAAGACTTTGTAAAATATATTCGATTTTCTTAAAGAATCTACTGAGGTTTTAGAAAAATATTTGATTACTGAGTTGGATATGTGGCACATGCAATGTGAAAGAGAAAAGCATGATTCATGAAATGGTGCTTTATTCTTATTAGACTGCTGTAATACTGAAATTTATCCTCTTCTTATAACCCTTTTTAAAATTCTTATAACATTGCCTTCAAGTGGAGCAACTGCTGAAAGATCATTTTCTACATTAAAGAAAATTAAATCCTATTTGCGATCTACAACAACAAAAGAAAGATTGAACGGACTTGCTTTATTAAATATTCATTATGACATTGAAGTGATTGTGGATAAAATAATTGATAGATATGCCAAAACACGAAAGCATAGATTTCAATTTTCGTGTTGTGATTTATTTTTTTCTATTTGCATTAATCAAGCTATATAATTTAAAAATTGAATTCGTATCTTTTTATTTTTTGTATAAGTTATGTATAATATTTGTTGTATTCTTTCATATATGAACATAATATATAAATCCACTGAAAACTGCTTAAACGGTTTTTATTTCAAATATTTGAAAAACTTGCTTTTAAAAATCTCGCCATTTTTGATAAATCGAGAAAGAAGTTTTGACATTTTGCCGAATAATTTGTTGTATTTGTAAACTACCACAAAGTCACACTTCTTGGATTGCCCCCACCCCCAAATGGAAGTTCTTGATTCGCCCCTGTGAAGAGTAAAAATAAAATGCATTCAACCAGCCACTAGCGTCGTTTTGACGTAGACGATCAACCATAGCCGAAGAAACGAGCTCAACGCAGCATGATTCGACTTCCAAAAGGCGCACTGTGGCGCCTTTTCCCTAAAAGCGTTGCAAAAATCAAAAATTTGACAGAAGAATATGATAAAATGAATAATTACATCTGATAGAGAACTTCTCAGTGATTAAGAATCCAAACAAATTTTTGAAATCGGATAAAAATTATGAATTCTAGAGTCAATCAAAGTTGACAATTTTTCGGACTTACAAAAAATGTTTAAATTAAAAAAAAATATCATCTTTTGAATAGAATTTCAGGCAAACTATGCAACCGATCATTAATTTTTTGATGAAAGGTATGTTAATTCCAATGAGACGATGAAGAAAAAGGGTTATTCGGTCCAATATTTTTTTTCAGGCGCAATTTCGCAAACACATGATATTTGGGTTTTTTTTTTCACACTTAATAGAATAGAACAACAAAAGTGACGGTTTGCGACGGGAACTATTAAACAGAGGTTGTTAAGTATTTAATACTCTAACTTATTTTCTTGAAACTGGGTGCCTATACTTGCCCGTGTACATGAAAACAATAAAACTGTAACAACTTTTACTACAAAAAGATACATTTAATTGTAGTGCCATCTCTGATGACACGCAACCTGAAAAACTGTTTTAATAGATTTTGAATTTTTTCTTACAATGATTGATGGTAAAGTCTTAAACGTAATAACATATACCTCGTCAACTTTGAAGTGCGCAATTTGCAAAAAGACACAGAAAGACTTTCAAAATTTTGACGATTTAAATGATGAGGAAAACTATGAATACGGAATTTCTCCGTTACATGCAAGAATCAGGTGCATGGAGTTTATTTTAAAACTGTCATATACTATTTCGCGAGAGGGAGAATGTTTTAATGAGTGCACTACACCAAAAGAAAAACAGTTTGTTCGAAAAAAAATAATACAAGAGGAATTTTTTAAGAACCTTGGACTAAAAGTAGACCGCCCAAAGCAGGGGTACGGAAATACCAATGATGGTAATATGTCTAGGGCTTTTTTTGAAAATGATGAGGTAACATCTCGAATTACTGGTGTCAACATTGATATAATAAAAAGGTTGGCTGTTATCCTTAATGTTATTAACTGTAAAGAAATGGTGAATGGCCCAAAGTTTGATGAGTATGCATCAAAAACTGCCAAACTTTTTGCTCAATTGTACCCTGAAAAGAAACTTACCCCTACGGTACATACGATTTTGGCTCATGGTAAAAATTTAATTGAGTATCAGTGCTTACCAATTGGAGAGTTGTCTGAAAAAGCCCAGGAATGCAAAAACAAAGACTACAAAAAGTTTAGAAACACTCATACTTGCAAGATTTCCCGGATTAGACAGAATGAACACCAATTCAATATGTTAGCGGCTTCTTCAGACCCACTTATTTCATCACGACGATACGTAAGATCTCGAAAGGATTTGGAAAAACGTAATTATTGCTCCGATATGTTAAGTTTACTAGATATAGCTCCCAATGTTTATGACTTTTTTGAAGAGAACTAACTAATAAAAATCTTATACTACCTTAAAAAAATACACAAAATTTTTCATTAGACTTAATATGTATAGCATTAATATTGTAGTACTTAAAAATTTCGAAAATATGTAACTATAATAAAAATAAAAAATTTAACATTACATTGAAAAAAAAAGTTTGTAAAATTTTATAATTTTTTTTTATTAGAGTTGAATTTTTTTTTTTATACTTAATAACTTAATATGTATAGCATTAATATTGTAGTATTTAAAAATTTCAAAATTGTGTTACAATAATAAAAATAAAAAATTTAACATTATTTTCACTCAAAATCAAAATTTTTTTTTAAATTGTGAGCAATATTTCACAAAAAATTTAAAAATAATTTAAAAAAAAACATTTTTTTGTAAATCTTTTCTGGAATAATTTTAAATCGTAAAAGCCGTTAAAAAGAAACATAAAACATTTAAAATGTTAAAAAACATTTTATGATACTTCCCATAAAATTGATTTTTCCACAAATTTCAACTTTGCTAACCCATAAGTAGGCACCTAAAAGGCGTAGAACCCCTTTCAAACACTTATTTCATAGGTTGATCAATTATCTATCATATGCTTTTTAAATTTTTTGATTATCTCATTGGGTTCAAAAGTTATGATTTTTGCAACGAAAAAACTCAAATGGCGCCACTGTGCGGCGTGAAGTCGAATCAGTACTTCTGTTACTCCTGTCGTCTCCTGTCTAATAGCATCAAATTTGACCCCAATAGAGAATTAGGGACAAATTTGAAACAGGGAAGTAGGGTTAAGGGGAAAATTTTTGCGGTCTCAATATTGAGAACAAAACATTAATCATGCGCGACGTTTGATTTTTTGTTGGTTAGTGTTGGGACTTTTTAAAATCAAAAGGAGGTAAAAACATGGATATCCACTACAAATATCATCCCTGGGTTGGTCGTGCGCTGACAGCTCGAGTAGAGACCAACTTGTTCTTATGGTGCAAATCTAAATTCGACCTCAAGCGTTGGTCGTACTGTATATTGTAAAACAAGAAGAAGAGATAAAATACGACCAAAGTACGATCTAACGAGATAAGTAGAAAAATGTTCTACTCGGTCGTGCGTTTGACATTTCTTCATAGAGCAGAGTTGCATTCTAATTGAAAGTGGTTAAAATGTGGGTGTTTTATGGTTTCACTGGCAAATATAAATTTTCGTGGGATTTCCTTTTATTATATAAGATTTTGTATATTATCGCTGGAATTTATTTTTTATATTATGTTTTTTAATAACTCATGCTATTAAAGTAATCAAATGAAAATTGTGATAAAGTTAATCTATTTGTATTATTTCTCATCAAATTATCTTTATATAAATATATAAATATAAATAAATAAAACATATCATATAAATACAACTTTTGTGGGCATTTTTGTAAAGCTGCTTTTATTGGCATCACCAAAGTTAAAGACGCACGTTCTGTCAGCGCAACATTGAGTTTTGTAAAGTTAAAGGTCGTGCGTTCTGACAGCTCATCTCGTAAAGTTTATGTGACGTCGATATAAAGTACAATCGGCGCACGACCGACCTAACGCAGCATTGGCTGAGGTCACACGATGCTCGTTTGCTCGGCGTGCAATGAACACTTTTATTCTCTTTTCTCAATTTTCACGTTGGTAGGTCACACGACAGAAAAATGCACGGCGAGCAAATTTTGACATATCATTAAAATGCACTACTTTTTCTCCTCCTCTTTATTTCGTTCTATGTTCGCCTACTGAGGCCCCAAATTACTCATAACTTTATTTAACTCAGACCGAGGCGTCCTTTTTGTGAGAAGACCCCAACCAAAACCGATTTCCACCTTCAATAAACTATAAAAACACTTAAACATGGCGGTGAGAGTATAATTGTTTGGAATGTTTCTCATATAATGGAACAGGTTCTTGCTTCGAATCAAGGAAAAGATGGATGCTTTACAATACACCCGAATTTTGAGTGAAACAATGTTACTGTAAGCAGAGTTTAATTGGATGGGTGTTTCAGCAGGGTAACGACCCAAAGCACACATCAAAGTTGGCAAAATAATGGTTCAGAAGAATCGGTCACATCGAAGTTTTAAGATGGCCGCCACTGTCACCAGACCTTAATACTATCAAAAATTGATGGCGAGAGGTCAAAGCGGGTCTTAAGGACAAACATCTCATCTACAAAAATGATCTTTGGATGTTAATCAGGGATGATGCATGGGAAAAATTTTTAGCTGCTTGGAGCCAAAAACTAGTGGATTCGATACCTAGGCGTTGCTCAGCAGATATCAGAAATAATGGATACTCCACCAAATATTGAGTTTAAAGGTAGAAATAACTACACAGTGAAACAAATTTTTAAAAAAATCAAACTTCTTATATACCACTATAAAGAGGTGAAAGTACTGCCCCATGAAAACAAAACCCTAGCGGAGTTTTGAAATCTATTTTTTTTAGGGGCGGAATATATTTTTTTTGACATTTTTAATTTGGGTGAACAGTGAATTTCTCTGCAATTCAATGCATAATTTTGGGATCTCCAACTTTTTAAGTATTGGGGTCAAGAGGTTAAATAATAATTTTCCAAACAATTCCTACTAAAAACTCACACCACGCCCATTCCACGCATAACGCAATACTTTTTTTCAAAAATTGACCTCATGGCTTTCGATTTGTTTTATTTTTGGGCTATAGATTCCTATTAAAATTCTAAGAATATAAGTTAATTTATTTTTTTTTTTATCGCCATTCGTTGAAAAGTTATGGACCTCTCAATTCTGCAAATCGTCCGAAAACGCCAGAATCGGGAAATTTTCAATTTATTGTATCTACGTCAGCTTTTATCCAATTTTTATAAATAAGATACCGTTGGAAAGGTATTGGAAAAAACTTTTTGGAAAAAATATATAATTTTAAAATTTTGGTTGTTAGGGTTGCCAACTAATTAAAAAAAAAATGTATTTGCTAATATCTCAAAAAAAGCATAATTTTTTTTTACATTTTATTTTTTAAATTTGAAAAAGTTACGATGGTTACTCTGACGCTCTATCAATAAAAAAGTTACAATGATCTGTATGGGTTGACAAGTATGGATAGAGCGTCAGAGTAACCATCGTAACTTCTTTGTTTTAAGACCGATTTCAAAATTTTTTGCTGCAAAACCAATTAGAATTTAATAATCTCTAATATGGCAATCAAATTTTTTTTAATTTTATACGAATACAAGTTAAAAAATAATTTGTGTTTTTTTATTTTTTTTTCGGTTTTTACCAGTTTTCCACACCAAGGTCAAGTGTAAGGTCATCAAAATTTATGAATAAAATGTTGGTCTTAACAAGGTAAACCATTTTGCAGAATAAATTTTCGAACATCTTAGCCATTATGAAATTTATAGAGGATGAAGATCATTGTAACTTTTTTATTGATAGAGCGTCAGAGTAACCATCGTAACTTTTTTGTTTTAAGACCGATTTTAAAATTTTTTGCTACAAAACCAATTAGAATTTAATAATCTCTAATATGGCAACAAACATTTTTTTAAAATTTTATGCGAATACAAGTTAAAAAAATAATTTGTGTTTTTTTTATTTTTTTTTTCGGTTTTTACCAGTTTTCTATACCAAGGTCAAGTGTAAGGTCATCAAAATTTATGAATAAAATGTTGGTATTAACAAAATAAACCATTTTGCAGAATAAATTTTCGAACATCTTAGGCATTATAAAATTTATAAACGATAAAGTGTCTCAAAATGATATGGTATGTGCACAAAAATTGAAATTGCAAAAAAACATATAAAAGCTCCATCATTAAATTGCTTCTGATGTTAAGGCAACATTCTTTTTCAAATTCAAAAAATAAAAAATCAAAAAAAAATTATGCTTTTTTTGAGATATTAGCAAATACATTTTTTTTTAATTGGTTGGCAACCCTAACAACCAAAATTTTAAAATTATATATTTTTTCCAAAAAGTTTTTTCCAATACCTTTCCAACGGAACCTTATTTATAAAAATTGGATAAAAGCTGATGTAGATACAATTAATTGAAAATTTCCCGATTCTGGCGTTTTCGGACGATTTGCAGAATTGAGAGGTCCATAACTTTTCAACGAATGGCGATAAAAAACAATAAATGAATTTATATTCTTAGAATTTTAAAAGGAATCTATAGCCCAAAAATAAAACAAATCGAAAGCCATGAGACGAATCCGTTTTGCGTTATGCTTGGAATGGGCGACCAGTTGTTTAATAATTTGTCTGGCTTAACTTTTATTGAAGGGAACACAACAAAAAAAAAAAAAAAGGAATATCTAAAGACTCTTTTTGAGTGTTTTGTCCCTTAACTCGGAAATGGTATGCAATTTTTGAAAAATTATAGTTTAGCGTATTAGTCCCAATACTGGACAAGTTGATGCGCTGAGTTGCAAAGAAATCCACTCAAATTAAACATGTAAAAAAAAAATATGTTCCGTCCCAAAGTTTTCAAAACTCCGCTAAGGTATTGCTCTCATGGGGCAGTACTTTCACCTCTATATAGTGGTATATAAGAATTATTTTATATCAGAATTATACAAGTCATTGAATTTTGAATTTTTTCGTTTGTTTCACACTAAATTTAAGTAATTAATTTCTTTATAAGAACTAAATGAATTATTATTTTTTAGCCATTAAAAATGCAAAGTTCCGTAACACATCACAATACGGTGTACAGGTATTATTATATCGCACACTAAATACAAAACAGTCACAACTTTAAATTTTTCGATACCGAATTTTTGTTATAAATCAATTCACGAAACACATATCTCACTATAATTTTCATTATTTTCTTAATAAACTGGTAGAATGAAGTTTGTGTGTGAAATGAAAAATGCTTTTCTTCTGCAGTTTCAACCAAAGTTTTATTTTTCGCTTCTCCTGAAAAGTTATGTTTTTTTGTTATGTGTGCGATATATTATTATTATTAGATCCCCTCCTTGTAGAATTTTTGTACGGGCAAATAATGAAAATAAGACCTCAAAGTCATTTCAGCCCTTCTAAAAGCCGTTTTAGCATTCTCCCCTTGATCCACAAACCGATAAATTCATTCGCAGCAATAATTTTAAACTAAAATAGCTATTTTAGCTCATAACACATAGAAGGCATGCATACAACATGCTTGATGCTTGCATGATTCTGGAAGCACTACGAAATCCAGGCCTACTTCGGATTGGAGCCATTGCCGACTGGGAAACGTCAGATGCTTTAATGCATGCATGGCTTCTAGGCACAAGACCTTTCATGAATTATGGTTTGTGACTTTGAGTAAACTAGCAAGCTTGACTTAAATAAACTAAGTTTACATGACGCATGAAAATAAATTGAAAATAAAGAAATGGAACGTAGCTATTAACATTCGAAATTTTAAAAAAATATACCTTAGAATACTTAGCCCTCTTTGGCAAATCCTAGATCCACCTAGATGATGACAAGAAATAACATCAACAACAACTCTGCATGTACCAAATTACTTACTTGAGTACACTGTACTGTTTCGTTGACTGCTACACCAACTCATCAGTAGTCTTGCTTGATTTTCGCAAGAAAATTGAAGATATAAAAAGAATTTGATCCATTTTGTTAGAGGAATTTTTGTATATGTTTTTTCGTGTGGCTTTTTCGATCAAAAAAGCAAACAATTATTAAATTCAGGTTTCCGATGTTAGCATTTGACTGTTAAAAATAAATATTTTGTGGCTTAACAAAATTTTTAACTTTTTATTATTATAAACTCTTTTGATAACCCAAAAAATTAGTATTTTGTCATCTTAGAAGAGATGTTTTTTGAACACAAAATATTCATGCTATTCACATGCATTTAAACTTATTGGAAAAGTATTGAGCTCTTCTTTCCATTGGTATATCGTATGCAGTGGCGTATATATGGGGGTGGTCCACGGGTCCGGACCCTCCTAGAGCCATCAACCAAATATGAAAGTTGTTGTCAATTGATTCTATTATGTTAAAAGTTTTTTTACAATTTTCGAAAGAATTTTATGATTAGAAAATATTTAAGATATATTTTTATGATAACTTTGTCAAAAAAAAAATTCATGATTTTTTATAAAATTATTGTATTGTGTTGTATGGCGTTCTCTGTTGAACCCACACAACCCTATTGTGTAACGACGTTATATTATGTGTTACATCGTTATATGTTCACTCACCAAATAACGCTGTCCTGAACCGGTACCGTACTTGAAAGTTTTAATGAAACTGCACTTCCTTATTGTTTAATTAACTCTCTTTTCTTTATTAATTTTGTTCTTATTTATATCACAGTTTAAGTCTTAAAATCAACTTGGTCTCAAGATCATTATCTTAACTTCCGTAATAAAACTTGATGATAATTACATAATAGTTACATATATATAATTAACCTAGACATTAACCTAGACATTTTTGCTAAACAACATACAAATATACATACTTCGTATTTTAAATCTACAAATAAACATATTACAAACATACATTCTTTGTTTACTTCCGCAATAATTTCTAAGCTATGGTAACAGAAGTTCAGCTCAAGTAGCTGGCCCGTGTTTACTTGCTAGATTAAGCTGACCGTTGCACTTTTTAATTGTTCGGTGCTTGACCGTAAACTTCAACCGGTAAGTATTGCAAAAACGCTGATCTCTTCACTTATTATTGAGGTAGATCAGTGTTTGTAATTTATTATATGAAAAACGTCGCTTGTGACGATTGACTCACAACAATGGAATATGAGTTTTCAAATTCTCTTAATTGTTTAAGAACATTCTTCGGAGATTTTGGTGAGACTGAACAGTGCTTTAAATATACGCAACAACATTTAACCTACAAATATTTTTCATGAACTCAGCTGAAATGATATAAAAAGGACACTGAGAAGAAAAACGTTCTTTAAAATTAAACAAAAAATTTTAAAATAGAAATTTAATGCATTTGCGTTAAGTTAAAACAATCGTGTTTCAAATTCAAACAAATTCCTTTCTTCTTTTTATAATTTTCTCTTATTATTTATATGCAATAACAAAAACAACAAAAAAAAACAGCAATCTTATATTGAATTAAAAATGTATGTGCAGACCAGATCAATTTTATTTTTGCTGACCTTATTTTTAGCACCCATTCTCTAGGAAAGTTGGCGGGGAGTGAAAAAATATACTATAAATAATATATTAACTAAATATACTATGATGATATATAAAAATATCATACACTTAATGGGTAATCTAACAAGTACAGTTGCGGTCAAAATAACTATCAACTACTATCGAGTTATGTGTTGTAGCGGAGCTATAATTAAGAGATCATTCAACGAAATATCGCCAAATTTTGTATCTTTTGTTTTAGCGGAGATATAATCGTCCAAATTTAAAGTGACTGTTTTTTATGTAAAAAAACACTAAATCAACAGTTTATTTCTAAATTTTAACTTTGGACGGTTATAGCTTCGCTAAAACAAAAGATACAAAATTTGGCGATATTTCGTTTGATAATCTCTTAATTATAGCTCCGCTACAACACATAACACGATAGTAATTGATATACCGTTGGAACATTCCATATTTTCTCTAAAATACAAAATTTAATTTTTTATCTTATGGTGTGTTGTTTAGATTCTGGATTAATAAAACTAGAAAAGTATAATAAGTTTAAAACACCCTGCATCTTGAAATTCCTAACACAACGGTAAAAATTGAGTACAGATTTGGAATCAGCGTTAAAAACTCATATAGAAATTATATTAGGTTTTCCGGATCCTACATTTTTAGACTAGTATTATTTATTCAAGCATGTCTGAATTTTAGAGCACTGCTATTATTTTGACCACAGCTGTATGTATTTACTTAACTTAGCGTATGACATATCATTTCTTTTTTGCAGACCCCAGTAGATAAGCTATGAGAACTCTAGCGCAAAACACAACTTTTTGTATGAAAATCTCCATATAAAATTTTGCCCTGAAAATTCGACAAAATGTCTAATTTTTGATAACTCATTCTCTCACTAGATGGCGCCATTGGTAAAAGCTTTTGTGGTGTATGTCTTGGATAATAAGGTTCTGATCCAGATCTGATCCTGACCCTGATTTTGATTCTGATCCTGATCCTGATCCTGATCCTGATCCTGATTCTGATCCTGATCCTGATCCTGATCCTGATCCTGATCCTGATCCTTATCTGATCCTCATATTGATCGTGATCAGATGGTAATCAGATATTTATCAGCTGGTCAGGTTCAGATCCAGATCAGGATCAGGATCAGGATCAGGATCAGGATCAGGATCAGGATCAGGATCAGGATCAGGATCAGGATCAGGATCAAGATCAGGATCAGGATCAGGATCAGGATCAATCAGGATCAGGATCAGGATCAGGATCAGGATCAGGATCAGGATCAGGATCAGGATCAGGATCAGGATCAGGATCAGGATCAGGATCAGGATCAGGAGCAGGATCAGGATCAGGATCAGGATCAGGATCAGGATCAGGATCAGGATCAGGATCAGGATCAGGATCAGGATCAGGATCAGGATGAGGAGCAGGATCAGGATCAGGATCAGGATCAGGATCAGGAGCAGGATCAGGATCAGGATCAGGATCAGGATCAGTATCAGGATCAGGATCAGGATCAGGATCAGGATCAGGATCAGGATCAGGATCAGGATCAGGATCAGGATCAGGATCAGGATCAGGATCAGGATCAGGATCAGGATCAGGATCAGGATCAGGATCAGGATCAGGATCAGGATCAGGATCAGGATCAGGATCAGGATCAGGATCAAGATCAGGATCAGGATCAGGATCAGGATCAATCAGGATCAGGATCAGGATCAGGATCAGGATCAGGATCAGGATCAGGATCAGGATCAGGATCAGGATCAGGATCAGGATCAGGATCAGGATCAGGAGCAGGATCAGGATCAGGATCAGGATCAGGATCAGGAGCAGGATCAGGATCAGGATCAGGATCAGGATCAGTATCAGGATCAGGATCAGGATCAGGATCAGGATCAGGATCAGGATCAGGATCAGGATCAGGATCAGGATCAGGATCAGGATCAGGATCAGGATCAGGATCAGGATCAAGATCAGGATCAGGATCAGGATCAGGATCAGGATCAGTATCAGGATCAGGATCAGGATCAGGATCAGGATCAGGATCAGGATCAGGATCAGGATCAGGATCAGGATCAGGATCAGGATCAGGATCAGGATCAGGATCAGGATCAAAATCAGGATCAGGATCAGGATCAAAATCAGGATCAGGATCAGGATCAGGAGATCAGGATCAGGATCAGGATCAGGATCAGGATCAGGATCAGGATCAGGATCAGGATCAGGATCAGGATCAGGATCAGGATCAGGATCAGGATCAGGATCAGGATCAGGATCAGGATCAGGATCAGGATCAGGATCAGGATCAGCATCAGGATCATAATCAGAACCATAGTATCCAAGACACACACCACAAAAGCTTTTACCAGTGGCACCATCTAGTGAGAGAATGAATCATAAAAAATTAGACATTTTGTCGAATTTTTAGGTCAACATTTTATAGGAAGATTTTCATACAAAAAGTGGTTTTTTTGCTGCAGAACTCTCATAGCTTATCTACTGACCCCTCCCAGAACCAAAAGCTATATACGGCACTGATCGTATCGGTATAGTTTAATCAAAACTGCGTACCATGAAAAATACGTAATTTATAGGAGCTTACAAAATATATTAACAAAAATCATGAAATCATTTTTTACATTTAAAGGGTTCTGCTCTAAAGTTTACTTAAGACATGTTATGTTTGTTAAAAATTCTTTAAAAAACACACGAGCTTAGATTTTAATCTCATTGGGTAAGGTTTTTTTACCATAATTTTGCTTATAATTCTGTTGCTTCTTGAAATCAAAACCCAAACGTGAAGTTTGCATTGTTTTGAAACAAGTTATTTGCACAAAAATCGTTTGGAATGTTTTGAATTTAATTTAAAATTTCGGATATCGAACTAATGTGGAATAATATTTTCGTGTAAAATATTAATTCCCTATTAAAAAATGTATGTTTTTGTTATGAGCGAACTACTTAATTCACAATAAGAATAATATTTTATTTATTACTCCTCTTTCAGAGCTGGCAGAAATATATTAAAAAGCGAAAAAAGATCCACGTGCAGCAATTAAAGCATTACAAAATTCTGGAATACGAAACAGTTCTTCAAAGAAACCAAGAATAATTATACCCTAAACCTGAAAGGTCAGGGTATATTAACTTTGTGCAAACGTTTGTAACGCATAGAACGAAGCGAGTCCGGTATAGAAAAGTATATATATTCTTGATCAGCGTCACCACCTGAGTCGAGTTATCCATGTCCGTCCGTCCGTCCGTCCGTCCGTCCGTCCGTCCGTCCGTCCGTCCGTCTGTCCGTCTGTGTGTTGTCCGTATACACAGGATAAGAAGAAGGAGTAGAGATAATTGGATGAAACTTGGTACACATGGTCACATGCACCCAAGGATCTGCACTATTGAATATTTTTGGAATCCGCCCACGGACACGCCTACCTCCCATACAACGCAAAAATTGAAAACTGCATAACTCAGCTCATAATTAACCTACAACAATAAAATTTGGTGTGCATGTTTTTTATGTCAACACAAAGACGTCTTCGAAAAATGGACGTCATCCGCTTACGGACACGCCCACCTCCCATACAACCCAAAAATTGAAAACGCAATAAATAAGCCTGTGTTTAACTTAAAAACCTTAAATTTGGCACATATGTTTTGTATAACAAAACAAAGATGATTTTGAAAAATGGACATCATCCGCCCACGGACACGCCTACCTCCCATACAACGCGAAAATTGAAAACTGCATAACTCAGCTCATAGTTAACTTACAACAATAAAATTTGATATGTATGTGTTCTATGCCAACACAAAGATGTATTCGAAAAATGGACGTCATCCGCTTACGGACACGCCCACCTCCCATACAAGCCAAAAATTGAAAACGCAATAAATAAGCCTGTGTTTAACCTAAAGAGCTAAAATTTGGCACATATGTTTTTTATGACAAGACAAAGATGGTTTTGAAAAATGGACGTCATCCGCCTACGGACACGCCTACCTCCCATATAGCCCAAAAAGTTGAAAACTCAATAAATAAGGTTATGTTTGTCATAGAGAAATTAAATTTAGTATGTATGTATTTTATACCAAAACTAAGGTGTGTTAAAAAATTGGGAGTAGTCCGTCCAAAAACTCGCCCACCTCCCATAGGGAAAGCACAATAAAGGCATTAACTGTGAGCTACGGGAATAAAACTTGGTATGTGTACATTTTTCATCAACATTTAAATGCACATAAATTATAGGCTTCATTATCCCACGGACACGCCCATGTACAATAAAAATTTTTTGTTTTTGAAAAGTGGGTTTAGGGTATTTCATAGTCGGCCTAGACCGACTTTAGACTTTCTTTACTTGTTGTATTCTGTTATCATCAGTCATTAAGGGATTAAATCAGTTTTATCTACAAATAACTCTTTTTCACGAGCTTCAATTGTTTTTGAGTCTATCAAAAAACATTAAGTTATTAAAGCGCCACTTGAAAGTAATTTAAATTTTCATTGAAGCAGGATGGTGTCGGAGGCATCCTCTTTTGCAGTTAGCACCAAACGAAGTGCTTGTTTATTAGACAAGTCATAATAATATCGATAAATCTGCGGCAAATAAACACTTTCACAACTTCAAGTGTTAAAGTGTTGTTTTCGCCGCAAGCCAGTACCTACCAGAATGCACAAGCAAACAAACAAACAAACATAAAGTTATTCATAGCACAGATACACATACCTAAAACCCTAAAATACACATAACAAGGTCGTTAAATTAAAGTATTTATGCTGAATGATGGGGATGGGATGGTGGAATCTGTTGGTGGCAACTCATGACCGTATTCCTTATTCTTGTCTGTGTTCATGACTACAAAGTCGCGGAAGATGATGCTTGTCTGCTAATGAAACGAGTCTCAAATGAAAGTAGAAAAATATTCGACTTAAATTTTCTCCTTGACAGCATGTTTCAATAGCCACTTTCAACATCCAAGCAAAAAAAGTAAGGAAATTCTGTTGCATGCACCATTTCACACTCATCTAGTATAACTTCACCTGAGCATTTATGTCAATCTCCCCGCTAGGGTCAGAAAAAATAAGCTCTGCAATGATGCAGAACTTGTTTGAAAACTGATGCAAAATCTAGTTAACTGGGTATTAAGTGAATCCCATTGAGTGTGCCCAGAAACAATCATTACTGTTGTTGTCATTACGTCCTCGTGCCAAAGTTCCTTTATGCTTCAACCAGTGCTTGATATTCGACCACATTTCATCTACTCACGGTCATAGCGAACTTTATTTATGCTGCTGGCAGAGAGGAGACTAAAGCTGTCTTAGTAGTTTTAGCTCCCTTTATTTTTAACCAATACACTACCGCGCGACATGAACGTACATCGATGACAGTCCGAACAAGCGGAAGCATGGCCGGCGGATATCCGGCTAGTGTTCGACATGGCCTCGGTAAAGCGAAAAGCAGGATTTTGTAATTCAATCTCTTGTTGAACTAGGTTTTTGTGCTTCATGCTCATGTCCTGCGTGCTGCTTATGCGCTACATATTGCTCAGGGTCTTAGCACAGTTTGTGCTATAAATGAGCATTTGATTAAGCTTCTATTTTAATAGAATGTTCGTGCATATGTGTGTGCGAGTGCGTGTGAAAGCGAGTGTGACCATGAGCATGGTCTAGTGTTGCCTTCGTTGTCATCAATGAGAGCCTTTTAGTAGCTTAGTGTGCAAATTGCTCCCAGCTTCTAACAGCATCAACATCATGATCGCCATCAGTTTAATAGCTATAGTTAGTAATTGTTATCATGCTGTTGTTGTTGTTGTTGTTGTTGTTGTTGTTGTTATTAAGTGTTAAGTAATTAGTTGAATTTGGCCCCAAAAATTTCTTATTTGCACACATCAACATCTATCTGTCAGACAGAGTTACAGGAGAAAAAGGATATGTTAACAGTTAAACGAACCATTGTTGCCATTTAAATTTTATACAAATTATTGTTAGGTTGGTGAATAAACAAAACAATAAAAGACTTTCAAGCAACAAAGATTTTTTCTATGAAAACTTTCTTAAATAGATAAAAGAAATGAGTCGAAAGAATGATAGTTTAGTTTTGTTAGATTAAGTAAGTTCGTTTTTCTGAAAGTTGGAAGTATAAATACTAACGTCTTTGATATTTTGGCAGCGTGTGTGAGTGTTTGATTCTCATTACTTATAATTACAGGACTAGTAAGGTATATCTTCGACTTGGCCGAAGTTAAATTACCCCCACGGCTGATTCTTAAGGGTAAATAATCTTATATTGGAGCGCTTTTTGTATGAGTTTTTCAAAGATTTTACTATTTTTATGACGTCTAAAATACATACATATCAAATTTTTTTCCCTGCAGCTTAAAGATAAGCCTTTTTATAATGTTTTAAATTTGGGGTTGTATGGAAGGTGAGAGTGTTCGTGGTAGTTTTAGTTTTGAAGCTTTAATATTAGCCTCTTTATAGAGTTTTCACTTGTATGGGTTCTATGGGCGGTGGGCGTGTTAGTGGATTGATGACGCCCATTTTTTAAAGCACCTCAGTTTAATTATAAAATGCTCTTACACCGAATTTCAGTTTTTTAGCTTAAATATCAGCCTATTTATAGAGTTTTTATTATAGTGGATTGTATGAGAAGTGGGTGTGTCCGTAGGAGGATGACGCCTACTTTTCTTCCACGGTTTATTTTTGATATGCAATTTAAACGTACCTATAAAATTGTTTGCCTGCAACTTAAAGAGAAGCCTATTTATACAGTTTTCAATTTTGAGGTTGTATTGGAGGTATGTGTGTTCGAGAGTGAATGATTTTCTAATACGTCGTAATTTTGATACAAAATTAATTGATACCTAATTTTATTTTTGTAGTTTAGACAGAAGCCTCTTAATATAGATTTCTGTTTTAGGGTTGTATGGGAGGTGCGCATGTTAGTGGATTGATGACGCCCCCTTTTTCTAAGACATCTCAGTTTTGACATAGAATACACAAATACCGAATATCATTGTTGTAAATTAAATATTAGGCTCTTTATGGAGTTTTAACTATTGCGATTATATAGGAGGTAGGAGGGGTTTTCATCCGATTCAGCCCATTTTCGAATATGATCTTTGCATTTAGAAGAAAGCTCAAATATCGAATTTCATTACGAAAACTTGAAAATTACGGCTGTAGTTGTGTCGACCGACAAACAGACAGACGGACATCAGCTGAGGTGGTGATGCTGACCAAGAATATATGCACTTTTCTATACCTACCACGCCTCCTTTTGAGCGTTGCGTACGTCGCGACAATACCTCCCTTACGCAGTACGCGTGGAGGTATACAAATAAAAATTTAAATTTCAAATTCGGGTTTTTTAATAAAAATAAGCATGCTCATTGCCAATCATCATTTAATATGAAAACGCTCAAAATCATTATCCATGGGTCCTATATCTTATCTAAAGAACCAGAAATGTGTTTGCATCAAGCAGATTTTTTTCAGCTTTAGCGCTGTCTTGAAGTGGAGCATCTGCAATGCAGAAGCCGTTCATTCCTAGCGGCTGAAGATTTTTTCACATTAACACGAATTCACATTTTATTTTATATTCACTTTTATTGCAGCTGCTATTTTGATAATTGCGATTTATTTCAATGAAAATATATTTCATTTTTTATACCCTCAACCTGAAAGGTCAGGTTATATTTACCCAACCAGCAAAATGAGTAGAAATTTGCGTTTGAGTTCCCTTTAAAGCTGTTTTAAGCGGCAAAATAAGTTCCATGGCACTTCGAAGCTGCTCTATGGTCCGTTGTAGAACTCTACACACCTAAAGCTGCTTAAAGGTACGTTGTGGAACTTGCCACACCTAAAGCTGCTTTATGGTGTCAATTTCAGGCAATAGATCTTGTAGTTCCAAAAGTTACAAGTTATACTTCTGTGCAGGTTTAAGATAATTAAGTTCGAAAGGAGTTCTGAAGTGCCGCTTGTGCGTCTTCTTTACATTTATTTTGAACTTAAAGCTGCTTAATGGTTCGATTGAACCTAATTTTGCACCTTAACGCTGCTTATGGGTACCTACGACAGAATTAGCTGTATAAATGAAAAATCTTCGTTTCGATATAAAGCTACATGGTAGAATGGCTAAGGCGTCGGACTTCAAATCGGCGAGACACGGGATCGAACCCTGGCAAAGGCAACATTTTAATAAAAAAGTTTTTTCACTGCGAATCAGATGGTACAAGTTGAGAACAAAAGCGATAATGGTAGAAAAAGAAGAAAATAAAAATATATAAAAAATAAAAAAATAAAAAATTTAAAATCAGAAATAAAACAAGGAAAATATTTTTTTAAAAAAGTTTTCGAAGTTCGATTAGAACGCTGCTTAGCAGTCTATGCAACGTTCTTGTTGATACCTCAAAGTACGAAAAATTACTTAAATTTTGGGCTGCTTACACTGCAAAGCAGCTTAGAGAATTCGCTGTATAAGCCAAATTTAGAGCGTTTCTTGCTGGTTGGGTACTTTGTGCGAACGTTTGTTACACCTAGAAATAAGTGAGTGCGGTATAGAAAAGTATATTTATTCTTGATCAGAGTCACCCTGTGAGTCGGGTTACCCGCCAGTATTGAGAGTAGCCAATTGTCTACTTATCACTAGCTATTTCACTAGTTCTATTCGTACTAGCAACTTTTCTGACCCTAGGTAATGCATAGACGGGTCAGTTGAATCAACTTCAAACTCGTACTGTTTATGTTTTTAATGTCTTTCTCTCATGAAAATTACTGTTATAATTCAAAGCAACTATTTCGGAAAAAACATGATATATGAGGCTTTTCAATTTCATTGAACAACGTAAATACAAGATTGTAATAAAACAAAAAAAAAAGTTTTTTTTGTTTTTTATATTTCTGACTAGCGAATAAGTTTGCCCTATAGCACTAGTGAAGTGGCTAGAGAATGGGAATGTAAAAGGTAGCAATTGACTCCTTCCTATGATATCTTCACGTTAAATTCGCCAGTTGAATACAAAGAAAGTAGATTAAAGTAGAACTAGTACTGGCTACCTAGGGGCTAGTGAAATCGCTAGTTCTGTACTAGTGCCAAATACTGTAGAGTAGTCCTGTCCGTCCGTCTGTGTGTTGTACGTAAAGACAGGAGAAGAAGAAGCAGTTGAGATAATTGCATGAAACTTGGTACACACGTTTACATGGACCTAAGAAACTGCGCTATTGAATATTTTTGGAGTCCGCCCATGGACCATACCAAACATACAACCACAAAATTTAAATCACTCTATAGAGAGTTTTATTTAAGCTACAGAAATGAAATTCAATATTTATGTGTTTTGTACCAAAGTTAAGGCATTCTCAAAAAAGGACGCGATCCGGCCACAAACACTTCTACCTCTCATATGATTCAAACATTTAAAACTCTAGAAAGATGTTTGTATTTAAGCTAGAGGAATAAAATTCAGCAGATATGTGTTTCATATTAAAAGTAAGTCGTGTTAAAATGGGCATCGTCCGCCTTTAAACGCGCCCACCTCCCATACAACCCACAATAGTCTAAACTCTATAAAGAGGCTTATATATTAGCTACAAGGATAAAACTTGATTTGTGTGAGAATTTTATATAAAAATTTAGTTGTGCACACAGAATGGGCGTCATCCGCCCACGAACACGCCCACCTCCCATGTAACCAAAAATAATGAAAACACCATAAAAACGTATGCACATGTCAAATGCTCCCATACAGGGATAAAACTTGGTATGGAAGCATCTTATATCAAAACTAATGTTTACACACACTAAGGGAAAAAGTTATGTAGTCAGTACAGAGACAGCTATGTAAAATCTATGCACTGCTACTTGTATGAGAACGCAACGAGAGCAGTATTTACTGAGTAAAGGGAGCGTGTACTGACTACATATCAATTTATTCACTTTTTAAAATGAATAAAAAATGTATTCAATACATCATGTTATGTGTTGAGTACATAGCAGACTTCAATAGATACAAGCAACGTGTACTCAATCAACGCGTTATGTAATTTTTTACAAAAACTTTACTCAATACATAAAATATAGACTCAGTACACGTCCCCCTTATACGATTGAAGTGACACATTTATTCAGTACATAACATATGGACTCAGTATCTCTTGCACATCGGCACACGATTTTGCTGTTTTATGTCATTCGTTTCTTGATTTTCAAATAAGCAACACCTCTAAAGCCTCTAGAAAATCAGAGCGGGAATGAGTTTATCCACTGTACTCTAGAACAAAAGCGATGATTGGATAAGAATTAAATGGCTGGGTTTCTCTAAGTAATTGCCAATTATTTTGTGAAATCTAGTCATTTCTTTATAAAATTATTTATTGCATTTGTTGAGAGGGTGTTTTAGGCACAGGCATGAATTGTGTATATATTCAATACATGGAATTATGAAAAAAAAATATATAATGAATACATTATGCGTGTAATCATTGCATAAAATTATGTTTTTAGCATATGTAATGAGTAAATTATGTATGTACTCATTATATAAATGCATGCACTAAAAATATGTAGTGAGTAAATTATGTATGTACTCATTACATAAAATTATGCATTTAAAATATGTAATGAGTAAATAATGTATGTACTCATTGCATAAAATTATGTACTCCAAATATGTAATGAGTAAATTATGTATGTACTGAGTCAATAATTTATGTAATACGTACATAAGATCTTTACTCATTACATAAAATTATTTGTAACAGTTTGCAATGAGTACAGTGAGCATGTACCCACCACATACATCCATGAATTCACGACACATATTTATGCGTTGAGTACACAAAATTCTTTATTGACTACATAACCGCTAAAAAGCATTATGTAGTCAATAAAGATTTCAACATGTACTTAATACATGAAAAATGTAAAATTTTTGTGTGCAGAAAACTATGCGATGAGTACATAAATTTATGTATTGAGTCCATAGGTTTTTCCCTCTGTGTGACCATCCCCTATCAGATATATCGCATGACGTTGAATACGATCCAGAAGCTCAAGATAATATCTTAAAGCCCTTGTCCAAATGTGCGAATTGTAGTCCATTTTCGACATAATATATGAGGTATAGATAGTGCGAAGATCAGCTGAAATGAAGTATTTTTTGCACCGTTTGAGGAAACCCAGGCACTTGGCCGCTTCTTTCGACACATCAAAATATGAGCTTTCCAATGAAGATCAGATTGAATCGATATGCCCAGAACGTCAAGACCGGCTGATTCCACAAAATCTACACCACTCATATTAAGGAGAGCTAAGGGACAATCCATTCGCTTGTGACTTAACAAACAACACTGGGTCTTGCTTGCATTAAACTCTACTCTAAAGCATTCAAATTATAGGTGTCAGCAGCTGCTAATTTTGACAATCATATTAATTATTTTTCACTTGAAGTTTGTTTCAATTTCTTTTTTGTTACTTAACCAGCCAATATTTTTACAAAAACTCGATTTTTACAGATTATTTCAAACCATTTTCACTAGCTGACAGATGGCTATTGCTAGAATTGAAATATTTGGGAAATCATCATAACATAAACCAATGCGTATTTTAAGCATCTGTGCCAAGCAATTTTTTTTTCGTGAGGCACCTTAATATAGATATTTATGGCAGACTTGAGACGGAATAGATGTGTCGCATGAAAACTTGGTTTAAAATCACAAAAGGAATGATGCTTTATTAATAGCCTAATTCATATTCATTAAATTAGACTGGTTAATGCCTTGGTTTTAAGACACGCAATACAAAAAAGTGTTGAGTGTGTTATTCAGTGGCGTTACTCCATAGGTGCAAGGCGGTGCAGAGCACCGGGGCCCTTCGCTGACACTACAAATAGCAAATGGTAACGAATCTGATATAATAAAAAATGCGATAACTTTCAAACAAAATACTGTAAAAAAGTAGCCCAAAACTTTACTCAACAATTCATCAGTATTTTACAAGCTGATGAATTGGATACCGTTAATCAATTGTGTCAAAAAATCATTACAAATTTTGAAGCCATTGAATGTGACATTTCAGAATTTTAAGCAGCTGCTGTTCTTCACAATCCCAGTGTTCTCCGCAAGTGCAGACTGGTCATTTAGTAAATTGAAAATTATTAAAAATTATTTTAGAAATATGACAAGCCAATCCAGGTTGTCGAATTTGGCATTGATTTGAAGTTAGCAATTGAGAACAAACAGGCGTCTGAATTTTAAGCAAATTTATAGAAAATTTTGTTAATAATAAATCAAGACAAAAAAAAATATAGTAAATTAAAAGGGTCTGTTCACGTACTTTACTTGTTGAAACTTGCAGAGAAAGAGAAAAGAAAAACTCGTTGAAAAACGAAATTATCACAAAATAAATATTTCGTTTGAAGTTTATGGAAAAAAATCAAATCGTTTTTATGATAAAGTCGAAGAGTATTTTCATCATAAGCATAATATATTTTGCCATTATATTGAGATATTTAGCAAATGTAAGTAATTAAAAACTGTAACCAACTTCAACATGTGATTACATAAATCATATTTTCTACTTAATTGTGAATATGGTGGTGCTAAGCATATTCGGATGTTCTATTTTGCACAAAACTTCTCGGTAATAATATATTAGATGTAACGCTAAGCAATAATATATTTGTGTAAAAATAATCCTCTCTCAAATTTCGCTTGACTGGCAGGAGTTCCAAGAGAATCTTGCGATAAGTTGTGTAGTACCATGACTGAAAACATTTATAGATTATGATATCCGCATGTTTTGTAATAATGATGATGTAATGATGTAATTGTAGCCAACTATTCTTATTCAAGAAGGATTTTTAGCCAATAGGAACCGTTGGCTTCAATTACGTCGTTAGTGGGAAAACATGCGGATGTCGTCACCAATTAATAAATGCGAAAAAACAAAATTTTTTTGCAATTATTTTTGTGGGAAAAATAACACAAAAAATTGTATATCGTTTTCTCTGAAACAAAAGAAATATTTTTGACTTTTTGAATAAGCGTTTTTTTTTATTTTTTTATTTCGCTTCAATGAAACAAAAAGAATATTTGGTTATCAATATGGTCATAAATACCTTGGAACCTAGATGGACACGTGATAAAGAAGTAAACAAAAAGCGCAACAACAAAATCTTTGCAGAAGCAATGCAGTCAACTTTTTGAAATTTTGAGACTAGCAAAAGCGTAGAAAAACACTGTTTTGATAAAGTGAAAAGTGCCAGGGTAATTCCATTTCGGTTTTGCGGCAGTTGCATTTATTAGCTTCTCCAAGTTAGTGGACTGCATTAACCACAGAGACTACTGATGAGTCGGAGTAGCGTCCGACGAAACCATTGTTTAGTCTGCTTGGTTCTTCTGCAAAGAATTTTGTTGTTGTAGCAAACCTGTTACTTCATAAATTATTTGGCATAAAGTTCAAAATATAATTCTTAAAGAATATATTTTTTAAGAATTATAAACTAAAATTAACAAATTAAAATGCCAAAATTTTGTAACTCATTTTGGTTATCGTTAACATACAATTTTGTTTGGTAGCTGAAAATTTTGCAAGTAAAAATTTTACCAGCAGAAACTTTTGCTACTTTTTCTACCTCACTGTTTTTATTCTCTCTTCGTCCTCTCTTGTTGCAAGTTTCTTGAGTTCGTGAACATTTTTAAGTTAAAATTTGTTACAATGTGAAAAGTGAACAAGTCTTTAATAATACCAATAATGTTTCTGTACTTCTTTTGTTTTTAAAATATATTTTTTTCTCATTTTTCTGGTAGGGGCCGTTTTCAATTTTGCACACTGTACCTTGATCATCTAGTTACGCCACTGCTGTTATTAAATCTTGGTGCACAATTTACCGACAAATGGACCCGCCTATTTTATGCCGACTCCGAATGGCTCAATTTCATGTTCTCAAGAATATTTAAACGGCATTGATTACTCTCTGAGATTTGCTTTTGTCTGCAGAGCGATCAGAATAATTTTTATTGCAAAAAAGGTTCTGTGTCAGGTGGTGATTTGAACTCGGGGGTGCCTAGAGTCATTGCCTTGCAAGCCCCACACTCGCACTGCCACGCTCGCCACACAATACAATTTTGGTTATTTAAAGGAACACATTTTATGAAGGAAAAACAAAACATATGAAAAATATTCTTAAATATTTCGTATTAAAACTCACACTGAGAAAAAAACACATACCTTGCTCCGGTAAAAAATTTCTCTATTTTTGATAATAGCAATTTTCTCTTTTTCAAATAAAATTTTCTTCAATTAGAACAAATTTTCACATTTTCGTAGAAATATTTCTTTACTTCTAGGAAATGGAAACATTTCAATGTCTCTAATAATGATAAGTATTTTTCTCGCACAAAAAATTTCTCATTTATAGAGAAATTTTATTGAAAATTAAAAACTTTTCTTATTTTTTGATAAAAAATTCACTATGAGAAGTATTTTCTTCAATAAAAATAAATATTTTCTCAAAAAAAAAAGTATTTTTCTCTAAAAATGATATATTTTTCTATTTCATGGTAGCTTTTTATCATTTTTAGAGAATTTTTTGTATCGCAATTAGAGAATAGCATTCTCTGGAGCAAAGTCTATACCATTTTTCTCTAAATATGATGCTTTTTTATCATATTCCGAGACACTTTTTTCTGAGTGCAATAAATGGTTATTTATATTTACTATTTTAATTCACTTCATTATTTTTAGTCAAATATATAGTTTTTTCGAATTTCTATTTGTGTTTCTTTGTGAAACTGCATTAAAAAAAGTAAAACTATATTACAAATTTTTCAAAACTAATATCTAACTAATTTGTATTAAATATGTACAGTTGACCGCAACGCAACTAATATTCCACCGGTCGGGGTCTCAAAAGTAAGAGGAACTCATTAAAATAATTTCTGCATACTTTTTTCAAATCGAAGAAAATCCACTGAAGTAATTTTAATTCTGCTGAAGGTCCTTTTGGGTAAAAAAAACAACTTTATTTTTGCTTCTAAGTTTTTATTTTTCACGGAACGCATACCCACATCTGCTAAAATATTAAATTTTTTACTCGTACTAACATTTTGACATAAAAAGTTTTTAAAATTATGTTTCAATATAACTCTGTGTCGACAAGGAATAACCACAGTCGAGTTATGCAAAGTGAGGTTATTACTTTCATTGCGTTTTTTCGCAACGAAATACACTAGTACGCAATTATAAATGTTTTTACCTTGAAAATTACATATTTGATATCATCAAATCTAAACAGCAAAAGTCAGGGTACCCTGATATTAAGTAGCAATTTTAATTTAAAAAATGTGCTTCAGCAATTTTGAAAATGAGCTTAGTTGTTATTCCTTGTCGACACAGAACTATTATTGACCACCAAAAACTTAATTTTTTGCTATTTTCAAAAACACATTTTTTTAAAACCGCTATTAAAGACACACTTTTCATTAGATAGACGTGGAATTGTTATTGTTGGAAAGGTGCGTCTTTTTTTCTGTACTAGTATCGCCTGGGGTCGAAATTCGATCAATTAATTGATTGCCTATTTATAATTATATGCGAGATGATTACAATAAGTTCGAGGCTATAACTCTTAATTGATTGGAAAGCTATTTTCTTCAAAAAAAATAATTTTTTTATATTATTTTTTTTCAAAAACAGAAAAACAACATTTTAAAAAAATTTAGACAAAAGCTAAAATAAATTCACCTAAAATTCGGTACAGATTTTGAAAGAAAATCCAAAATGCAATTTTGAGTTTTTGTTTTTTTACAACAAAAATCATTTTTACCCCATATTTGAAGAACAAATCAAATTTTATGATCTTTTTTTAAAAGGAATAATTTAAATATAAACAAACCAAAAACGGTTTTATTTTCAAAATTTTTTTCAGTTAACTGATAAGACTTAAATACAATCACATTTGAAAGAAAATTTAACAAACTTTTAGAAAAAATTAGAAAAATTAAAAACCGTTAAAATTCGATTAAGATATTGACATGGAAAGTCAAATTTTTGAATTCAAAACACATTTTTTTACAAATTGTACAATTGACGAATGGATAAAACTACAGTTTTTTGAGAACTAGTTACTTTTAAAAAAAATTCAAATTCGACGAACTCAAAAACTCTCCCCCAACCAAATTTCATATTAATCAAAGAGCAAGTTTTTCTCAAAAATTTAATTTCTCTCTTAAAAGGTTCTGTACATTCTGCACATCTGGGCAACATAACCATTCGAATGATATAAGTTGATTTTATTTTGAGTTTTAATTAATACCAAAAAAGCGTACGACAAACTTTAATGTTCACGTATTAATATATAAGATATAGCTTTAATCAAAGCTGTGTGCAAAAACTGACAGAACGTTAGAATTCGACTTTAGAAATCTGATAAAATGATACATTTCTTACTCATACAAACAATTCATTTCATTTCATTTCACTGCTTTATCGTCTAGTTTTCGATACATTTTTTTGAGGCCCCGACCGGCTGATATTTTTTATTTTTATCCATACAAGAACTGGTTGTATGGTTGGATAAACTATGGTTGGAAGAACTGGTTGGTCTACTTTAAGTTTAAAATGTTTCATCATTTATGGGAATTCTGATGAAAGTCCTCTCCAGCTTTTATGTGTGTTTGAGTACATAATTAAATGTGATGATTGTGTGGCAAATAATGGTTCTAAAATTTCATTATTTGTGTTGCATACATTGCGGCGCCCAACGCGCATTAAACTACTTTGAGCACAAATTTGCACACCAGGGTATGACGGCGGAGTTAAAGGATGCGTCGACTATGTTAAGCTTTACTGGTTTTTATATTATTATGCTTAGTCGCAGGACCAAAACAAAAAACGATTACTTAATGCAGACATGCACATCAGAGCACACAATACTACCAAACAAATACATCCAAACTCTTAACTACACATGGAAGTGGGTGTTTGAGGGTGTGCGTGTGTGAGTGTTAGTGTGGGTATGGCATAGAAACATTTGCTTTTTTTTTAATGCGTCACCATCATGTGCTCTGCTAGCTGCCTGGTTTGTCGTTAAATGCTTAAATACGGCAGAGTTGGGAGCTTGAACGACGCGTTGACTTAAAGACAGTTATTTTTTATGCTACGCGAGTTTCCTGTGAGGCTCTAGTAACATTGTTACCGTTATATTAAGTTATTCTGAGAGTTTCGCAGTGGTTGGACTTGTTGTTGCGTGACAGTGTCAACCAGCTTAATGAAGCCAAGCAACAAGAATAGTATCAAAAGAGGTATCTGAAGAAGATATAGGCGATCAGGTGCGTCGCTGAGATTTGCTTCATTTTGTCACGGTTATCAAACTTTTGTAAAGTCATCCGCATTTGAAGCTTCGATTTTTTTATTTTTGTTTTTGTTACTCGCTTCAACGATTCCAAACTTTTTCATTTAGAACGAAAGAAAATAAAGTCAAGGACCAAACGCTACAATAGCTATTAATAAATCGGTTAAACACTTATTTTTTCTCAAAGTATTTGTTTTTTTTTTCGAAAGTATTTCCAATACTTTTTTTGTTTTATTTATTTACATATTTTTAAATAAATATTCTTTTACTTTCATATCTTTGTATTCGAGCCTTTCTTTTCGCATGTGATAAAAGGACAAACAAAGTTAATATTGCCTAACGTAACATGTGCAGGGTATTAAAATGCAAAAGAAATAATAAAAAAAAGCGCATGGAAAGGATACAAATGTGCTTTAAGCCAGCTGTTGTTCTTGCGCTTTCAAGTCGAGTTGCTGCTCTTGTTGTTGTTGACAAACTGCTTCTTATGGTGCCGTTTTTGCTGTTGTAGCTATTGTTACTAGTTTTGTTGTTATTTTTGTTGTCACAAGGTTACCTCTTAATGTCTCACTAGCGTCCTTAAAACCGTTGATGCGCGACATTCGCTGTTGCTATGTAGATACCTGTAATCCCGCAGGATGAGCACGTAACATGATGTTGAAGTACCCTGAACTGTTGGCTCAACCACTATAAAGCGACAACGTAGGTGTCAAGCCACGGCAACATAACGCAAAGCACTTTTCTAACCAATTTTTTCAATTTTCCTTCAAATTAGTTCAATTTAAAGAAAATGTGTTACTGTTTAGAAAAAAAAAAAAAAAAAAAACAAAAGAACAAACACAGCTATGGCCATGGTTAGCATGAAGGGTGCAAAAATTATGCTGAGCTTGCGAAATAAAAATAATTTATTTGCTTTAAGCATTTAGAAAATATTGCAGAGTTTTTGCACATTTTGCCCATTCGGCTCTTTTTAAATGTATTTTTGTATTACTGCTCATTTGGCCTTTCTCTCGCAAGGTTTATCTAATATTTTTGCTAATTAAAATTCTTGATTATTCGTCAGCCAATTAAAATACTCTTCAACCTACAGTTTATTTTGCTGCTACAGTTGCTCGTTAGTTGTGATGCCTGTCTGCCTGTTTTTATCCATCCATCTGTCCATTTCGTTGAGTTTTCAACACGTTCCCATTTGCTGACATTATTTGTCCATCAACCATTTAGTAAAATCCTTTTTAATTGTGTTATCCTGGAAAATAGTGCTGGCTGTTTTTGTTATTGGTGTATGTATACTGTTGTTGATGCTCTTACCAAGTTTCATTTTGTTTTTGTTGATGTTGCCACTTTTGCCTGTAGGTGTTGACTGTATGTATTGTTGTATTGGCAGCAGGTAGCAGACAGCGTTTCCCAGCTTCGTTTTTTTATAAAAAAACAATTCACTTTAAGGCGATATTCAGAGTGTATAGAACGAGCACCCTGCAGTCAGTTAAAAATTAAATTGAATCGATTAGTTAACATCAATAACAGGCGAATTGATTTAAAATATTTAAAATATTATTAATTATATAGAGGAACATTGAAAAAGTTGCAGGATAAACGATTATCAACGGAAATTTGGAAGTAGGCTAAAGAATAAAAGAATCTGCCAAACAATAAATTTGTATGTGATCATTTCCAAAAATAATATCTATTTTCTTTCAGATAAACCATTTGAAAATTATCGATGTTCCAAAAAAGAAGTTCGTTTTCGTTTTGCAAATGAATCCAAAATTGGAAGAAATGGACACTTTAATTCTCGAAACGAAGTTTTTAAAATAGTCAAATTACTTACGAAATGAGAATTTCAACATAAGCAAATCGTTTTCGAATAATCTAAGCAATTTGGTTTCGAAACGAAATTTTTTATGTATTAATATCCTTCGCAAATCAATTATAAGCAGAAAATGTTATCATTATCAGTTATCCAAAGCAGTTTTAAAGGATCTTTTTGAGATGGCAATACTAGTATAACATCGAATCGAACAATGTTGCAACTAACTTTCATTTGAAACCTCATCATTAGACTGTCTTTTACAATAACTGTCATTTCGCTGAAGTGTAAACAACAAAGTTTTTGTGTGCTTTTCTACTTTTATTTGAAGCAAAATGCAGTTGAAGACCATCGACTGCCGCAAGAAGCTTCCCGGAATATGCTTCATTGATTCCCACATGTGGGTTTTGTTATAGATGTTTTGGATGTGGTGATTTTTATGCCGACTACGAATTGGAGACTATATTGGAAACCCTTATATTCGGTCAGATACTAACTAAGAGTTTTTGGAAGTGAAACTTCGTTAGCCGCGTAAACAACATATGGCGAACTAAACGGGGAGTAAAACTGATGTACACTTTAATGAAACGAAGCGTGTTCATAAGTTATTTAATAACTCACCATACACCATGGTGAAATTTTTTGAGTCAAAACCAACAAAACTAACCGAACAGACCTAACGAAGAACATAATCTAACGAACTAATCAACAAAGCTTTTTGGTACCGTAGATTCTATGAGAAATCCGCGAGGGCTGAGCTACAAGTTGCCAGACGGGACGCCGGTTGCGGATAGTGGACGGCATGAAAATATAGAGGTTAGCCGCTTTGTGCAGTCCCGGACAAGTAGCGGGTGACCAGCTAGGGTGTGCGAGGGCATAGTGTTGGACATGCACTGCGCCTTGATCAAAACTGGCACTGTCAAGACGAGTCGGTGCCGACTTGAAAGCTCCATGTCCAAAACTTTCCTTCTATTCTAGACTATAAACTTAAGGGGTCTCTACAAGACCTTAAAAATTAAATGTGCGTAGGCTTTGGGTCCCCTCTAAAATATAACTTCCCAATGGAAACTAAACCAGCCTCGGATATGAACTCCCACTACATTGACGACCCCCGCAAACGAAAAATGGACCATGATTGCCCTCGAAAACACAGAGGCTGACATAACCGCCATTCAAGCGATGCGATTGAAAACATTTTTAGGGCACTTCATTGTCGGGCTAGACCGACTTTAGACTTTCTTTACTTGCAATACCCTTAACCTGAAAGGTCGGGGTATATTAACTTTGTGCAAACGTTTGTAATACATAAATATAAGCAAGTTCAGTGTAGAAAAGTATTTTTATATTTGATCAGAGTCACCTCGTGAGCCGGGTTAGCCCTGTTCGTCTGTCCATCCGTCCATCTGTGTGTTGTTCATAAAGACAGAATAAGAAAAATTAGTTGAGATAATTGTATGAAACTTGGAACACATGTTCGCATAAAGTCAAGAATCTGTACTATAGAATATTTTTGGAATCCTCCTACGGACACGCCTACCTTCCATTCAACCAAAAAATTTAAATCACTGTATAGAGAGTTTTATTAATGCTACAGAAATGAAATTAAATATGTTTATATGCGGTAAATATACTAAGGCACGAACAAAACATGGGGTGGTTCTCTCACAAAAATCCATACAATTCCCACAATGCCCACTTTCCATACAATTCACAATATTGAAAATAGAAGAAAAAAGTGTATAAATACAGTGGCTCACAGCTTATTTCGTGTAGACGAAACTTCTAACTTCGATATGCTTTAACTTAGTAACTAGTGCTCGTAATGAAAAAATTTAAGCGACATTTGTATGCTAGTAATAATATATTAATAAAAAAACTTTCATTTCTTTATATAAAAGCCTACTAACAGGATAATAAACAAAAAACTGAAAATGAAGCAAAATTCAACGTCACAACTTATTTCGTGCACTGCTCTGAATCTTAAGAAAATATTATATGTTAGTATTTTTTAATATTTTGTGCGGCCACCACTTTTTTTAATTAAATTTTTAAGCATCTTCTTCATCTTTTTTGTAATCTCTGGGGGTATTTGTGGCCATTCCTCCATTAAGGCATTTTTAAATCATTTTTATTGGAAATATTCCGCTTGCGAATGCCACTGTCAAAAATTGCTCATAAATTTTCTTTTACATTTAAGTCGGCTGACTGTGCCGACGGATTCATAAGATGCGAGGAATTCCAAATCAACCATGACTGGACGATTCCTGATTTATGTTTTGGGTCGTTGTCCTGGTAGAACCGAAATGACTCTCTTACGCCCAAGGTGTCGGCACTTTGAAGCAAATTTTCTTTTAAAATATCAAGGTACATTGCCTTGCCCAGAATGCCTTCAATTAAAACTAATTTTCCAACGCCCCTACAGCTATATAGGCCCAAACCATTACGCTGCCGCCACCATGTTTTACTGTAGGCTTGAGATGTTTATTGTTCAGCTCGGTATTAGCCTTACGCCACACATATTGTATTCCGTCGGAGCCAAAAAATATTGAACTTAGACTCCCTCGAGAAAATTAATGTCCATTCCAGAATGTCCTAGGATATAAAACGTGTTGTTAAGCGAAGTTCAGTAGACATAGCTTATTTTTTTTATTAATATAAGGTTTCTTGCGTGCTACTCGACCATTAAACTCGTTTTCCCGCAGCAGACGACGAATTGTTTCGGCACAGCATTTCTTGCCCAACTCCTTCACAACCTCCTCAAGCCAATTAAGGAGCCGAAAGCCTCGGATTTTCTTTGATTTTTCGCAGAAAAGTCATTCGTCCGCTTCTGTAAATATTTTATTTGGAGCATTTTTGCTCTTATAAGCAATATGATTTTCGTGCAAAAGCGCTGGATGATGTACTACACTGTAGAGAGTCTCAAATTTAGCTATTTGCCGTTGGCTTTTTTCTTTTTTAAAGTGAATTAAAACTAATTCGCGCAGTTCTTTTGTTGTGCGATGGCCCATTTTTAAAACAAACTAATTTGTGCACTTACTGTTTTAAATTCACACTAAAAATAACTGCTAACTGCGATCAGAAGAATCACGATTAGTAAAGAAAAAAAACAGCGAAAGAAAACAATAAACTAACGGCATCACGTTCAAGAGCTTACATTTAAAAACAGTGTACACGAAATAAGCTGTGGCGTTGAATTTTGCTGTATTTTCAGTTTTTTGTTAATTATCTTTTTAGTAGACTTTTATATACAGAAATGAAAATTTCTATAAAAATATATAATTACTAGGATACAAATGTCGTTTAAATTTTTTCATTACCAGTACTAGTTACCAAGTTATAGCATTTCAAAATTTAACACATCGTCTGCACGAAATAAGCTGTGAGCCACTGTATATGACCTACAGGGCTAAAACTTGGTATGGGCGCATTTTTTATTAAAACTAAGGTATGCACACAAAATGGGCGTCACACGCCTACGAATACGCCCAACTCCCATACAAACCACATTAGTGAAACCTGTTAAAAACTGTAGAGGATGAGATGGATTTTGAAAATATTAAAAGTTATATATATGTATTTGTTTGAAGACTGTCCCAGAAATAACTGTCCTTTTGTTATTATACCCTAAACCTGAAAGGTTAGGCTATATTAACTTGTGCAAACGTTTGTAATGCATAGAACGAAGCGAGTCCGGTATAGAAAAGTATATATATTCTTGATCAGCGTCACCACGTCAGTCGAGCTATCTATGTCCGTCCGTCCGTCCGTCCGTCCGTCCGTCCGTCTGTCTGTCCGTCCGTCTGTGTGTTGTCCGTAAACACAGGATAAGAAGAAGGAGTAGAGATAATTGAATGAAACTTGGTACACATGGTCACATGCACCCCAGAATCTTCACTGTTGAATATTTTTGGAATCCTCCCACGGACACGCCTACCTCCCATACAACGCAAAAATTGAAAACTGCATAACTCAGCTCATAATTAGTCGACAACAATAAAATTTGATGTGTATGTGTTTTATACAAACACAAAGATGTTTTCGAGAAATGGACGTCATCTGCTAACAGACACACCCACCTCCCATACAACCCAAAAATTGAAAACGCAATAAATAAGTCTCTGTTTAACCAACAGAGCTAAAATTTGGCACATATGTTTTTTATAACAAAACAAATATGGTTATGGAAAATGGACATCATCCGCCTACGGCCACGCCTACCTCCCATACAACGCAATAATTTAAAACTGCATAGCTCAGCTCATAATTAGTCGACAACAATAAAATTTGATGTGTATGTGTTTTATACAAACAAAAAGATGTCTTCGAAAAATGGACGTCATCCGCTCACGGTAACGCTCACCTCCCATACCACCGAAAAATTGAAAACGCAATAAATAAGCCTCTGTTAAACCAACAGAGCTAAAATTTGGCACATATGTTTTTTATAACAAAGCAAAGATGGTTATGGAAAATGGACATCATCCGCGTACGGACACGCCTATCTTCCATACAACCCAAAAAGTTTAAAACTCAATAAATAAGGTTATGTTTGTCATTGAGAAATTAAATTTGGTATGTATGTATTTTATACCAAAACTAAGGTGTGTTCAAAAATTGGGAGTAATCCGTCCATGAACTCGCCCACATCCCATAGCGAAAGCACAATAAAGGCATCAACTGTGAGCTACAGGAATAAAACTTGGTATGTGTAAATTTTTCATCAACATTTAAATGCATATAAAATATAGGCTTCATCCGCCCACTGAGACGCCCATTTACAATAAAAATTTTTTTGTTTTTGAAAAGTGCGTTTAGGGTATTTCATAGTCGGCCTAGACCGACTTTAGACTTTCTTTACTTGTTTTTTTATTGTAATGATTTTCATCATTTTAACCAATGATGTTTTTTTAAAAATTCTTTCAGTTTATTATTAAGTAAACATTAAGAAATAAATGAAAATTTTATTTACACTGATAAAATACACTTAAAAAAAATTATGCACTTTTTGATTAAGGTCCTAAATTAGGTTTTTTACCGACCTTTCGTTGACCTTGGTGAATGCGTGACGCCATTTACGTCAAAATATTTTGATGTTTTTTGCAGTTTATTTAGTTTTCTTAAGATTTATTTTCCAATATCTTTCGATTGGACGAAGTTCGGGGCAATTCGGAGGATTGGCTTCTCTAGGTACCACAGTGACATTATTGGCTTGGTACCAATCCATCGTTCTCTAAGCGTAGTGACATGTTGCTAGGTCAGGCCAAAATAGTACTGAACCTTGGTGCTGACGTATAAAAGGCAGCAAACGCCGCTCCAGACACTCTCTGAGTAAATTTCGGTGTTGATTGTGCGATATGTCACAAATTCCTTACTTCGAAGACCACATTTGCAAATAGCCTGCCACACCATGTATTTCTTTGGAAATTTGGTATGTTTTTCGGTAGTAAAGTTAGAGGATGCTCTACCGCTTCTAACCTCAGTATAATATCCGTGTCCAGGTAACTGCATGAAATCCGCTTTGCAGTACATTTCATCGTCTCCATGATCACGCAATCAAATTTGGGCAGGTAATCGCGATATAGTTTTCGAGCCCTCCTCTTGGATTCGGCGTCCTTTTCTTCTGACCTATCAGGTACTTTTTGTACTTTATAGCTCCTTATGTTGGTACATTTTTTATTCCGTTGAACACTTGACTTCGATGTTTCCGCTTTTGCTGTCATATCAAGAACCAAAGTGCCTGTATTCTGAGTAAACAACCGCTTAACGTGCTGGGCTACCGCTTGGTTCACTGGACCACTTTTTCACCCCGAGCCTGGCGATTTTGATAAAGGAGTAAGCTGTTATGGTCCTTCCGACAGGTTTTACGCACACGCCAATTTCCTTAGCAATCTTTTTGTACGGGGTGTTGGATTTTCCAGGTATTTGCAAATAATTGCTTTCCGCTTTTTGTCTTGTTGAGACGACATCTTTTCAGTAGCGCTTTTATTTGGTACTTTATTTAGGTACCAAATATGTTGCTATAGAGGTAATACTTTTTTATAAATAACCTAAAAACAAAAGACTGTCCTTTTTGGAACAGTCTTTATGCATATCAATATATCTTTCAATATGATAGGAGGTTTAGGGTATTCCATAGTCGGGCTAGACTGACTTTAGAGTTGCCTTACTTGTTTCAGTTAATATTGTTAACCGATTACTGGTTACTAAAATTAGTCGGCTAATTCAAAACCCTAGTGGCATCCACAAACGTATTTTTTATATTTCATATTTAATTCCAATTATTTGGTAAATTTGTTTAATTTTAATTTTGTCAAGTAAAAGATTTTTGTGCACTTTTTGGTATCTATGAAATGCCAAAATCCCGCATCACTCCCTTCTAGATACGGGGATGTCCAGAAGTCGATGCTTGAAATTATTGACTTCTATGTTTATTAATTCAGCTGACATATTCTTTTCCCAAAACAAAATAACTTACAATATAATATTCATTTGTTGTGTTTTCATAATTATTAAGGTACTATTACAGTGTGAAGCGATTAAACACAACACCTTTTTTATTAATGTTTTTTACATAGCATTATTAAATTATTCAATTCAAATTTATTTACATTATGTACAGTTAAGTTGAAGATAAAAAAAGAATTTTTTTTTTGTTTTTGTATTTGTTGTTTATTTTCTAGAGGTCGTTGAAGTTGGCGTGTTTAAAAAAAGGTTGTAAGTTGGTTTCTCGTCTCCAGCATTTCCAAGGCGTCGGAAAGTAAAAAATCAAAGTGCATTCTTCAGTTAAGGGTTGTAGTTGAGCACTCTACCTACGCAAATAAAAAAATAAGGCAAACAAAAAAAATGGCATGCGTTGAAAAACAAATTTACAAAAAACCACTCTTTTTGGCAGATATTCTGAGCCGTAAAAAACAAAATATAGAAGTTTTTCTGCTTTTTATAGGTAGAGTGCTTAACAGAGTCTATGAAGATCACAATAAATCAAGTTTCATCGAAATCGATCAAGCAGAACTCGAGTTATCTTAGAAACCAATTCGAAAAAACTTGTTTCGAGAAAAACGCGATTAGATTTTCTTCTATGAACGATAATATATGAATAAATGCGTGACACACGAATATAATGTATATTATATCTTTGTTTTTATTTTATATTTTTTTCCAAAATTTCGTACACGTATTCTTAAGACTTTAAGGAACCAGATTCTAAAAAAAAAAAAAATAAAATTTTTCATTTTTTACACACTGTAATAGTACCTTAATTAACTCAATTGCTTCATTATGAATATTCCTCGTAAACTGCATTTATTTTTCGATCTCCTAAACTTAATATTTTTTCATCTCCTCTTGTTTTTTTCGCTTGTATTTTCTCTTGCTTTTTTTCGTTGAATAAAAACACTTTTTATTGTGTCATAACTTAGAAGTAGAAAGTTAATTATGTACTAATTCGGTTACGAGCACCTAAAAATTGTCTAAACTCTTGGCACCTAGTGTTGGAAATGCATTTTTGTGTTTGAACTGTTAGGACACGATACACAACAACAATAACAAACAAAATAAGCAACAACATTTACTTCTTCCAATGAAATAAGTCGAGTATTTCAAGTATCTGTCATCATCAGTTGCTGCAGCTGCCCAGCTCCAGACTTAGTAAACACGTCGTTCACCCGTTGTGAAACAACACAAACAGCAAAAACAACAAATAAAGCAAGAATAAAGGTCCCAACCGCCCGCACTCACTGACTCAATTCAATTAGTTGGCTGTTAAAAAGCTTTTAACCAAGTAGCGCAGCAGTGTAATTGCAAATTATAACGGTACTCACTATGCAGGAAATGGTATATTTCCAAAGTAGTGTTTGTGTCTTCGAGAGTTTGTGTGTGTGTGTGTGATTGCTGAAGTCAGTGTTAGTAAGGAAAAATGTTTGACTGTGTGTGTGTGTTTTACGAGCTAAACTTTCGACCGTTGTTTTCACAATTCTCTAGGTTATGAAATTTGGTTCTAAAAAAATAAAAAAAATACCAGTTATTTTTGATCGCTTTTACAGCACGAATCACATTTAAGCTTTTTAAAATGACAAAAGCATAAAATTTTTGTACAGCACATAACATAAGTTTACGCCCCTGGATTGCTTAATATGAGCTTACCGAATAGCAACATTTCAAAGAAATAAAATTATTATAATGTAAAAAGGCATAAAATGGTCGTTAATGTAGCGTAATAAATTACATTTACAATACGATGGCGTCAAATCAAGAACAGAATGTCCTTTGAGGGTTTTCACCAAATTCTATTGAAATTAGATATTCGAAGGACATTCATATAAATATATATACGAGTAGAAATGCAATGAAATTGAGTTTCCTTTCAGTAGACCGAGTTTCATGTTTAAACAAGAAAACCACAAAAGAGAATGGAAGAAATTAGTAGCTACCTTAATATATCTGAAATATGGACAACACGCTTGCCCCGAATGATTACGATTACGACGAATGTAGACCTAAAATAATTTCAATTTCGCGCATCAACAAACTTCCTAGAAGAAGAACAAGAAACGAATGCTTCAATGCGGACACGTTGGAGGCACAATTTTTTTGTGGCCGTAGGCTGTTCTGCATGAGTACAACAGGAATTGACTGCTGGAACACGCACACACACACACACACGTTTACTTGTTACCACTGAAGTTGTTTATGTTCAAATTGTTGCCTTCCATGATATTGGCTTGACCTTCACAATGTAGCACAGCGAAGATGCCATTTGCTTAAATACATATGATTCATCCATGTATGTAACAGTAGAGAGAGGTGAACCTCAATGTAGAACTTTAATTTTAAGCTTCTTAATGCTTTCCAAATTTAGTTAAACGCAAATGTGTTGGAGATTTGTATAACTTGTCGTCTGCAATAAAACCTAGAATTATAGTTTAAGAAGCACATTTTTCAACATTGTTTCATTAGGATTTGTAAGTTGAATCCTTAAGGTCTTAAAATTCTTTAATAATCAGTTGAAATACATTTTGAAGTGCGGAGTATCGTTTTATATCTCTTGGCAACTTGGTTTTTATATATTTAAATATTAACAATTCAAAACATACTTCAAAATTGGGGTAAGCACAAAAAATTTTTGGGCAAATTTAACAATACAGGAAGTTCACTTTCAAAATAAGCAAATCGGCAGCTTACAAAACTTTACTATATCAGCTTACTTTAACTACTAATCTTAATATATAAAAGACAAGCGTCCTGCTCCGTGCCCTATATCGTAAAACATGTTCAGCCTGTACCAGAACCTGTTGTAAAATTATCCATTTGAAATTTTTGTACTTACTAAACCTTTTGTTCTATATCGTAAAACCTGTTCAGCCTGTACCATAACCTGTTGTTAAATTATCCATTTGTAATGTTTGTACCTACTAAACCTTTTAAGACCTGTTCAGAATGGACCAGTACCTGTTATTAAATTATGTATTGGAAATCTTTGTACTTGAAGACTATCGTCATTTTTCTCAACTACAATACATCAGACATCATGTCTTGCTATTACAGTACTTCTTAATTAACAGAACCAGAACCTATTCGGTCTGCATAAACTGAACAGCAATTATTACATTCAGTGACGTTGGTGTCAATTGAAATTGCTAGAATTAAATCACAATGTTCAGTCTTTTGATCCAAGTTTTAGCGATTGGCTACTCAAGTTAGGAAATGGAGATGAAGATATCATAAAAATTCCATATTATTTTGTTTGTAAAGGTTCGTTTATTAACCCTTTCAATGGCTTGCCTAGAATAATCGTGGACAATTTTTTTGAGCTTATATTCCCATCATTTAAGCAATAAAAAGATTAAAAAACATCCCTCTGATTTTTACATGAGCTGCTTTGCTTTTGGCAGGCTGTCTCATACAATGGACAAAACCACGATAACGTTGTATTTTAATATTTTAGTTCAACTAAAACAACCGGAGACAAATGCAAATGCGTTATTTATGCAAATGTTATTATAAAAAAAAAAAAAAATTATGGTGCCACGATCACCAGGTTAAGTGCTGTGGCTTAGTATGCTCGAAGCCCGAGTTCGATCCCCAGTCGCGGCGAAAAGTTTTTTCAATAAAACATTTTTCAGATCGGTCACCACCTCTCTGCAGACAATGGCAAACCTCAGAGAGTAAATAATGCCATGTAAAGCTTTTTGAGAACATGAACTTTAGCCGTTCGGAGTCGGCATAAAACGTGTAGGTCCAGTTCTCGGTTAATTGTGTGCAAACATTTAATAACACACATAACACAATTGATGATAAGAAGCTCGGTCAAAGTCCTTTCAAGGGCTGAAATGGCCAATTTGTTTTTTTTTTTTTGTTATTAAAAAAAAATTATACTTTGCACACCAATCACAATACTCACTTTATTTGCAAAATTTATTAACACGCGATATAAAAAAATTGAAGGCTACTGTTGGGCATAAAATCGAAAATCTAACTAAGTTAAACGTTATATATCTCCCTAAAACTATTTTTGTCGTGTTTGCAACTTCATTTCATAGTACCAAGCTATTTGAGTTTAGAAAAGACGTTGGAATATAAAAAATTTTTTTTCCGAAGTGTCCAATATAATGGACAAATCTATTGAAAGGGTTAAATAGATTTTTGGCGATACTTTGAGTCCGAATAACATCAACCGTTATGCCAAAATTGCTATCCTGTGCCCAAAAAATTCCGATGTGAACGAAGTCAACGAGCAAGTTCTAAATATTTTAGTTGGTGACACAATGAGAGATCTGTGCACGGATTTAATTGAAGACAGTGATGATAACGATAAACAATGAACAATGAAAACCCTGCCGACTTTTTGAATGAATTTTATTCTTCAGGAATGCAACTGCATAAGTTAAACCTCGAAATTGGAAGTATTATATTACTTCTTCGAAATTTCAATACCAAAAGAGATATCTGTAATGGAAGATGGTTAGTTTTGAAAAACCAAAAAACTTAATTAATCATCGCACAGGTATTGACAGGCGCACTGGTGCACGGTTAAAAATCTTGGACTTAGTTTTAAACTTTTTTGGATTACATATAGGATACGACCAAAAACAGATTATTTTTTAATCCAATGAAAAGTTTTAAATTTTTCAATCCAAAAAAGATTTATTTTTAATCCGCAAAAAGTTTAAAATATCTTAATCCAAAAAGGAATAATTGTTAATCCACAGAAAGTTTAAAATCTTATAATCCAAAAAGGATTAGATTTTAGTCCAAAAAAGTTATCCGATATATTGTTATCCGAAAGGAATACTATTTAATCCACAAAGTTTTAAACACCCTTTACTGTAATAATGTATATAATAATATTTTGGTTCAGATTTTAATAAACAATTTTTTTCATTTAATTAACAATAAATTTCGAATGCTTTACCAACACTTAGAATTATATTTAACTTAAATTTCGTAGTAGTAGTAGTAGTTTTCAAGTAATAGTAGTAGTCAGCATTGATCAGCTGTTATTTTAGGAATACTGTTGTTCAATGGTAAAACTTAAATAGCAGCAGTGGCAGTAAACAGTACTGCCGAGGTTAGCCCTATTTCTAAATTCACTGCCAACATGCAAATAATTAAACAACTAAGAAAAATTCCACATTCACTGCTTTTGATGCTGCAGCGTCAAACTGCTAGATTGTTTTCTGCAGCCAGTAATATACAAAACAGCTGATCACTGCCGCTGCCACTGACACAGCTGCTGCCACTGCCACTGCTGCATTGTAATTCAGCTATTAAATAACATAAATACTTTTTCCTGAAAATACTACCTTAATGCAAATTTGTAGTTCAAAAATAGTCTTAAACTTAAACTTTTTCGGATTAAAAAAAATTAAACTAAAATATGGAATAAAAATTAGTACTTTTAGGATTAAAAATGCCTTGAGACCAAAGTTTGGATTAAAAACTATTCCAAAATGTTTAACCGTGTGAACATGAAATAGTTTTCATACCTACAATTGACTTGGCCCCGACAAACACAGATTTGCCTTTCACTCTCCGGAGGCGACAATTTCCAGTTAAACTGACATTTTCAATGACCATAAATAAATTGCAAGGTTAAATATTGCAAAAAGTTTTTCTAAAAGAACTGATATTTAGTCATGGGCAGTTTTAGTGGGATGATGATGTAAAACTAAGCATTATAGATGGCAAGGGACAAGGTTGATTGGTTAAAATTTTAAGAATTTTTTTACTAGAAATGTTGTATATAAGAAAGTTTTATAAAAATAATTTAATAAACATGTTTTCAAATAAAAACCTTTGTATATAAATCCAATAAATTTTTTGTCGCATTTTGTACTCTAAATGGTTCCTTCCCGTCGTAGGACGGGCTTTTACACTAGTTTAATATATAATTGTGGTGACCGTGGCATGCAGGTTAAGTGTGCGGCTTTTCATGCCCGGAGTTCGACATCGAATCCAACTTGCGGCAAAGTTTTGACAGTAAAAAAAAAAATACATCTCTGCAGATAGTGGCAAGCCTCATTCAAATTTAAATTTCAAACGGAGAACATCGTCTCGTGCGTGGTTGAGATTTCCAAATATTTTAAAAATTGGAAATTGGCCTTGAACAAAAATAAGACAGAACTAATACATATCATGGGATTTGTTCGTGATACAAATCCAAGCCTCAGAAAAGCAATTAGAAACATGAAAATTAGTCTAAATGGACATTTATTACGAGTTAAAAATGATATAAGACTACTTGGCATGCAGATTCAAACAAATAACAGATTTACTAAACATATTAAAATCAGGCTTAATAAAGCCAAAAGAGCAAAATTTCATCCCAATCGTATTTTTAAAAACGCAAAGATCGATACCAAAATAAAAACTAATATGTGTAAAATGTATATTCGACCAATTCTCATGTACGCTTCTCCGGTCTGGTGTCGACAACCACAAGTAACTAGTCACCAGATGGAATTATTAAGAATATTCGAGAGAGGATGTCTCAGATCCACTGCCAATATAAAAGGTTCTCGAGGTTCCTTCAAACATATTCGTGTTTCTCAAATTTACGACACCTCTTCATGCATGAGGATTGATCGGTTTGCGGCTCTCTCGCACATCGGTTTCTACAACAAATGTTCTGATTTGGATGATACAAAATTATTTTCAATCATGCGTAGATTTGGCAACAATCGAATCTACAGCTGCATTCCAAGCCTTTTACACCAGCATAATGCTGGAAATTTGCTAATTAATGATGAATTGAAAATCTTTAATACAAGGTACGATAATCGCCCTGGGCTAGTATACAATACAAGCTAAATTAGTAGAATTTTCAATTCATATCTAATTTTTATTCTAAGCTCTAAATTCACTTTGGTTTTTTATTTGATTTTTGCCAATAATTTTATGTTTTTGTATTGTTAACTTATTTTGAAAATATGTCATCCGTTGGCTGTGATAAGGTTCTCTAAGATTACCACTCGGCATATAACTATGTTACAATAATTTTAAGTTTTAATTTTATATAAAACTATTCAAGCAAAAAAAAAAAAAAATAGTGGCAAGCCTCAGAGAGTAAATAATGCCATATAAAGCTTCTTGAGAACATCCACTTTAGCCGTTCGGAATCGGCATAAAACATGCAGGTCCAGTTCACAACACAGTTGATCATAAGAAGCTAGGTCAAAGTTCTTTCAAGGGCTGAAATGGCCAGGTTGTGTTTTTTTTTTTATACAATTTGGAAACGTGCCTTACGTTTGCTGCTATATTTTTTAGAAATTTAAAATCTCCTGAAGAATCATGTATTGAAAAATACTAAAGTATTTTGGATTCTGCGTGCCCCCCGGAATTATAAAATATGGTTGCAAATTAAATGATTTGAGCTAGTAAAAGTTTAAGAATTGTCCAAACCGAACCGGTTCTGCTCAATAAACCGGTTTTTAAGGGATTTTTTGCAAGACATTTTTGAAAAAATAATTTTTGCATTTTTGCACTTTAATGAAAAATTTAGTGATGAATCTGATTCTGAACTTCAAATTACCGAATAATTTAGTCCGGTGTCCCCAAACTTACTCAAAGCCGAAATTTAAATTTGTTTTTCATAGTATTTTATTTCGTGCTCACCCCTTTCGGTGATCCTGATGATTTTTTCAATACTTTTTTATGCACTATTGAAGACCATTTTGTGATGACAGTTACTTAGAAAACTGTGGTGACCGTGGCATGCAGGTTAAGTGTGTGGCTTAGCATGCTCGGAGCCCGGGTTCAATCCCCAGCCGTGGCGGAAAGTTTTTTCAATAAAAAAATTTTCTGATCGGTCACTACCTCTCTGCAGACAATGGCAAACCTCAGAGAGTAAATAATGCCAAATGTAAAGCTTCTTGAGAACATGAGCCGTTCGGAGTCGGCATAAAACATGTAGGTCCAGTTCTCGGTCAATTGTGTGCAAAATTTAATAACACACACAACACAATCGATCTTAAGAAGCTCGGTCAAAGTCCTTTCAAGGGCTGAAATGGCCAATTTGTTTTGTTTTGTTTTTTTTTGTTACTTAGAAAAAACATGAAATTTTGACCAGTTTTGGAAAAGTTACTATTTGTTTTATAAAGTGATTTTTGAAAGTAGCACAGAAAAAATGTTATTTCACCCTTTCTAGAGATAAATTCGCTTTGTACCTTCGAGCATGTACTCTTGCCTTCGAGCATGTACCCGTCAAAATCTTTATGGAACTGAGGAATCAAAAATAACAACCGACTACATCAACCTAGTGTGAAATTCGATTTAAAATAAACCACATCTATCCCCAGCAGACAAAAATAGATATACACCACCATAGAACCCAAGGATCAGGTGTGTACTGCGAAGCGCTACAGATCAAAAAGTCTTACAAACTTCACGATTACTGCAGTGTTTTTCAAGCAGAAATGTATGCGATTGAAATAGCAGCTCAGGTAGTAATTTTGGAAGATAGTCAAGCGGCCAAGCGGCAAGCGGCTGGAAAGAAAAATTACAATTTCGGGCTGTTCTTCGGTACTAAATTGTAAACAAGTCCCGAACAGTGTCTGTAATACCAACAAAGTCACTCTCTGCTGGGTCCCTGGAGTAGCAACGTATAAGGGAATAACAAAGCAGATGAGTTGGCAAGAAGTGAAGTAACGATAGTACAAACAGAACCATTACAGACGTGTTCTTCCAATAAGTATCGTCAAAAGAAGCATCAACCCCGAGGTAAAACCAACATAAACTGTGCTTTTAGAAGTGGCTGCAATTTACCTAGAAGGCTCTGGCCAGAAGAAAACGAGAACAGAACTAAGAGCCTTCTGCTTTTGGTAAAACGAGAAATCCGGATACTGGTGGGAGTCCTAACAGGTCATTGCCCTATTGGTGTGATGGCAAATTTAAATGGTTTTAAGGCATCAGACTTTTATCGAACAGTTACGTACCCACATACAGGAAATAGATTTTTCAAAGATTTGGAGGAGCAAGTGAACACACTATTGTTAAATATATGGAAGTTCACTAAGAGTACAGGAAGGTTCGATGAAAGATCACAAATAAGAAGGAATTCGGTTTATTGGGAACCACTAACAATGGGTGAAACATAATCAAATAAGGTAATCTTAATGGACCAAAAGGCCTCATGGAAGCTCCTCAACTTTGGACGACCCTCCTAACCTTCGTTTCGAAAAACACCGCAGACTTTCACCGATTAAAAAGTGAGATTCGCGGAAAATTTATATTTTAACCAGTTGTTTTGAACGGATTTTCAAACAAACTGATGCCATCAATTGTTTATTTTGGTTGAACTGGCAATTCGACAGCTATCTAATTTCTAGAAACAATATTTTTTACTGTGTTACTTTCAAAAATCACTATAAAGTGATTTTATAAAAAAGAAATAGTAACTTTTCCAAAAATTTTTAAAAATTGCATGTTTTTTCAAAGTTGCTGTCTTCAAAAAATGGCCTTCAATAGTGCATAAAAAAGTTTTGAAAAAATCATCAGGATCACTGAAAGGGGTAAGCACAAAAAAAAAATAGTATGAAAAAAATTTCAAATTTCGGATTTTGAGTGAGTTTGGTGGCACCGAAATAAAGTATTCGGTAATTTCAAGTTCAGAATCAGATTAATCACTAAATTTTACATCAAAGTAGATGCGTGTTTTTAATTTTATCGCAAATTTCAAATGCATAACTTTTTTTTTCAAAAATGTCTTATAAAAAATCGCCAAAAAACTGGTTTTTTGAGCATAACCGGCCCGATTTCGACAATTCTTGAACTTTTAATAGCTCAAATTATTTCATTTGCAACCATATTTTATTATTCCGGGGGGCACGCAAAATCCCAAATACTTTAGATTTTGACTCATTCTAATGAACATTTTACAGACATTTTAGAAATCTATGTGCAGAGAAAATAAAACTACATTTAGCCCATTTCATCTATCTCGACACTGGGTTGTAAAATAAAGCATTAATACATGTAAAGGACATTATATAACAGTAGGTACTTTATTATATTTTTTTAAACATATAGTGTGTGTGTGTGTGTGTGCTCCATAAAATTTAGTTCATACTACGCTGAATGTATGCTACCGTTTGTAACAGTTTGTTAGTTTTGCAGTAATTATGTGAGCAGCTTGAAAAACTTTTTTATGTACTTTTATTTTTTGTTTGTTATTATCGTTGGAACGAGAGAAGCCATGTTATTTGCTTGGCTCATCGCTTGGCTGGTTTTTGACGTATGAGTGATTCTTAACGGTCGTGGCAAACAAAAAAAAACCCATGAAAATCTGAGTTACTCGCATAACAACCACAAAACTGTACATATATGTAATAAGTTTCATTGTAACACTCCGGGTAAACCCATACAAACGCACAATCTCTCATACTCAGCAGAAAAAAAAGAAGTACTTCCGAACAAGTTCTAAAACTACTTCTATGTATCTCCAAGTGGTTCCACCCAGTGGTTTATTTGTTGGCGATACCTTAAGAGCGAAGTTGTTATATTCAGTCGCTTCTTTTGGAATCACAAGACAAAAAGTACCTTTGATCTGGCTTCTAATGGCATCGTTCACACACCTGTAAAAATAAAACAATTCGAGTTATGGTTTGATAAATACCTTCATAAAAATACTGAATTAATTAAATTTGCAATTATTTCAATGCATGTATTTTATTCAGGACTGAACATAATCATCTTCAAATAAATAAACCACGGAAATAACAGGACTTATGGGTTTTTTTTTAAATCGTTAATTTTCGAAATCGGTTGTGCTTATTATTTCCAAATTAACCTTTATAGTAAGTTAAAAACTTTTCAGAGGCGAAGTTTTTATGGATTAAGTTATAAGTGGAATTAATTCTTAGTTATCTGGTGGTAATGATCAAATATTTGCTTTGCATACAAACAGGTTTAAGAAATGTTAAATTTTAATTGTAATAACTGTTAATAATACAAAAAAAAAAAAGGCTTGTCGTATCTATGTAGGTGAAAGTCTAAAAATTTGGGAAGTAGACAGACGAAAGTGTACTTACCTCATATTTCCACTCCTTGGGGGGGGAGTCTCATACAAAATCATCGTTTTAATAAAAACGCTCCCATTGCTGCCAAAATATCTCTAGAGAGATTCCATAGTTAGACCAACCTGTTCCTGATTATTATCCACAACATTTTTTCCCTAAGACAAACCACATATCTTTATCCCTTCAAGGGGCTACCATATAAAAATTTCGGTCTTATAGAATCGGATTCATCCGTTTTCACAGTTCCACTACTCCCAATATTAATGACCCAGTCCTGAGAGGAAACGATTGTAAAATTGAAAATTGAATTATTTTGTCCCCATAATGTTTCATAAATTACTTAACCACTGTTTCCATCCCTTAGGGCTTCATAACAAAATCATTGCTTTATAAAAAATATCTTCCACTGCTCCCGTTGTTTGTAGAGTACCCACAGTATTGTTACTAAGTATTAGAGCATTCTATTGTGTTGCCATCCCTTGCTTATTTATTTAAATTTTTTATAAATTAATTTTTATAAAAAATTCATTCATTCTTATAGGATCTGTCATCATTTACCATTCCATATCTCAGTGAGTTTAGAGAGGACAAATTTATATAACTACCACACATTATTATACCCTTACCCTGAAAAGGACAGGGAATATTAACTTTGTGCAAACGTTTGAAACACCTAGAAACAATTGAGTACAGTAAAGAAAAGTATATATACTCTTGATCAGCGCCACCTCGTGAAACGATTTTGCTCTGTCCGTCCGCCCGTCTGTGTGTTGTCCGTGAAGACAGGATAAAAAGGAGTTGAGATAATTGCATGAAACTTTGTTTTCATATTCACAAAGAACCAAGGATATGCATAATTGACTATTTTTGGAATCCGCCCACGGACACGCCTACCTCCCATACAACCATAAAAAAGAAATCACAATATAGATGGTTGTTTTCAACCATGGTGTACATTGATGGTTGTACACTGAGAAACAAAACATACTTTAAAATTAAACAAAAAATTTTTAAATATAAATTTAACGCCTTTGCGTTTCTATAAAACAAAATTTAAAACAAATGTGTTTAATTTTCAACTGCCTATAAACTCCTTTTTTTGAATTTTCTCTTATTATTTCATTAAAAAAAAAAATCTGAATGCAATGACAATTTATGAATTGGTTTGACAAGTATCAAACATATGATAAAATAAAAACTAATTAATTAAATATTAAAATTTTTAAAATGCAAACTTTATCGAATGGAGTTAGCATTTGACATTCGGAGGGTCCCCAGGGTGGCTGATTATGAATCTGATGCTAAAAACTCGGAAAAGCTGTAAAAATGGCATTGAAAAAATTATGCTTTAAAATATTTGTTTTAATTTTTAAAAAGTTTTCTTTTAAATTTATTTTTCATAACAAAAACATCGTTTTAAAAACAAAAACTTTTGTTTTGAATTTAATTTTAAAAGCAGTTGTATTTAATTTGAATGAATTTGTTTCAAGCTCAATTTCAAAAAGAAATTCGGTTGATATTTCACAATTTCATTTGATTTTAACACATATTTCCCTCAGTGTATGTATTTATATCAAATCTAAGATGTTAACACAATTTGGCCGGTTCCATCCATGAATCCGTCCACCTTTCATACAGCCCCAAAATTGAAAACTCTATAAAGAGACTTCGATGGAAGGCACGCTTCAAGCGTACTGGATGTGCGCACATTTCGGGGTGTCAATATTGACTCTGACCACTATCTTGTACCAGACCAAATCCGCATGCGATTGTGCTATTCGAAGAAAATACGCACAGACATACAACGAAAGCTAGATGTCGATAAGCTGCAATCACAACGGTCCTCCAAGACCTATTCCGCACAACTTTCGGTTCAGCTCAATCAACCTAACTCTTACCTCGATGATGCTGGCGGACCTTGGGCGCATGGTTTTTGGCGCCCACAACCTCGTAAAGAATAGTAACGACCAGGAGTCTCGTGACGCAAAGGCAGCTACGTGAGCCATGCGCAAAAATTATCGTGACACGAGGAAGGAGGATAGAGGCTTTTCCAGACGTAAAAAAAGGGAACAAGAAAAGCGTGAGCGAGAAAAATTTGAGGTATGGACGGCTCTGGAGGCGTCATATCTCCACTCTTATTGCGGGTGACAGTCCCAATAATTCCGCCCTTGAAGAATTCAGTCCGACACCACCAATCAACGAAGGTGAAATGGAAATTTCACCACCCAGCCATGACGTTGTAAAAGTTGCTATTAAGAGACTCAAAAATAACAAAGCAGCAGGTGCTGACGAACTGTTTAAAACTGTTTAAAACCAGCGGCGGTGAATTGATACACGCAAAGAAATTTTTCGTTTATCGTAACTGAAAAATTCACCAACTATACTTCGTTTGCGAACTGTATTTGATGCAAACGAGTATTCAGTTGTCATCAACTTAAAAATATTCTTGCTTAAAACGAAAAAACATCGAACTTAATGAAATTTTATCATTGTTTTGGAAGTTCAAGTTTAGCCGAGCGTGCTGGCGTTCGAGTCTAGGAACTTGAGTGACCTGGGTTCAATTTCAAACACCAAATATTTTTTTTTTTAATTAATGTTTTTTATTATTATTTATTTTTATTATTCTGATTTTGACGGTTCCTTTTGACCAAGCAGTTAATGAAACAGAATTACAATTTCAATAATTAAATTAAAATTTTTGATACTTACACAGCCAAGAATCGAACCCACGTCTGTCGCGTGCCAGTCTAGCATGCATCCATTGAGCTATTGTGAGATATTGTCTAGACTGAATTTTTTTAGATTACAAATGTGTATGTCATAAGAAATGGATCTTTTTTCTACAAATGAAGTTTTCAGTTGAACAAAACAAATTTGTCGCTTGCCGAAATTTAAAAACAACTTATGTTAATGGCAATCGAAATTAATTTCTTGCAAGTAAATAACGCGTTTACCGCAACTGACTATTATTATAAAAAAAACAACTAAAATTTTTGTTAAGACAAAGTGCAAAGGTACAAGCGAGATGCCATGTGTGTGGCTGCGCTTTCTTAAATTGTAACACATTCTTCGTTTATGGCAAATATTTTACATTTGTCATCAACGAAAGCGAGCTGTGTAGCAGTTGTGTGACTGCGCTTGTGATTCACAGTTGTGTGTCTGTTTGTTCACACTCTTAAAATACTCCCTTTTCGTTGATGGCAAATATTAAACGCTTTTCATCACCGAAATCAAGCAACTTTTTTTGGCAGTTGAGAACTACTCGCTTATAACAAATTAATTTCTTTTCCTGCAAACGAAGATTTCAGTTGGAAAAAATAAATTTTTCGGTTGCTGCAATTTAAAAATCACTGCCGTTTATGACAAACAAAATTAATTTCTTGCAACTAAATAACGTGTTTCCCGCAACTAACCATTATTATGCCAACTTTTCAAACGTTTACAAACAATGATTTGAAGCATGACAAACGAAGTTCGTTTGCAGCAAACTGGCGATAAACATTTTTTTTCTCTGCGTGTAAGGCGCATGCATCAACTCATCAGCAAAATATACCTATAGGAAAGCAATCCCGACGATTAGAATCTCAGTGCGCTATGTTCTTTACTTAAGAAAGGACATCTGATAATTTGCGCCAACTACCGAGGTATCAGTCTTATTTCCATCGCATACAAAATTCTTTCGAGCGTATTGTATGAAAGATTGAAGCCGCATACCAAAACACTAATTGGACCTTATCAGTGTGGCTTTCGTCCTGTCAAGTCCACTATAGATGAGATTTTTACACTACGCCAAATCCTGAAGAAACCCACGAAAATTAAATCGACTCCCACCATCTCTTTGTCGACTATAAAGCTGCGTTCGATAGTCCGATTCGGGGTTGACTGTACGAAACAATGTCTGAGTTCGTTATACCTGCAAAGTTGATACGACTCTGCAGGATGACGTTGAGCAATATATGCAGCGCCGTCAATGTAGAAAATTGACCTCTCCGAAACCTTTAATACCGAACGAGGTTTCAGACAAGGCGACCCGCTATCATGCGATATCTTCAATTTCATCATGGAAAGGATCCTATCAAAGGCAGGTGCACATCGCAATGGAACCATATTCTACAAAGGTGTCGAGCACCTTGCGTATGCTGATGATATTGATATTGTCGGCCGAACCAAGAGAGATGTAACTGCTGCTTTTGCTGCTATCAAAAAGGAATCAGCCAAAGTGGGTTTGACTGTGAACGAGGGCAAAACAAAGAATATGTTGTCTGTAAAAAGGAAAGTGCGCCTTCTAGGCTAACATGCTACAGCAGGCAAATATAACTTTAAAGTTGTCAAGGAGTTAACATACCTTGGCACCGCCGTAAACAGCAGTAACAATGTCAGCTTGGAGATGAAATGAAGAATAACAATTGCTAATAGATGCCACTACGAGCTAAGTAAGCAATTAGGTTTCAGAGCCCTCTCTCGATCGACAAAACTAACACTCTGCAAGACGCTCATCGTACTTGTGCTTCTATATGGCGCTGATGCATGGGTGATATCGCAAACCGATGCAGCCGCTCTTGGGGTGTTCTAGAGTTCTTCGCAAAATTTTTAGTTCTGTTCGAGTAGCGATTGCTATAGCATTCAAATGAACCAAGAACTGAACGAGCTCTACGACGACATTGACTAAGTCCAGCGTATAACAATTCATCTACTAAGTTGGCTGGGTCATGTCTTTCGTATAGATGAAGAAGCTACAGCGCAAAAAGGTGTTTGAGGCGAACGCCGAAGGTCGACGACGCAGAGGAAGACCATGACTCCGATGGATTGACCAAGCCGAGGAAGCCCTAACGGAGCTTGGTGAAAGAGATTGGAGATGTCACGCTTGAAGCAGAGACGCCTGGCGAGAGCTGATGAAGTCGGCCGTAACCCAACCACGGGTTGTCATGGCCACCTAAGTAAGTAAGTATTATAAAGAGGTTTTATAAAGATTTCTTATAAAGAGGAGGTTAAGGATGATCTATTGTCGAGCTAGACCAACTTTAGAGTTTTCTTATTTGTTTTTTAATTTCTTTTGGAAATTTAACTATCTATAGATACTAGAATCGCCTAGACTCGAAGTTCGACCAATTTATTGACTGCCTATTTATAATTACTAGTATCGCCTGGGGTCGAAATTCGACCAATTTATTGATTGCCTATTTATAAATACTAGTATCGCCTGGGGTCGAAATTCGACCAATTTATTTTATTGATTGCCTTTTTATAAATATATGCGAGATGATCAAAATAAGTTCGGTGCTATAACTTTTCATTGAGTGGAGATATTAAGCTATTTTCTTCAGAAAAATTATTTATTTATTTAATTATTTCTTTCAAAAACAGAAAAAGAACATTTTAAAAAAATTTAATTTTTTAAAAAAAATCATAGGGGGTAGCCTTGATTTTTTGATGGCACGGACAGTTTATTAATTTAGTGTCAAGACAAAATAAATTCACCATAAATTCAGTATAGACTTTGAAAGAAAATCAAAAATGCAATTTTGAGTTTTTGGTTTTTTTACAACAAAAATTATTTTTACCCCATATTTTTAGAATAAATCAATTTTTATGTTCTTTTTTTAAAATGAATAATTTCAATATAAACAAACAAAAAATGGTATTATTTTCAATAGTTTTTTTTAAGTTAACTGATAAGACTTAAATACAAAAAAGAAAAAAAAAATAAAATTTATTCACAGATGACGGAGATATTGGCTTCCCAATTTAGAACATTCAATTTGAGTTTTTTTCTCTCTCTTGGCATTTGGTTGAAACACACGCTAAATAACTAACGACAATATTAAGAAAATTCATTAAAAATACTTTTGGTTTGAACTTTGCTGTAATTTTTAACACATTTAAAAGAAAATTTAACAAAATTTTTAAAAAATGAAAAAAATTGAAAAACCGTTCAAATTCGACCAAGATATTCACATGGAAAGTCAAATTTTTGAATTAAAACACATTTTTTTACAAATTTTACAATTGACGAATGGATAAAGCTAAATTTTTTTTAGAAATTGTAATTTTTAAAAATAATTCAAATTCGACCAACTCAAGAAATCTTCCCCAACAAAATTTTATATTAATCAAAGAGCAGATTTTTTCTCAAAAATTTAATTTCTCACTTAGAAGGTTGGGAACCCCTTCTATCCAGTGCCGGATTAACACATAGCGAGGCCTGGGGCTAAAATCGATACTGGGCCTACTTAAGGACAGAGCATTTAGCTTGGATCTTTTAATAATAAAAATATTAATTTTTACACATTTTTACATATGTCTTCAAGTGCAAAAAATAATTCTTGAATTTTTATTTAAAAGTTTTTTTCTCGATTTAACTGTGGCAATACTTCCTATCAATTTGTCAAAATTAATCGTTTACAACAAATTACTTTTAATACAAAGTTGTGTTATTGGCGACAAACGTCCATGTTGGTTTGATCGGTGTAAAAAAAAAAAACAAAACAAAAATAAACAAATTGGCCATTTCAGCCCTTGAAAGGACTTTGACCGAGGTTCTTATGATCAATTGTGTTGTGTGTGTTATTAAATGTTTGCACACAATTGACCGAGAACTGGACCTACATGTTTTATGCCGACTCCGAACGGCTAAAGTTCATGTTCTCAAGAAGCTTTACATGGCATTGTTTACTCTCTGAGGTTTGCCATTGTCTGCAGAGAGGTGGTGACCGATCAGAAAAATTTTTTATTGAAAAAACTTTTCGCCGCGGCTGGGGATCGAACCCGGGCTCCAAACATGCTAGGCCACACACTGTACCTGCATGCCACGGTCACCACGGTTTGATCGGTGTACATTTTTTAATTATTTTTAATACTAAAAATTAACTTTCAGCTTCAGCTGTTTTTTCTGGTTATTCTTCCCTCATAGTCTTGAAAAACAAATCGACTCAGGTTCTTAGCACTATTCTCAAACCCTGAAAATTCACTTCGCAAATGTGTTACGAATTCGATAAGAGAAGACAACATATCGTACGCAGATATCAAATCAATATCTCCTTTTTGCAAATATTGGCTAGTTGTATGAAGCGATTCAAAATTCAGTTCAAGAAAACTATCATGAAAGCGTTTTGAAGTTTTATTAATTTATTCAATAGTGTCAATACTGGCCCTATACCTAAAAGAAATTTTAAGCACAACCACTATTTCTTGCAAATATACATTGTTTTAAAACTTTAAGGTCGATTACTTCGAAAAATTTTTTATATTGCGTGCCATGTTTTTACAATAAGCACTTCATATACAAGGGCCTTCGGGGCCCCTGCCTGCTCGGGGCCGGGGGCTGCAGCCCCCCTAGCCCCCACCTAAATCCGCGCCTGCTTCTATCATATATATCATTTACATATACATTCTGCACATCTGGGCAACATAACCTTTCGTATGATATAAGTTTCATTTATTTTGAGTTTTAATAAATACCAAAAAAGCGTACGACATACTTTAATGTTCACGTATTAATATATAAGATTACACTCTTAGATATTTGTTTGTTTTTTAAAAAATTCTTTAAGAATTCAGAGAAGCAAATTTGTATATTTTATTTTGATAAACTAAACTACATAAGTAACGGTTTAATTGAATATAAAGCCAACACTGTTATTTCACCGAACACTTATGCACATACGCATACAAAGACATCAACCCAATAGCTAGTGGTAGCAGAACTGAACTTAAAAGCTTTGAAGTGAAGTTTTGCTATGATAAAAATGCTCATCTCTAGTCGAATTATTTGCACTATAGTCGTATTTCATGTAAAGAATGGGTCGTACAGGATGAATTGCATTTATGTATGTATTCGTTGTGTTGTACAGAGTGATTATAGAAGTAAGATGCAACTGATGAGGTGCTTGATCTAAGTAAATCGGACTCTGTCGTAGGCAGAATGGAAAATAATCGGGCAGATGATGATAGTTTTGATGGATGTTTTTTGTATCCATCGGTTGTGCTGGGTATTTCATTGTTTTATTTTTCTCATCTCTGCTATATTAAACTGTTACATCATAAATATAAACTCATACCAACAAATACAACACACAGTGGAAAACTACGACTGAACCATGTTTAACAATTACACGGTTAGTTAAGCCCAACACAAGAGCTGGAGGCAATTCATCGACGCCAACGTTGAGACAAAATGTTTCATTTTATTATGCAAACCGACTTTCGTTGCTGTTCTATAGAAAGTTGAGCACAAAAAGCAGACTGAAAAGAGCCATGACTGATGTTTCCTCTAACTATAAAAAAGGACTGAATTTGAATGTATGTATTTAAGTATGCCTCAAAGATGTTTCTGTTCGGTGCAAACCGAGTAGATAACTTTTGCAAAAACAAAACTTTTAATTTTGTTTTCGATCCGTTTTAACGTTTTAATAAAACTTTGTATTTTAAACAAGAATGTTATTTAACATACAAAATTTAAAACTAAGTCCAAATTTATAAAAATTAAAATACATGCTTTGCAGCAAAGAAAAGATTTAAGATTTAAGATTTAAGATTTAAGATTTAAGATTTAAGATTTAAGATTTAAGATTTAAGATTTAAGATTTAAGATTTAAGATTTAAGATTTAAGATTTAAGATTTAAGATTTAAGATTTAAGATTTAAGATTTAAGATTTAAGATTTAAGATTTAAGATTTAAGATTTAAGATTTAAGATTTAAGATTTAAGATTTAAGATTTAAGATTTAAGATTTAAGATTTAAGATTTAAGATTTAAGATTTAAGATTTAAGATTTAAGATTTAAGATTTAAGATTTAAGATTTAAGATTTAAGATTTAAGATTTAAGATTTAAGATTTAAGATTTAAGATTTAAGATTTAAGATTTAAGATTTAAGATTTAAGATTTAAGATTTAAGATTTAAGATTTAAGATTTAAGATTTAAGATTTAAGATTTAAGATTTAAGATTTAAGATTTAAGATTTAAGATTTAAGATTTAAGATTTAAGATTTAAGATTTAAGATTTAAGATTTAAGATTTAAGATTTAAGATTTAAGATTTAAGATTTAAGATTTAAGATTTAAGATTTAAGATTTAAGATTTAAGATTTAAGATTTAAGATTTAAGATTTAAGATTTAAGATTTAAGATTTAAGATTTAAGATTTAAGATTTAAGATTTAAGATTTAAGATTTAAGATTTAAGATTTAAGATTTAAGATTTAAGATTTAAGATTTAAGATTTAAGATTTAAGATTTAAGATTTAAGATTTAAGATTTAAGATTTAAGATTTAAGATTTAAGATTTAAGATTTAAGATTTAAGATTTAAGATTTAAGATTTAAGATTTAAGATTTAAGATTTAAGATTTAAGATTTAAGATTTAAGATTTAAGATTTAAGATTTAAGATTTAAGATTTAAGATTTAAGATTTAAGATTTAAGATTTAAGATTTAAGATTTAAGATTTAAGATTTAAGATTTAAGATTTAAGATTTAAGATTTAAGATTTAAGATTTAAGATTTAAGATTTAAGATTTAAGATTTAAGATTTAAGATTTAAGATTTAAGATTTAAGATTTAAGATTTAAGATTTAAGATTTAAGATTTAAGATTTAAGATTTAAGATTTAAGATTTAAGATTTAAGATTTAAGATTTAAGATTTAAGATTTAAGATTTAAGATTTAAGATTTAAGATTTAAGATTTAAGATTTAAGATTTAAGATTTAAGATTTAAGATTTAAGATTTAAGATTTAAGATTTAAGATTTAAGATTTAAGATTTAAGATTTAAGATTTAAGATTTAAGATTTAAGATTTAAGATTTAAGATTTAAGATTTAAGATTTAAGATTTAAGATTTAAGATTTAAGATTTAAGATTTAAGATTTAAGATTTAAAATTTAAGATTTAAGATTTAAGATTTAAGATTTAAGATTTAAGATTTAAGATTTAAGATTTAAGATTTAAGATTTAAGATTTAAGATTTAAGATTTAAGATTTAAGATTTAAGATTTAAGATTTAAGATTTAAGATTTAAGATTTAAGATTTAAGATTTAAGATTTAAGATTTAAGATTTAAGATTTAAGATTTAAGATTTAAGATTTAAGATTTAAGATTTAAGATTTAAGATTTAAGATTTAAGATTTAAGATTTAAGATTTAAGATTTAAGATTTAAGATTTAAGATTTAAGATTTAAGATTTAAGATTTAAGATTTAAGATTTAAGATTCAAGATTTAAGATTAAGAACTAATAAGAATAATTTTTTGTGTCTAAAGAACATAGCTAATGAAATAAATGGTTGAGTTGTTGTCTCTTATAAGCTTTTACTAACCAAAAATGACGTAACTCAATTACCTCTCTATCGTTTAGATGCTTCTGAAAAAATTCACACAGCACTGCAAAATTTCCGGAATTAGTTCTTTTAACCAACTACAAAACAATCTACATGAGTTTGATAAAAGTTCAACAACATAACACTTCCTGAGCATCCTGCAGGACGCTGGTTGGCCCCAAATGATCTGCAACAACTTCCTGCCAACCATGCATCCTTTATTGTTAGCGCAATGAGAAAAAACAATGTTTCAAACAGAGCAGAAAAAACACAGTACAACACACAGAAAAGTGTTACATGAGTGCTGAGTGCTTTGATAGGTGGGTGAATTTGGTGTGGGCAGCATAAGTGAACCATAAATATGCCTTTAGTTTTTGCCTCCCACTTTGGCTGTATGACACCTGAAGCTGATTTTTTTCAATCTGCTTGCTTCAAACGCCCCTTAACGCCTCTTACGTATAATTATCTTGCATATGCTTAAACTTTCATGTTGTTCACTTTGTTCTGCTGAATAATTTTTATTCAATATTTTCCCATATAATGATGAAATTTAACTCTCAGGTTGTGAGTATATGTTTTTTTTTTTAGGTGCATGCATGTTCTGTAGTGTTTAAGACTTTATTTGTAAAATTTTCTAGGAATTTGTGAAAAGTATATCGCAAATGCTTTTTTAGGTATAATTAGTGAATTAACGCTTTGCTTATATAATTGAGTATTTGATTTTTTTTTTATAAATTTAAAGAAATATTACTTAAAAATGTTATTCCAAACACAATCAAAAACCTACTCTTGCCAAGAATTAAACTTAATTAAGTTGAACTCAGCTGCAGTATGAAAAACAGTGAAAAATATTCAATTGAATTTTGAAACTCATATGAAAGTTTTCAAACTCAGCAAAAATATAATTTAATTTCTAAATATCGAAGAAAGTTTTCACATTACCATCAATGCAGAGTTAGTGGGAGCAGAAGCAGAATGTAAACGTTCCTCACAACGTGTCTCCACTCTGAGTTTAAACCTTACAACGAGCGCAGCAGACAGACAAGCAAACCCATTTAAAAGACCGAGTGTAATCAAGTTTTTTATAGTAGGTACCGACAACTTTGGATTTGTTTAAAGTTTTTCACTTGATGGTAGAATTAAAATGTTCATCTTTGATGATGACAAAATTTGTGAATATTGCTTACAAGCGACAGAGGAGTTCTACGAACTAATTGCATTTTATTTGCATAAACTAATAAGTTTACCAGCATATATGGTAGTACTCGGTGTATCGTTCCAGTTTTATACAATTTCCACAACAGAGCATATTTATTAGTGAAAAGAATTGAGCTAAAAAATGTATTAACATATTGCTTTTGAATCCACAGCAGCAAGAATATAACAATTACTATTGATGCTTCAACAAAAATAATATGAACTTAATAATGCCGAAGTTACTTATATTAAATTTAATTCGATTTAATTTATTTAACACAAGAGATATACGAAAATATTTAACTATGGTTCTTTAAAAATATAATTTTTTGTGGTGACCCTTGGAGCCGCCCTTAAGCATTTCAAGAAACTCGTTAAGTTGCGTGTAGAAATTGTATCTCTCCGAATATTTCGAAGATTTGGTAACATCCTGTAAAACTATTTGACAGCGAAGTAAGCTAGAGGCATAAAAATAAAAGCCCAAGAGTTTCGTGTTTGCATTTATCTTCTATTGTTTAGTTCTTAACCCTATCACCGCCGCGAGATGCGGCTGAGAATTTCGGGGTGAAATTTTCTGGGTTTACTACTAGACTTCCCAGAAAGAAGACTCCATCATCACATTTTACCGCCACCGACCACCAACCCCCCACCCCCCAGTACACGAGTGACATATAATCGCGAAAAAAATGTGTGTGCGGTTGCGAAGAAATTAGACAAAATTTTTCAAACTTGTTGCATTTTGAAGTGCCATACGGCACTCGCGGCGGTGGTTAAAGGACAAAATTTTCTTGTTACTACTATCATCTCCACAACTTCATCTGTTTGTAAATACTTTATATACACACATGTAAAATGACTATAAGACTAAACAAACTTGGAGTGAACTACCCTTTGTCATGTGTTATATGATATAACCCATGGCTATCCAGCTTACTAAAGTAATTTTAGTAAAAAACAAGTAAAGAAAGTCTAAAGTCGGTCTAGGCCGACTATGAAATACCCTAAACAAAAACTTTTTATTGTAAATGGGCGTCTCCAAGGGTTGATGAATCCTATATTTAATATGCATTTAAATGTTGATGAAAAATGTATACATACCAAGTTTTATTCCTTTAGCTCACAGTTAATGCCTTTATTGTGCTTTCGCTATCGTAGGTGGGCGTGTTCATGAACGGATTACTCCCAATTTTTGAACACACCTTAGTTTTGGTATAAAATACATACATACCAAATTTCATTTCTCTATGACAAACATAACCTTATTTAGTGAGTTTTAAACTTTTTGGGTTGTATGGGAGGCAGGCGTGTCCGTAGGCTGATTACGTCCATTTTTCAAAAACATCTTTGTCTTGTCATAAAAAACATACGTGCTAAATTTTAGCTTTATAGGTTAAACAGAGGCTTATTTATTGCGTTTTCAATTTTTGGGTTGTATGGGAGGTGGGCGTGTCCGTTAGCGGATGACGTCCATTTTTCGAAGACATCTTTGTGTTGATATAAAACACATACATACCAAATTTTATTGTTGTAGGCTACCGTTCGTCTGTCCGACTGTGTGTTGTCCATATACACAGGATAAGAAGAAGGAGTTGAAATAATTGGATGAAACTTAGTACACATGGTCACATGAACCCAAGGATCTGCGCTATTGAATATTTTTGGCATCCGCTCACGGACACGCCTACCTTCCATACAACCCAAAAATTGAAAACGCAATTAATAAGCCCCTGTTGAACCTACAGAGTTTAAAGTTGCTACATATGTTTTTTATAACAAAAAAAAGATGGTTTTAAAAAAATGAACATCATCCGCTCACGGACACGCCAACCTCCCATACAACGCGAAAATTGAAAACTGCATAACTCAGCTCATAATTAGCCTACAACAATAAAATTTGATATGTATGTGTTTTATTCTAATACAAAAATGTTTTCAAAAAATGGGTGTCATCCGCTCACGGACACGCCCACCTCCTATGCAACCCAAAAATTGAATACGCAATAAATAAGCCTGTGTTTAACTCAAAGAGCTAAAATTTGGCACATATGTTTTTTATGACAAGACAAAGATGGTTTTGAAAAATGGACGTCATCCGCCTACGGACACGCCTACCTATTATACAACCCAAAAAGTTTAAAACTCAATAAATAAGGTTATGTTTCATAGTCGGCCTAGACCGACTTTAGACTTTCTTTACTTGTTTTAAGAATAAATTTGCTTAAATCGTGTTTAATTTTCAAGCCTAATTTATATATTTATTCATACAGTCATAATGCTATTTAAAAATCATGGCCATAACCTGCAAAAAATCATTTTAGCCAAAACCATGAATACTAGAAATGTTAATATGACCTTTCGTCACCTTCGTAATTTTAAATGTACTGTTTGGTGCGGTCTATGGGCTGGTGGAATCATCGATCCTTATTTCTTTAAAAATGAGGAAGAACGACGCGTTACCGTGAATGGAAATCGATACAGAACCATGATCAATGAATTTTTGTTGCCAAATCTTCAAGATATGGCTGTGGACGAAATATGGTTTCAACAGGATGGTGCCACTTGTCATACTGCGAGTGAAATCATTGGTTTATGAGGATAAACCAGCAACGATTGACGCTTTGGAAACCAATATTCAACGTGTCATTGCTGAAATACGCCCTCAAATGCTTGAAAAGGTGGTCGATAATTGGATCTCCATAATGACCTTTGTGCAAAACAGTCGTGGTGGCCATATGCCCGAAATTATATTTAAATGTTAAATGCCAAAAAAATTATCTACCAAATAAAAATTTTATTTTTGCCATTACATAATTTGGCATGTGATTTATTTAAATTTCAAATCAGCAAGCTCTAAAAAAAACCCTTTAGTTTATTAAATAATGATCTTTCATAATAAATCTAAAAATATGAATATTTTTTGTTTTTGGAATTAAGCGAAATATAATTAGAACATACATTTTCCTGACTTTTTCCCCATGTTACTGACTTTAATTTGAAATTACTGTTGGCAACTCAGCAATTAGCGTAAGGTGGCAGTATCAGCACTTCTTTTGTTTGCTAGATTCTCGACATTCGCCGTAACTGTTTCTTTTCTTCTTTGATACTTTTTGCTATACAAAAATACAACATAATTTTAAACGGTAAAGTAAGAATTTGTTAAATCAATTGGAAACTTGACACGTGGTCGAAACCAATGTAAGATCATCTTATTCTATATATTAATGTATAAATTTCTATTTAATTTTATATAATTTTGTATACTTAGTACTTAAAAGCAAGCCTTGCGCTCGATCAAATACAATTGAAATTGGAGTATTCCTAAAGTGTTTCAATTTAGCGGGCGTTGCTGCTCATAGTTTGGTTTGGAACTCGTGACAGAAAGAGTTAAGACGATTGGAAGTCTTAACAAATCTTTTAAGTAATTGAATTCAAGCGTTTGGAAATCTGAGCAATGGTTACGCCAGGAAAGAGTTGTTCCCTGTGCCAGGAAGATGACGATTCCAGAATGGTGCAGTGCGATGGATGCGAGAAATGGTTTCATTTCCAATGCGTCAATGTCGACTCCAGCATTGGTGATGAGGATGAGGATTGGCAGTGCAACGATTGCAAGAAATATCCAGCAGGTGCGGCGGTAAGCCATGAGCCGGCAACAGGTCAGGACAAAGCGACTGGCCGACAGCGAGCAGACGCCCAAGAGCAATCAAGTGAGCAAAAGCAAACGGGTGGCCAAGAACTTGTCGTAGGCCAAGGGAAAGCAGGTATGAGAGGTATCAAACCGATACAAGGCGAACATATCCCATGTGGATCTCAGGTGAGTGCGAAAAAAAGCGAAAGCAAGTGTGGCTCCGCGAAGGCAAGCCGGCGCCAAGAAATTGAACTGCAAATGCTCGAAGAAGAGCATAAAGCACATATGCGTTTCATACGAAAAAAATTTGAGGTTATGATGAAATATGACTCTGACATTTCTGAAGATGAGTTCGACGAGGTGAAAAATCCGAAACAGCACGATGCGGGGTGGTTGTTAGGTAAAGGGTCTAGTAGCATAAACACATTTAATCACAGAGAGCGTGTAGCAGATGAGTTGAGTGCAAAGAAGGAATCTGTAAATATGTGCTCCTCAACGAAACGCGAAACAAGAAATAAAACCGTAGATACGGAGCAAAATTATACGGAGGGTAACGAAGGCGGTGGCGCAAGCGCTTCAATTCAAGAGCTTGAGATGGACGCTGGCGGAGCTACAGCAAAACGTTCTCAGCCGATCTGGGAAAATGATCTGAATGTGCGCCAAATGTACGCGCGTCAAGTTGTATCGCACGAACTACCAGTTTTCAGCGGAAGCCCCGAAGAGTGGCCACTCTTTATCAACAACTTTGAAAATTCGACAAGACTGTGTGGCTTCTCGAATGTGGAAAATTTGCTTCGTTTACAACGATCGCTTAAAGGGAGAGCCCTCGAGTATGTGAGCAGTAGGCTTACGATGCCGGAACTAGTTCCTGAAATTATTTCAACCCTTAGAATGGTTTTTGGAAGACCAGAACACATAATAAATAATTTGCTTTCTAAGTTGAGGACATCGCCAGCTGTAAACATTAATAAGTTAGAAACGATTGTGAATTTTGCGTTAGATGTTAAAAATGTGGTTGCTGTTATGCAAGCAGCTGATTTAAGTCAACACCTGCGCAGTCCAACATTGGTGCAAGAGCTAGTTGAAAAATTACCTGCGCAGATTAAGCTAGATTGGGCAAAATACGCGCGCACAGTTCCGGCTGTTGATCTGGTTATTTTCGGAAATTGGTTGTTTGACATAGCTGAAGCAGCAAATTTTGTCATGCCACTTCAAGAGGTGCCTCCAGCCCGACATGATAACGATAAGCGAAAATTTCATCGAGTTAGCTTTCATGGCACTGAGAACAAAACCGAAGCGACGCTACGATGCTTTTATTGCGATGATACGCATCCAATTATAAATTGTGAAAAATTTAAAAAGTTGAATCACGACAGTAAATGGAAAGAGATAATAAGTAAAGGATTATGTCGTAGCTGTCTAAAAAGACACCATTTGAGGTTCTGCCGTGAACGTAAGCAATGTGAAATTGACGGATGTGTTGCCAAACACCACCCTCTTCTTCATAAGCCCGTCTTGCAAGATGAACACAAATCTGAGGTAGTTTCAGCACATTTCATGCAAACATCCAACACCCTGTTCAAAATATTACCGGTGACGATTTACAACGAGGACCGTTCAATCGACGTGTTCGTTTTTCTCGACGATGGCTCGGGGCCAACGTTGATTGAAGAAAACCTTCTTAAAGCACTGAACTTGAAAGGCACGAAATCAGAGTTGTGTTTAAAATGGACAGATGGCTCAGTTCGCGAAGAACAAGAATCCGAAATAGTTGATATGCAAATCTCAAAAAGGGGAAAATCGAACAAAAAACTGTCTTTGAAAAATGCGCGATCAGTTAAAAAACTCGATCTTCCCGAACAAACTTTGATTTTTAACGAATTAAGCAGCAGATATGAGCACCTTGAAGCGCTGTTTATCGAGTCTTATCGCAATGCCGTGCCAAAAGTCTTAATTGGCCTTAATAACAAGTATCTTACAATGCAATTAAAATACGCTGAGGGTGGCCCTAGTGAACCAGCAGCTATAAAGACACGTCTTGGATGGACAGTTTATGGTGTAGTAGGAAATGTGAAGATGGCGCCCGAGCTGCATTTGCATATGTGCGAATGTAATGATGATATAGCGCTGCACAAACTTGTTGTACAAAATTATAAGCTAGAAAACGAAGAGCTTATGCAGCTAAGCCACAAGGTGAGTGATGCAGCCCCAGAGAACTTGTTAAAAGGATTTGTTCTGCGTGAAAAGGATCACTTCGTAGCAAAACTTCTTTGGAAATCATCAGACCAAATAATGCCAAACAATTTCAAGATGGCAATGAAAAGACTAGTCTGTTTCGAAAGGAAACTAAACAAAGATGCTCAGCTAAAGGACTTTGTGAATTCACACATCACCCAAATGGAAACGAAAGGGTACATACGAAAGCTGTGCAAATCGGAAGTCGAGGCAGACTTTCCAAGAAAATGGTACCTGCCTATCTTTGCAATTAAGAACCCGAACAAGCCATCGAAAATTAGAATTGTTTGGGATGCAGCAGCAGAGTGCCAGGGCATTTCCTTAAATAGCTGTCTCAACAAGGGCCCAGATCTGCTGATCCCACTTGTAGAAGTTTTATTTAATTTTCGCATTGGAAAAATTGGACTTTCGGGTGACATACGTGATATGTTCCATAGAGTGGCAATCGATGGTGAGGATCAACAATCCCAAAGATTCCTCTGGAGGAATGCAGAAACTAATAGAGATCCAGATATTTATGTGTTGACTGTCATGAGTTTTGGAGCCAGCTGCTCACCGTCACTCGCTCAGTATGCGAAAAATTTAAATGCAGAGCTACATAGACATGAATATCCCAGAGCTGCGTTATCTATCACGAAAAGGCATTACGTGGATGATATGTTGGATAGTGTCAACACCATCGAAGAAGCAATTTCACTCGCTAAAGACGTGCGCGAAGTCCACAAGCGCGGTAATTTCCACATACGTAATTGGTTGTGCAACTCTAAAGAGGTCATTGAAGCTTTAGGTGACGAAGGTGATACAATGAGCTTCTGCAAAGCTGGCAGGACAGTGGAGCATATTGTTGAAGCTGAAAAGGTACTAGGTATGTGGTGGTATACAGCTTACGACTCTTTTACATTTAATCTGACTTTTACAAAGGCTAATGAAGCGATTTTGAGCGGCGAAAGATTCCCAACGAAAAGAGAGGTGCTGCGACTTATAATGTCTATTTTTGACCCCTTAGGATTGATCGCATTTTACACAATTCAGATGAAAATTTTAATGCAGCGAATCTGGAGTGCTGGTACAGAGTGGGACGAGATCATTCCCAAAGAATTGAGAGGCATTTGGCATGTGTGGTTGTCGGCGCTTCACCAAGTAGAAGAGTTCAGGATTCCAAGATGTTATTTCGGTTTTGGAACGAGCGAGGACAGGGCTGTAGAAGTTCACATATTTGTAGACGCGAGTGACAGCGCATACGCAGCAATCGCATATTTCAGAATCACGACGCAAAGCAATATTAAGGTATCCCTTGTATGCGCTAAGGCTAAAGTGGCACCACTCAAACCTGTGTCTATTCCAAGAATGGAGTTGTTAGCTGCCTTACTGGGCGCTCGGCTTAGTAAAATCGTCGAAGAGGGTCATAGTATTAAAGTCACGGAAACGCACTATTGGACTGACTCCAAAACAGTATTATCATGGATTCGGTCTGATCCTAGAAAATTCAAGCAATTCGTTATGTTTAAGGTAGGAGAGATACAGGAAATTACCGCTGTCGAGAACTGGCATTACATACCCACCAAACTGAACGTAGCAGATGCAGCAACCAAAATTAATCAACAACCTCCATTTGAAGCAGCACAGCGATGGTTCGACGGACCGAAATTTCTTTGGCTGTCAAAGAACGAATGGCCAAAACAAGAAAAACCTCTTATCGAAACCACTCACGATGAATTTCGAAAGGCAGCACACCATGTGGCAGTTCAATTGGACGTTCCGAAGCCCGTGATCAACATCTATCGTTTTTCACGATGGGAACGGGCTGTTAGGTGCATGGCGTATGTTTTTCGATCGGTTGAGCGGTTTAAAGCAAAATCGTCGAAGGAATCGAAGTCTGACGGAAACATAGCAAAAGTAATGCCACTGTCTTCTGCTGAATTGGTGTGGGGACAAAACCGTTTAATTGAACTTGCTCAATGTGATGCGTTTAAAAATGAAATAAAAATGATTCAACTCGACGCCAATTGTAAATTTCCTAATACGAGCCCCCTCAAAAAATTAAGCCCGTTTGTGGACGAATTTGGAATTGTGCGTATGCGTGGGCGTTTAGAAAACGCCACTGTGATTAAAGATGCTACTAAAAACCCTATTATATTACCAAAAAACCACTACGTAACGCGACTGTTAACTGACTGGTACCATAGAAAATGGAAACATGCCAACCATGAAACGGTTATTAATGAAATTTTTCAAAAATTCCATATATCAGGCCTACGCACTTTGCTTCGCACAGTTCGCGCTAAATGTCAGCTATGCAAAATTACTGGTGCGCAGCCAAATACACCTGAAATGGGTTTATTACCAAAAGCAAGACTATCACCTTTTACTCGGCCATTTTCCTACATCGGAATCGACTTTTTTGGGCCCTTTCTTGTGGTAGTCGGAAGGCACAATGAGAAACGGTATGGCGTTGTCTTCACGTGTTTGACTTGCCGTGGTGTCCATATAGAACTTGCTTACAGTCTTACGACTAGCTCATGTGCCATCGCTATTAGAAAATTTATGGCACGCAGAGGAACGCCTCTTGAAATCTTCAGTGACAATGGCACAAATTTGAAAGGTGCAGAGAAGGAACTAAAAGAGGCTTGTATACTTGTTAACTTCGATAAACTCCAAAATGACTTCACTGGGCCGTGTCTGAAATGGACGTTCATACCACCCGCATCTCCCCACATGGGGGGAGCATGGGAGCGGATGGTCCGCTCAATCAAGACTGTTATGTACAAGATTATTACACCCAATACGAAGCTGTACGATGAAGGTCTGCACAATTTGTTCGCAGAAGTCGAGAATATAGTCAACAGCCGACCGCTGACATATTTGTCTCTAAACACTGCAGACCAAGAAGCATTGACTCCAAACCATTTTATTCTCGGCTCCTCGTCTGGGAGCAAACCCGCAGGAAAATTCAACGATTCAGATCAGTACAGCAGAGCATCCTGGCGGCACATACAGTTTTTGACTGATCAATTCTGGAAGCGCTGGGTAACGGAGGTTTTGCCTGAGATGACAAAGAGGACGTCCTTCTACAGCAAAGTGAAGCCAATAGCATGTGGAGATATCGTAATTGTTGTGGATTCGAATTTACCACGGCACTGCTGGCCGAAGGGTGAAGTTATCAAAACCATCATCGCTAAAGACGGGCAAGTTAGAAGTGCCATTGTGAAAACTACTCACGGAGAATATCATCGTCCAGCGACGAAGCTTGCTGTACTAGACATATCGGGAGATTGCCCTAAAGATGAAGGAATCCCAAATACTACGGATTGAGATACCGGGAGGAGGATGTTGGCAACTCAGCAATTAGCGTAAGGTGGCAGTATCAGCACTTCTTTTGTTTGCTAGATTCTCGACATTCGCCGTAACTGTTTCTTTTCTTCTTTGATACTTTTTGCTATACAAAAATACAACATAATTTTAAACGGTAAAGTAAGAATTTGTTAAATCAATTGGAAACTTGACACGTGGTCGAAACCAATGTAAGATCATCTTATTCTATATATTAATGTATAAATTTCTATTTAATTTTATATAATTTTGTATACTTAGTACTTAAAAGCAAGCCTTGCGCTCGATCAAATACAATTGAAATTGGAGTATTCCTAAAGTGTTTCAATTTAGCGGGCGTTGCTGCTCATAGTTTGGTTTGGAACTCGTGACAGAAAGAGTTAAGACGATTGGAAGTCTTAACAATTACATTGGACCACTTTGATCAGTTGAAAACTGTTCCAAGTATATACAATATTTTTAGAAATTGTTGTGCAATTTATGAAGGTCGGATGAAAATTTATGTAGATATAGTGAATTAACTAAAGAAAGTGCAAAAAAAGCGTGTTTTTGAAGGTATCTCGAAAACTATTCTTAAAAAAAATAAAAACTGTGTACAGTTTATTTGTGGTGTTAGCTAGTGTAATCGATTGACAGTATATGTACAGTATGCTGTAGAAGCGAAAACAAAATTCCCATAAGCAATGCATTATTGTTTTTGCAGCGGAATTTTTTTTCGATAGGTACACTGAGAAAAAAACATATACCTTGCTCCGGTAAAAACTTTCTCTATTTTTGATAATAGCAATTTTCTCTTTTTCAAATAAAATATTCTTCAATAAGAATAAATTTTCACATTTTCGAAGAAATATTTCTTTACTTCTAGGAAATGGAAATATTTCAATGTGTCTAATATTGATAAGTATTTTTCTCGCTCAAAAAATTTCTCATTTATAGAAAAATTTTATTGAAAATGAAAAACTTTTGTTATATTTTGATAAAAAGTTCACTATGAGAAGTATTTTCTTCAATAAAAACAAATATTTTCTCAAAAAAAAAAAGTATTTTTCTCTAAAAATGATATATTTTTCTATTTCATGGTAGATTTTTATCATATTTAGAGAATTTTTAGTATCGCAAGTAGAGAATAGCATTCTCTGGAGCAAAGTCTATACCATTTTTCTCAAAATATAATGCCTTTTTTATCATATTCCGAGACACTTTTTTCTGAGTGTAGTAAGCTGTTGAAGAAAAAAAAAATTTTGTTCAATGCTGCCAATTTCGCAATCATATGATAGTTAAAATGTAATAATTTCGTTGGCAATTATATGCCTGTCAACTATATATGCCAAATTGCAGCGGAAATTTTACATTGAACAAAAAAAAAAAAAAGAAATAAGCAGTTAGTACTCCAATAAAATTAAAAGTTCTATTTTGCAGCAATGAAAATGTGTATCTGTCAAACTAATGTGGTGTTTTAAAGTTAGCAGCTCTATATTATTTAATTTATTTTGTATAAGTTTATTCGATGACTGCATCGAATGAAACTTTGGTGTATTAGAGCGCACCACGCTGCTGTATGGATGGCTAAGGATAGCCGAACTGTTTCGAGATTTAAAGAAAAACTAAGGCAGTGATGCCGCTTTAAGTTGTGATCTAAAAATCTAATTTTATTTAAAATTACTCCGGTTTATAAACAAAACTTAACAGTATTTTTCTTAAAAATATTCTACCACTATTTCCAATACTCCTCCTTTAATTCCAATTCTTAATTTGGTTTCCCGATATTTTTAAAACGTGACCAATCAAATTTTACTTGCTTCACTTGCATTATTTCTTCCCCTCAAACGTTAATATTGAAATGTTTAGCCTTGACTTAAAAGAGTCATTGGCATAAGTTCAGTTTAATGCTTGTTGTTGTTACATTATGTTTTCTAGCAATAAGTGTGTAACTTAATGCTCGCTGTCGCGTTCATGCTTATGCAGTATCTAGCGGATGAAGCGAAAGGGGATGACAAGTGCATTAAACAGGAATTTGAGACTCTTAGTTATTAATAACATTATTGTTTACTTTAAAATTTTGACTGAAAAATTTTGGGGTTTTTATTTGGTGATTTAATTGTTTTAGTTGGTGGTCTAGATTTTCGTTTTGTGTTGCACAAAAGAAATAATGTAGCTAAAGAATGAAATGTTTTAGTTGGTGGTAATAGTGACTTTGAAGAGTACACTACACCCTAACCCTTAAGCGAAAATTTACTTGCAAAAGTTAATTTTTAAGATGTCGGAGTTGGAAAAAGTGTATACGTTTACATATTTTAAACTAAATGTTCTGTAGTTTTTACAATTTAAGTTGTAATAGATTCTTTTTTTTTTTTTTTTTTGTTTTTACAATGGTATATTCTTAGTAATTATAGTTTTTGCATATCTTATTATTATTTTTTGATACTTTTTCTTAATATGTATTTTCATAGTTTTAAGTTCTATTATGTTTAAAGTATATCTTATTGAATATTTCAAGTATTAAAAATCTTAATATTTTTTTTTTTTTTTTTTTTATGTGTTAATAAATTTCTTTAACATATTATTATGGAATTTCTTATACTTATTTTTTATTTCTATGATGGAGTTTACTCCTTCTCTACTAATGATTTTATATGGTCCGTGGTAAGGACTTTGATTTTTCTTTCTACTTTCTAATTTAACTAATACTAAGTCTCCTTCTTGGAAAGATGATTTATTTACATTCTTATCGTAATTGAGTTTTCTTTTTTGTTTTACCATATCAATAATGGTTTTTGCTTTGTCAATTGATACTTTTAATCTGATTTTTAGTTCATTAGCATAGTCATCTATATTATAAATTTTAGATTTATCTTTTGTTATATCACTCGGTAGAGTTGGTAACCTGCCAAAAATCAATTCATACGGGGAGTAACCAGTGTCTACATGTGGAGTTGTGTTGTATGCAAATGTATAGTATGGAATCCATTTATCCCATTGCCCATCATCCGCAAAAGATAGAAGGTACTCGTTAAGAACTCTGTGGTTCCTTTCAAGAGCTCCTATTGTCTCGTGATGATAAGGTGCTGAGAAAATTTGCTCTATCTTCAACAATTTGCAAACATTCCTCATTAGATCATTAGTAAATTCCGTTCCCCTATCAGATTTCAAAATCCTAAAACAACCGTATTTTAAAATAAATTGTTCAACCAATGTCGTTGCAATTGATTTTGCGTCTTTTGTTTCAATTGGGTGAGCAACAACAAACTTACTCAGATCACATTGCATTGTTAGTATGTATCGGTAACCGTTTGAAATTCTAAGCGGTCCCACTGTGTCTATCGTAATTGTTTCAAAACAAGTTGTCGGTGTGTCTGTTATGGTCATTTTTTCTTTTATATGCTTTGTTTGTTTATTTCGAGCGCAATCATCACATTTATTAATATAATTTTTTACCATCTGTCGCATATTTTTCCATACATAGCGTTGTTTTAGTTTCAGTATCGTTTTTCTAATTCCTAAATGTCCGCTGTGTGGTGAATCATGAAATTCTTTAATTAATTTGTTTTGCATGGATTTATTTGTTATTCTTTTCGGGGGTTCAAATATCAAAATTTTTAACGATTTTTCATTCTTCTTATTAAGTTTCTGCTGCAGCTTGTTGTATATATTTTTAAATTCATTTTTATGCATAATTTTAAATATCATATCTTCTTCATCTAGCGCTAGTTCTTTTATATTTAATTTAATCATTTTGGATACTAACTTCTTCAGAATCGGCTCTAGAGTCGCTGAATTATCATTAGATCTTGCATGCATATTTTTATTATCATTATTTATTTTTGATGATAGCTTCATCGAAGTCGAATCTGGATTCGTCGATTTATCGCTACATCGCACGTGCACAATATCATTTATCAATTCGATACTAGTATCTTTTTCATTAATATTTTTATCGCTTATTTCAAATTTTAATTTACGTACGTTTTTGATATCACTAATGGATGTGCAATCCCAAATAAAGAGTTGATCAAGCTCCTGTTGAGATGCATCTTTATTCTCTGTATGTTCTTCTACTTTCTTTTTATTTCCCCGTGTTATTATCCGATATATTGTATATTTTTAATTTCGCTGTGCCGGATGATCTTCTCTGGTGATCTCCGAGCGATCGTCGTTTCCCTGATTGCTAAAAACATACATTCTGTTAGTATTCCTCTGGCTGTGATTTCTATATGTATTGTTATTGTTAAAATTTTGCCTGTATGTATTTCTATTGAAGTTATTATTTCTTCTATTATTGTCATTGTTATTTCTGTTATTATTGTGGTTATAATGATTGTTCTGGTTATTATTCTGAGCTCTGCGTTGCATGAAATTCGTATTATTTTGTCGAACGTTGTAGTTGTTGTTATTAGTTCTGTAATATTGTGGTCTGGTGTTAGAGTTGTTTGTTCTATTATTTTGTTGTCCATTATATGAATTGTTTAAATTTGTATTTCTTTGTCTGTTGTTTGTTCTGAAATACATTAGTTGGTTGTTCGTTTTTATATTTTTTTCGAGTTCTAAAGCTAAATTTGTTGCTTCAGTTAAAGTCTTTGGTTGTGCTGCAAATATTGTATTTTTAAGGTCTTCATTTAGTCCGTTCTTAAAAATTGTAAGTGCATAAGATTCATTCATCTTCATTATCAAATTTTTTTGGTCGTCATTAGTTTCTGTACTCAATTCGTTAATTTGTAAATTGTTTAGTTCAGACGTTAAATTTAATAGTTTGTCTTTAAAATTTGTTACTGTATTGTTCCGTTGTGTCAAAGCTGCAAGTTGTGTGTGTATTTGTGTAGTTGTCAAGTTGCTTTTGTATGAATTGGTAAGTGCTTCTTTAAGTTTACTGAAAGTATCTATGTTTGTTATGTAGCCTAATGTTGTTTTTACGTTAGAACTTAGCTTAACGTTTACTACAATATTTATAAGTTTCTTCTTGTTATCTGTTGTGGTATAAGTTTCGTTTAATAAATTTACAATTGTTAAAAATGCATTGAGATCTTTATAATTTCCGTTAAAAATCGGAACGGTTTTTAAGATTAATTCAATATTAAAGTCTGACATGATTACTTTATTTTCTGCCGAATGTTTTAACAAAAGATTTTTGGTTTGATTTAATAGTATGTGGAATTGTTCCTTCAATTGAAACGCTTCCAATTTGTTTAAAATTTCTGCTGTTTTATTAAAATGCAGTTCGTAACGATTTAAGAAGTCAAGTTTTATACTAATAGTTTGACATGTGTATTTCCTATTGCTGGATTTCTTAATGTTTTGTTTAATTTTTAAAACTTCGTTAAAAATTTCTTGTAACTCTTCCATAAAATTTTTTGTGTTTTTTTTTTTATTTATATATTAACTTATATATTTTGTATTCTATTTATTCTTTTCTGTACATATGTTTTAAAATATTTACTTATTTTATAAAATATATATACTATAATAATTATAATGATTATTGTTACTGCTATTGTTGTTGAATGTTGCCGGACTTCATATTTGGTTACTGCAGATCCTAAATTGTTCTCTATTGTTATTGATTCTTTGTTGTTGTTTTCAAACATAGCTATGTATTTGTAAATTTCCGTCAGTAGAACTTTATAACCATTGAATATCAATTTTCAGAAGCCTTACTTTTACTGGCTTCAAACAAAAAATAAAACACCTGAAATATTTTTAGTCTTTTCGAAAGAATTTCCTTGCAAAACCAAAATCATGAAAACTTATTTTGGGATTGATTTCTTATATTCCATATTGTTTTGTATGGAATAATATGAACATTTCCGTCAGTAGAACTTTATATTTAATATTTTTAAAACTTGTTCCTTGTTATAGTGCTTCAAAATTCGCAGGATAGGATCAGTTGAGAATGCAGGATCGTAATTGCAGGATCGCCATGTGGTGTTTTAATGTTAGCAGCTCTATATTATTTAATTTATTTTGTATAAGTTTATTCGATGACTGCATCGAATGAAACTTTGGTGTATTAGAGCGCACCACGCTGCTGTATGGATGGCTAAGGATAGCCGAACTGTTTCGAGATTTAAAGAAAAACTAAGGCAGTGATGCCGCTTTAAGTTGTGATCTAAAAATCTAATTTTATTTAAAATTACTCCGGTTTATAAACAAAACTTAACAGTATTTTTCTTAAAAATATTCTACCACTATTTCCAATACTCCTCCTTTAATTCCAATTCTTAATTTGGTTTCCCGATATTTTTAAAACGTGACCAATCAAATTTTACTTGCTTCACTTGCATTATTTCTTCCCCTCAAACGTTAATATTGAAATGTTTAGCCTTGACTTAAAAGAGTCATTGGCATAAGTTCAGTTTAATGCTTGTTGTTGTTACATTATGTTTTCTAGCAATAAGTGTGTAACTTAATGCTCGCTGTCGCGTTCATGCTTATGCAGTATCTAGCGGATGAAGCGAAAGGGGATGACAAGTGCATTAAACAGGAATTTGAGACTCTTAGTTATTAATAACATTATTGTTTACTTTAAAATTTTGACTGAAAAATTTTGGGGTTTTTATTTGGTGATTTAATTGTTTTAGTTGGTGGTCTAGATTTTCGTTTTGTGTTGCACAAAAGAAATAATGTAGCTAAAGAATGAAATGTTTTAGTTGGTGGTAATAGTGACTTTGAAGAGTACACTACACTAACTAAGCTTTGCAGTAGTAAAGAAGATAGCAAAAGATTGCTTTTGAAAGTCGATTCCTATTTTTGTACATCCCCGATTATAAAAAAGAAATTCAGTGATATTCAAATGTAATTTTTTTTATTTAAAAAAATATTGCAAGCAATATTTCTGGGCTAGTGAAAATCATAAAAAATTTGTCCTTTTTTCAGGTTGATACTTTTTCTGATTAATTTTGGTCCCGAAAAAAATTCAAAGCAGCAATTGTGATGCTAACTGCAAATCATGTCAAATTAATTCTAACAATTTTTGTTTAACGTACAAAATGTTCAGCTAAACCGCTAAGTTTTAAAACAGTTGCATTAATGCGAGTCCTACAATGAACGCAATGTTAAGTAATCTTCAAATTGAAAAATCTCCGTCTACCTAGATCTTTGCCACATTCATTTAGTACATCATTGGTACTGAGCGCCCGAAGACAATTTTTATTGTACCTTCATCCATTTAAAAATCCATTATAGTCGTAGGACATTTTGATATGATAAAATCTTAGACAAATGTCAACTGCGCTAATGGCGGTTATATTCCTTTTTCTATTACGTCATTTCCGCTTAGCTATAATTTAACAGTTTTGCCCTCATCAAGTTAGGGAACAATACGGCCAACTCTAAGATATTGTCGCTTTACGCATTTTAAACTAATCTCATGAAAAATCTATGAAATATTTTCAAAAGCCGCAAATCACGTCGTCTAAAATTAACACGCACTGCACACGAAGATACAAACACACAGCCATTTACACACACACACACACACACACACACACACACACACACAGGCATAGTTACAGGCGCAAAGTCATCATGACAACAAAAGATTTATTATGCTAGCACTGCCACCACCGAATATGCTGGCATCTTTTCTTTCAACCAGATCATCCGACGCTTCCTTTCGCAGCCTGACTCCTGCCATTTCATCCTGCAACATCCGAAGCATTCACTCCTTTTTCAACATTCCAGTTAAGTACAGAAAAGTTTTCGTAATTGATGTCGTTGGGCTGTCATTGTAGCAACGTGCACCATAACAGCAAACCAAAATCTAAAGAATATAAGTTAAAATTGAATGAAATTTAAAATTCATATCACGATTCAAAAGATACCAAATTAAGTATCTAGCAACATTTTTAAGCAGGTATTGTTAGTTTGCTAATGTTTTTTGGTGAAGTTGCTTGCTTTAAAGCTACTGAAGTGATGTAGAGACTAGTTTGTCATATCATGATGCATAAGCAAGCATTCATGGTTTAAGCAAGATGGTGTGATAACGGAATTAGGACAGCATCGAATGTATTCGTACATAGAAATAACATGTTTACAGCTACTGCAAAAGACATGTGTGAAATTTTTGCTGTAAGTGTATCCAGTGTATCTTATTTTGTTGGAAGTGCGTTTCAAATAAAACTACTCGTATTCACGGCTCGGGTATTATTCTTGCAAATAAAACTATTAAATAATAATATAATAGAAATGGCAGACTGAAAGTTTAAATGGTAAGGAATAATTGGTTATAATGGAAATCAAAAGACTATGATTGATATCCTGTGTAAACAGCTCTCAGGTGTAAAAATTGCTCACTTTAATACATGAAGTTTTAATGACTTCAAATTAGATTCTACCAAATTTATTTTTAGAGACTCCTCCGTAGACAGGCTATCCTTAGCGGAATTTAAACCAATTCCGTTGACTTTGTGTCTGATGATTTTGTGTCTGATATTTCGACGTTTATTTTTGTACATTAAAAATAAATAGTTCGCATGCTAGTGCACAACACTTACATATAAAAAAAAAAAAACAAATTGGCCATTTCAGCCCTTGAAAGGACTTTGACTGAGCTTCTTATAATCAATTGTGTTGTGTGTGTTATTAAATGTTTGCACACAATTGATCGAGAACTGGACCTACATGTTTTATGCCGACTTCGAACGGCTAAAGTTCATGTTCTCAAGAAGCTTTACATGGCATTATTTACTCTCTGATGTTTGACATTGTCTGCAGAGAGGTGGTGACCGATCAGAAAAATGTTTTATTGAAAAAAATTTTTCGCCGCGGCTGGGGATCGAACCCGGGCTCCGAGCATGTAAATCACACACTTAACCTGCATGCCACGGTCACAACACTTACATATAGTGACTATAAATAATTTAATTTTGACACTCTCTGTTCCGATCTATCTTAAATCAATTGGATGTAGTGCTGATATTTTAATACTGTTGATGTTAAATTAAACTGTTTTTCAAATAAAATTTCGTCTATTTCCAAAAGTTCGAGCCTTAACGCTCAGCTTGAACTATCAACATCACGTGCTCGTGGTTCACAAATTTCATAAATCATGTTTTAAAAAAGTCTAGGGCTTATTCTAGATGGAAACGCACTTAAGCTCAATTGGAAAGAGTATTGTATGGCTGGAAACGATGCTTCATCTGCATTTAAGCTCTAGAAAAATGTTATTTTTCTCCAAGCTAACAACCGCTACCCCCGGGTATCACAAGCCCTGAACTTCAACTCAACTTTAAGAAAATTGATATAGTTCCTTGAGAAAAACCATAAACTCTTACTTTTTCACATACATATTCACCCCCAACTTGCCCCAGAAATTCCAGATAATTGCAGGGTTAAGTCGAATGCAATTGGCAAAGATATTTTTGTTTAGCTTTGAACCAAGGATTTCAGGTGTCAAACCTATTCAGTGAAGTCTGCTTTGGTTCGAAAAATGGAAAAATAGACAAGTTTGAGAGAAAGGACAATCAAGAGAAACAAGTAAAGAATGTTGAATGAGTGGTGGAGCGTTGTCACGGTTGCCACTCGCCTATTATTTTTAGAACCAAATTTTCTTTAAAAATGTACCAAATGTACCAGAGCGGTTTGTATGGGGTCGTTTTAACAAATCGTTTTTCAAGGCCATGAAACGTTTTGACTAATACTTTAGGCTATTACTACAGACTTTACTACTCATTGTTCAAAGATAATATACATACTTAAATATCAGCTATATCCTGCGCTGAATAAATATTTAATTTTGAATTTTGTCACTATTTAATTAAAGTCACAAAATAGTAAAATATAAGAAGAAAAATGCATGTGTTTACATAAGAAAATCAATCATCAGCTGCTGATGCTGTGCCTGCTGTTTTCTTTGTTTTTGTTTCGTTGTGTTTGCTTGTGTTGTTTTTGTTTGGTACGTGCTGATTTGCAGCATTGGTTATCTACTCCACGTTAAGAGGGTGATCCGATTAGATTTAATTCTTATGAAAAAAATGACTTGCATCAGATTTCGTTTAAAACTATTATCCAATAGATGGCGCTATCTATTCTGCAGACATATATGCATCTAACATAGAAAGCGTTGGTTAGTGCGTCTAGTAGAAAGCAGCAGAACTAAATATGTGAAATGAACAATCTATTCTTTATTTAAGAAATTAACCAGGTTTCGTTCTGGATAAATTGTTGGTTTTGTTTTCAATGCAAATAAATTTGGATGAACAGCCATATACATGCCGCTACTCATTTTAGTCTAGCTCGCCAATTATACATTGGACAGAGATGAAAATGGCACCAGTGGAATGGCCATTTGCTCAGCTTGAGATATAGCCACCACCCGATTTCTTGAAAAATCGGGGCATTAATTTTATTTTAAAATTAGAAGTAAAACTGAGTGTTGCTCGCAAACTATAGATCAGATAGAGACGAAAGTGACACCAATGAAAAGGACATTCGCTTAGCCTTCTTTTCAAAACAATGAACTCAACTCGTCAAATTGACATTGTCCGTTTTTTTAAATCTTTCGTTTTTTGTATTTTAGTAAATATTCTTAAGATTCTAAGAAAAAAATTTCATGAAAAAATTCTTACGGGTTCAAAAGTTACAGCCGTATTAGTGAGAGCGCATTTTTAATTTTCACCTTTTTTTTTCTATGTTCAGAAACTTTGAAGGAGTTTATCTCGAAACCATGTTTTTTGTACTGGTTGCGGCACTAGCGGATTAATTTTTGACGAAATTTTTTTTTCTATGTTTTTAAACTTGATTCGCTATCGTATGACACAAGCTTTGTTTTTGTAAATTTTTTTCGATTTTTTATGAATTTTTAAAGTCAATATTTTTTTCGAAAATAACACACTTTCAAATTTAGAACATCACCACAAATTGAAAAATATTTGAAAAAAGTTACCAGAAGATTACCAATTTTGTTAAGATTTAAAAAAGTCATATTTTTCCAAATCGGACAATTTTTGCGACTCCCAGCGCTGCAACCACGAGGCCCCGTTTTTTTCTCTGCCGCCAGTTTGGAGCTCTATAAAACCATGTTGGAGTGAAAAATATATTTTTTTGAATTTTTATTTGTTTTAACTTGTTCATTTCTCTACAATAATGAAAAAAATTTTGGAAAAATGTTTGTTTTTGACTGAGTTATCAATTTTTAAAGAACCTTAATTTTTTCAGGTTTTATTATATTCAAATCTTCTTCACAAAATTGAACTTACCCTGAAATAGTTTCAGAAATGCTTTTTAAAAATTGTAATATATGAATTTATATAAAAAATGTGGGAATAAGAAAACATTTTTCGAATCGAGACATTTTTCTACTTTCGTGGCAAAAAAAATCTTTCAGTCTAAAAAAAATTTCTGTGGTCATTTAACTGCCGTTAAATTGAAAACCACGTACAAAAGTCCTTGTTTATTTTTCACAATTAAGTTATAACTTTATGCAATGCAAGTTCCAAAGGCACATCATTTAATTATAATGAATTTCTACAAAAGCGCCACCCCGTTTTGATTTTTGTGAATTCTCGAGTTAAAGAGAAAATTTCTAACATAAGTGCCTACAATGTTCATACAACAAGCAAACAAGCCAAAATTTAAGAAAAAGGCTGAAAAGTTGCTGTACGGGGCGCTTGCAGGACATTTTGGTCGTACAAACGTTGTACAGAGGCAGCAGTAGTGGAAGTTCATGTAAAACGGACGCTGTACTTTTATATTTTTTAAACGAAATTTGTACACCCTAAATTAAAAAATTTAAATTTTTACTCTGGCTTACCTCAGCTTTTTATAAAATGTACCAAATCAGAAAAAACCTACCAATGTACCAAGTGAAGTGAAATTTGGTACAATTGTACCAAAGTGGCAACCGTGAGCGCTATATCAGAATGCGAATTTGAATCTGAGGCAATTGTAATGCCTTTACCTCAGTCAATTCGAGTTATAAAGCAATCTCAATTCATAAACATCTCTACCATCACATGCAACTCCAAAGCCATATCATGAGTATTTTATTTTAGTTGATTAGAAGTGAGGAAAGAATTAAAGAAAAATTAAAGCGTTAGTCCATGGCCTGACCGAGATTCAAACCTTTAACTTCTGGGTTGGCAGTGAAAGACGCTTACGACTCGACTACCGAGGCCACCAATGGGATAATGAAGATGGGATTGATACAAAATTTATTAAGTTCATTCCCTTGTGTTATTGGCCCTTCGTAAACAATATTCAGTGATATATACCAATAAGTCATTTCCATCCAATAAGTCTTCTCTCATCTGTATCAAAATTGCTTGAATCTCTTGTACGCATGCCATCTTACGTATGTTTTTTTTTTAACAAACCCAAGATGTTTTTGAAAACTGGATGTAATTTGTCCACGGAAACGCCCACCTCCAATGCATCCCAAAAATTGAAAACTCAATTAATATAGGTACTTATGTTTAATTAACAGAGATAAAATTTGGTACGTTTGTATTTTATAACAAAACAGACATAGTTTTCAAAAATGGGTGTCATTTGGTCATTGTGGTGACCGTGGCATGCAGGTTAAGTGTGTGGCTTAGCATGCTCGGAGCCCGGGTTCGATCCCCAGCCGCGGCGAAAAGTTTTTTTCAATAAACATTTTTCTGATCGGTCACCACCTCTCTGCAGACAATGGCAAACCTCAGAGAGTAAATAAAGCCATGTTAAGCTTCTTGAGAACATGAGCCGTTCGGAGTCGGCATAAAAGATGTAGGTCCAGTTCTCGGTCAATTGTGTGGAAACATTTAATAACACACACAACACAATTGATCATAAGAAGCTCGGTCAAAGTCCTTTCAAGGGCTGAAATGGCCAATTTGTTTGTTTGTTTTGTGTCATTCGCCCATGGACACGCTCATCTCCCATGCAACCCAAAAATTGAAAAATCAATTAATAAGCTTATGTTTGACCTACAGAGATAAAATTTGGAACGCATGTTTTTTCTAACAAGCCAAAGATGTTTTTGAAAAATGGAAGTCAGTCGCTAAGGACACGCCCACCTCCAATAAAACCCTAGTATTTAAAACTCAGTAAATAAGCTTATGTTTAACCGTACGTTTGTATTTTATAACAAAACAAACATGGTTTTGAAAAATGGGTATCATCTAAACATGAACACGTTAGACAACCTCCCATACAACCCATTATAGCGAAAATACTACAAAAATGTGTGCTACAGAAATAAAAGCTTAAAATTTTTATAAATTTTATCAAATGTTTCATCAAAATATAAATACCTATAAAATATGGGCTTTATTCACTCGCCCATTTTCAATGCTATTATTGTATGTTGAATAAGTAGTTTTAGGGTATTTCATAGTCAGGCTAGACCGACTTTAGACTTTCTTTACTCGTTTTTTCTTTAGTTTAGAATTTTTCAATGCATACCTATGCGTATGACCTGCAACTCTATCTCTCGCGACCCACATGCCTCAACGAAGATATTTATGTAGACTTTAATGAAGGCTTGCCTGCAATCAGCAGATATGCTATTTAAAGTAAACTGAGGTAATGATACAACATGCCAAGAGAGCAGTGAGTCGTCTGTGGAAGGATACGATATCATGCAAAATTTTGACAATCATGTATGATATATCTATCATGAGATAATCGGACTTCGCACGCTACCGAAGAGACAGCAGGACACTGGAAGGTATTCTCAAGAGTCACTGCATGGCACAGTGAAGCGCCCAATAGGCAAAAGTCCGAAAATTTGACGTCACAAATATCCAAGTGTTTAGTTGTGGAAATGTAATGCAACCAGTAAGAAAAGTATTACAACATTTTTTTATTTACCTCTTCCTGTTCTAGTAGGCGCTTTGAAAAGTTGACCTTTTTAAGCAACAAATTTCCGGTCCAAAAAAAGCAGTTTTAGTCTGGAACATTGTTTCACTCCGGTGAGAAATTTTTATTTTTTAATGATTCTGGCTCAGAATGTTCGATTATTCAAGAATCAGTTAGTTGCAAATTTAGTTGTAAGCGAAGTTTTTAGGTTGTGGCAATGAGGGGAATCGGGCATACGAGTGTTAATAGAACTATTTAAATTTTGAGGTTTATTGAAGTAAATGGTATTGTTTTAGTAATTTTATTCCATGTTTTGCCAGATTCTTATTAACGTCCTAAAATAATGATTGAACGGGAAATCCTTACTCAAGGTATTGTTGTGCATATGAGGTCAAACAAAATATGTTTCAAAAGGATTAATTTTGTTTATACTTGCGAACCATTTCCGTGTTTAATTCAAAAGACACTGATAAAAAGGAACATTTCTGATTCCTTTTAAAACGAATTTTGTAATCGGCATCCCTACTAATCAGGTTGACGCAACATCGATGCAAACACGACTAAAAGACCCTAACAAAATAGTGTATAAACGTCCTTATAGATTAAGCACTAAAGTGTGTAATATTGTTTTAGTTTGAATTAATGAATTATTAAGTTGTGGTATCATTCGTCCTAGTTTGTCACCTTTTGCGTGTCCCATACTACTTGTAAAGAAAAAAGATGGGTCTGATCGAATGTGTGTAGACAACCGGGAATTAAAGGACAATACAATTCCAGACCGATTTCCATTACCTCTCATAGCATCAGGGTTTTACCAAATGAATCTGTAGAATCAGTAATTTAGTAGAACACCTAAAATATGCAGTGGGCACGATTTTTCGCAGCTTGTTCGTCCAAATAACAAAACAAATCTGTGTCGACAAGGACAGCTAAACTCATTTTCAAAATTTCAGGAGAGCACTTTTAAGATTAAAATTGCTACCTACTATCAGGGTACCCCGACTTTTGCTGTTTAGATTTGATGACCTCAACATTTAATTTTCAAGGTACAACCATACAAATTTTCGTGCTAGTGTATTTCGTTGCGAAAAAAACGCAATGAAAGTAATAATCTCAATTTGTCCTAACTCGACTTTAGCGGTAATTCCTTGTCGACACAGAAATAATAATTTTTGTTCCTCTGAAACTTTTTGAGCTTTTAATCGAAGGTTTTAGAAAAATATTTATTTTCACGAAAATGGTAGTGAAAAATCTGATTTGTGACTAAAATATTCATTTATTTAAGGTTATAAAAAAGAACCATTTCTCTAAAATAAAAATCGAATAATTAAAAGTAGCAATGAAATTCGCTATATAAGTGAAAAAAAATTGGTTGCGATCCATGGAATAGTTTTCGAGTAATGCTGTCCACCGGTAGCAGACAGCACTTTTCGAGAAAAATGCGTTTAAAGTTTAAGAAGTAGTGGTACTTTTATTGACTTTTCTTCGGACGTTTGTGCTTTCTGAGAATATTGTTAAAATGTCAACAAAAAACTTTAATGGGTCCTAAAGAAACTCTTTCCTTCAATACATAAGGCCGTACACTACATCACGCAAAAGCTTTTCTGCAAAAAGTTTGATGTATACATTCCCTACAGAAATGAATGGGATATTGGAAACCCTTCACTGATATTGAAATCTATACAGAGGGATCAAAACTGGAAACCAAAGTGGGGGAAGGAGTATACTCTGAATCACTAAACATCAATCGTGCCTTTAGCAGAGATCTGCAATGAGTACCAAACAAATTAGTATACTTAAGTCATGAGCCATAATTATTGGTGCAAATGTGTACTTATTCCAACTCAACAAAATACTTTGACTCATTCCCACTAAAAACAAAACATACTCATAGTTCTCTAACATGCATGTGTGTCTGCAAATTATGACTTTATTGGATGTGGGTTAACAATCTGATGTGACTCACTTATTCATGAGAGAGGAATATAAGAACTATGAGTGAGTGAGTATTATTTTGTGTTATGCTCTGCTGCTGATTTTCGCCGTTTTGTTTACTTTTCGTGTAAGAAAATGAAAGAGTTGAGTATTATTTTTTGTTATGATTTTTGCAAAACAATAATTGTTTTGTTTGGCACGTGTTGCTGGACATTTGACAATTAAACTTGGTTAAAATGACAAGAAAGCTGAACTAAAAATGACTCTAAGTACTTAAGTCATTTCACTGAACTCGTGGTGTTTATTAGTGTTATGAGTCATTACGGTATAGCACAATAAATCAATTAACTCAAAGAGAGAACTGAGCACTGCATCGGTTCAGATCAACATAAAAATTATTCTTGTTCATTTATTCGCCTTGTGTACGGCATACGAACGAGTATGAGTGGATATAAGTGGAAGTTCTTCTATGACTTAAATTCACTTATACTCTTTTCTGTGTAAGTCAACCAATGACTCAAAAACAAGAATAATTGCAGTTCTCTGGCCTTTAGGCTCCCTGACCACTTTAGTGTCTTCTACGCGGAATACATGAAGCCGTAACTTGTCTTTAGATGAATGATGCATCAGCTATAGATATTCGCATTCTATCTGATAGTCATGCCGCTTTGAAAGCCCTGTAATCTGTTAAGATAACATCGAAAACAGTCCTCAGCTGCCGCAGATCTCTATATGAGATGGCAGAGCAGCTCATCATCAAGGAATCTGCAAAGAGTAGATGACTTAAGTAACTTAATACTTCTTCAGGATCAAAACACGTCTTTGCTGAAAATTTGAATGATTTCTTTGGATTAAAATGTATTCTTAAACATGATCGTGTTATGCAAACCATGCTGTTAAAAATAGTTAAAAGTTGAATTCAAGATATGATATCGTGTGTAATTATTAAATTGGTGCAATACTTACTGAATCCATCATCATCTGTAATAAATAAAAACAAAAATTCTATTTGTTTTTTTTATGCAATTTTATTATTTTGCTTTTATTCTGTTTTTTATTTTTGTTTTTTTAATGCTGTTTCAACAATAAATACAATAAATACACACATAAAATTGCGTATTTAACGACTTTTACATGTCAATTACTTAAAATATTTTTTGGTTTTATATCAATTAATATATATTATTTCAAGTATTTTTTTTTTCAGTTTGTTTTAAATATGCATTTTATTAAGATAAATTCATTTAACACTTGTTTACAAATCAACTATTGTATTTTGGTTTTGTTTTTGTTTTTAAATTTTTTATTATAATGTTTATTGTTGTGTAACTTTTATGTATATCTATATTTATATATATATGTTTTTCATACATAATTATGTAAGTATGTATTGCAGTATTTATTCATGTATATATATTGTATATGCAAAGAAAATAATAAAATTTGCTTGATTTTAAAATATTTGTTATTTTTATTTTAAATATTTTGTTTTTTCTTAATATATGTATATAAATTTGTTGTATATATTTGCATTGTTTTGCTTTATGTTTTTAAATTTGAAATGAAATGCAACAATTTTTTGAAAATTTTTTGCTTTTATTATAATAATTTTTGTTTTTTTTTATTGTTAAAGAAAATAATTATTGTTAAAATTTTACTTTTATCTAAAATGGCTAAATAAACTTTTTTAAATTTCTTCATTATTCATTTTTTTGAGGCTTACCTAAATTTGAAATATGTATATATTTATATTTATATATATATATATATATATATATAGGTTTGTTCATTTAAATGAACACAGAAGTAATGAAGTAGCAACGGAAGTAATGAAGAATAATTAAAGTTTTAAATATATTTTTATTTTTACATTGATTATATCGATATAATTGATTAAACATTTTTAACAATAATTTCAGTCGGTCGTTGAATCCAATATATATATGAATGTATGTTATAGTTTTTTTATATATGTTTTTTTTTTTGTTTTTTTTAAGTTTAAGACCATTTACTAAGGTTTTTCAGTTTATATATACTAATTTTATATAATAAGCTTATACATCAGTTTTTATTTTGTTTTTATTTTAATGAATTTTTGTATAATAAAAACATGCAAAAAAGTAAATAAGAGTTTTTTTTTTAATTATGAAAACCAAAGCAGTCGCCAAAAATGAAGAGATTTTATATACTTATACTTGTTCTTCATTTTTTCCTGAGTAATTTAAGTATATAATTTTTCGACTAAGAGTTGAACAGAGTCACAAAAAGATTCCTTGTTTATATATTGGATATACATGGAATTATTTAACTGAGATCAATTGATGATTGATTTGCAATATACTTGATTATAAGACATTGAAATGAAAGCTTATTCAAATATTTCTCATTATTCAAGCCTGTTAAGAAATGAACTCAGTTTTGATACTATAAATCTCATAAGTAATGAGTTTTTGCATGAAATTTAAGTTTAAAATCCGATCTGCAGAGGTATAAAAATGACAACATAATCTTGGAGATAAATTTATTTATTATATTTTACTATGAAATTTAAAATGATTTATTTTCAGTCGAATGCGATGAAGCATTCATTGCAAGTTTTTCTTAATAATGCAATAAAATAAGAGCTGTTTTTCTTAAACTGGAATTATGACGAGTCTTAAAGAACTGAATGTCAGCTATTCAGCAGCTATTAATTTTTACTCAACATATACAGATTTATAATTTAATTAAATCGTTATAACTTTGCATTGCATTGTGTTTTTTATTTTATTTTGTTGTATAACATTTTATATTTTTTAATATTAACGCTAAAATCTAAACTCGTTGTTTATTGAAGTTTTTGTTTGTAAGTTTTACTAACTTGCAGTTGGTTTTTTTTTTGTTTTTTTGTTTATTGGTTTCAGGCTGCAGGACCAGAAGCAGTGTTTTTTACTTTTATTCTTATGATATAAGGAGAAACTTATATGTAAAAGGATTTAAAATATTATATATTAACCATTTGAATTAAGTTTTATTTTCTGCTTTGCATTAACTATTTTTAACTCTTAAATAAGGGGCAAACAATGAAGTTTTTTGTTTTCAATTTTTTATTTTTCAAACGTTTAATATATTTTGTTTGTCTATGGCTTAAAATAAAATATTTTTTTTTTCTACAAAAGCATAAACTTTATGTTGTTCTAATTTTAGAAAAGAATATAACATTATTTAAAGTTTATTACTATTCTATGTTTTGATTATAATTAAATTGTTAAATAAATTTTACTCAATGATTGCCTTATCTTCTCTTTCCGTTCTGGGCTTGCTTTTATATTTTTTTATTTAAGTTTTTATTATGATGTCTGCCAATACCGTTGAAAATCTTTGTTAGGACAACCATTTTTGAATTTGTTGAATATTTAATGCTTCTTAATGTTTTTGCTCTAGAATTTTGAAACCGCATTCAGTTTTTTTTTTTTTTTTTAATATTTTATATTGAGGTTTGTTATCTATTTAGTTCGAATGGTGAAAGTATGAAATTTTTAGAAAAGATTTTTCAATGGACAATTTTTGAAAGCATCACTGAGACGTTTTTTAAATTTTGCTGAAATTAAAAATAAGTTAAAATAAATTTAATACATAATGAAACAAATGGAAATATACCGTTGATAGTTATAAACTTATTCAAATAATAAAGAAAAAGAAATGGAAAAATTAAAATCATAATTGAAAATTATGAAATGTATGTGATTCGAGTTGTTTTTTTAGGTATTTTTTTTTGTAAAATAAATCATACTGGCAATAATAATCAAATATAAACGTTAGAAATGTTTTTGTCTCACTCTATTTAGAAAAAATTTTCATCTATTATTTGATTTGTGATTTAAATATTATCAAACTGAACATTTTTACTACTTTGAAATAATATGAAAGTTAAAATTGAGAGAAGGTCATTAGCACTGGAAGATTGTTTAATCAATATCAAACCCCACGTTTCATTATTTATTTATTTATCTTATAAGTCAAGTGAAAGTGCAGTTAACGATAAAATGAAATCTCGTCGTATACAAAAATTTCATTCTATGATGAAAATACTCAAAGAAAAATGGCGTTTACCTCCTGTGGTAATTCAATACTTGAGCCATTCGAGTGATTTTGAAAATTTAGTCAAATTTTTATACCTCCTCTAAGTGTACTGCGTATAAATTATATTAATTTTGTCACTACATTTGTATAGAAATGGAGTAGGTATAGAAATGTGTAAGCATTATAGATCAGCATCACCACCTGAGTCGATTTAGTCATGTCCGTTCAATTATCTTAACAACAATAGATATTAAAACTCCAAAACAAAAGTTGCAGTGCGAAAATGAGCAAAATAGGATAAAAACCATGCCTACCTCCCATACAAAGTGACTTTGAAAACATTAAATTTCTTTTAAATTCTTAAGAGATAAATTAATTAATGATTTGATATTTTATACATAACCTCTGCTCTTATATTTAAAAATTTCAATGAAAATCAAGTACCCGATAAAGTGACGTCATCAAAACAAAAAAATCTTCTTAAAATCCATAAAATAATATATCTCACTAATTAAAAAATTAGCCTTAAAACTTTTATTTGAATTGAAATGACGTCTAATACTTCCCATACAATGTGACGTCATGAAAATCTCTTTTGAAAAACCAAAACCGACAAACAAAAATCCAAAAAATTTTAAATAATAGGCATGTGCATCAAAATTCTGTTTTTTAAATCCCGAACATCATTGAAAAACACCCACATTTTCCCTTCATCGATATTCCCTTCAATTCTCTCAGTTTTAACTACTTGAACTGTAAGTTCTATAAGGAAGCGTGGCAGATACACAAAAATATATATATTGATCAGCATCACATCAGTCGATCCATCTATCTGTCGACACGATTGCAGCCGTTATTTTGAAGGCATCGTAATGAAACTGGATATTTAAAGTTTAATCATACAAAGTGACTTTTTCAAATCGTTAAAACCTACTTAAGTTTCACAAAAATTAAAATGATGCCTTAAAATTCTAGATGCAAACTTTGATCTCAAATAAGCAAAAATTAGTTCTGAAAATTGAACTAACTGTATGAAAACCACGCATACTTTCCATACAAAATGACGTCACCAAAAAGGAAAATCTCCCAAAAAGCCATACAATATCAATCTAATGACCTGTAACTTATTATATAAAATTTAATTTGTAATATTAACGCTGAATTAGAAATTGTCGACCTCCCATATTAAGTGTCGACCTCAAAATATACAACCTTCATAAATTTCTCAAAAATTAATATATTTTCCTCATGCCTCGCACATTAGTCATGCTATGAAAACGTACTCTTAGTTTGATATTCGGAAAAATTGTATGAAAATTACGCCTTTTTCGCATACAAAGTTAAATTCAAAGTAATAAAACCTAAATAACTTCGAATATCAATGATAGCGAAGTCAATGATATTTTTTTTTTATGTTTTCCAGGTAAAAAGTGTACAAGAAAAAGTAAATTTCTCCACCCCCCCCCCCCCCCATAACCAAATTTTAGGTTATTTGGGTAAACATACAAATTTTTTAACATTTGTTAGTACATATAATCGGAGGAACTGAAGTGATGTTATCCAGAAAGACCTCCATATATTAATTTGTTTCTTTCTTAGCTTTCAAGACATTTCCAAGTGCAATTATTTAATTTATTTTTAAATGAAACCAAATAAAAACATTTCATGAACACAAAAAAAAAAATGAGAACAATTAAAATTTTATTATGAACAAACATCATAAGAAATAAACTCGAATTAAGTGATGTTAAATATTAAGTTGGTTCGTGTTGCTTTGCTTACATGTTGCCTATATTTCTGAATGTCAGTGCAAATCAGTTAATGAAGTTTTATGTTGTTTAATTTTTTTGTATTTTTGATTATTACAACATTTATTAATAAATTTATATATGAGATAAAATGAAATTTACAAAGATTTCATTAGATATGTTTATATGTACATTTATTTCTGTTTCAAACAAGTGATGCATTCGCCATATCAAGGTGTTCCACTATATTTTATCTAGACATCAATACATTGAGAATTTTTTTACCTACGCACTTACAATTTACTACAGAGGATGTTCCACAGCCAACCACAACCTGTAATTAAAATGCACACACAAACAGACGCACGCACTTACCTTTAATATAAATATCTTAAAATTGTAGATAATAGTTTTAAATCGTGAAAGTGTTTGGAAGGAAGTAATTAAAAATGCAGTGATAGGCAAAACATCAGCTCAAAATACGAGTAGTTTTATAATGCAACTGAAGAGATAAACTTGTTTAGATTGAAAATAGTTTTTATTTTGAATATGAATATAAAATAGAATTGTAGGACTATTGCATCTATTTAATGGTTATATGTTTTATGATTTATAATTTTTTTTATTGTTCTAGACTCCTTAATTTGTATTTGAAAGTAAATTGTTTTTATTTGTAATATTTAATATTTCAATTACCTTTACAACACAACTTTTAGAAGCCTTTAAATCATCATCCTAGTCTAAGTTCACCTACACTTAATTAAATTAGGCCATTCAGGCCGCATAACTCTTAACCCAGATCACCTAGTTAATAAGTTGGTAGGGCAATTTTGCTGTGGAACCCATGCAGAAAACAAAAATAAAATCAAATCTCCGTAACTAACTAAAAGTTATTTTGACGCACTTTGCAATTAATTCTTTTTACATTTCTATGCTACTTTTACTAAATCATAAATCTATAAATTAAAAATGTTTACTAATTTTGTAGAATAATAATGACACTTTTAACAAAAAATGCGCAACTTTAGGAAGGGAAAAGCCATTTTTCACTTAAACTTCTGACTGGAAAAGATTGCAACCAACAAATAAAATGTACGTGTTCATTTTCATCTGTGGGGACCGTGGCATGCAGATTCAGTTTGTGGCTTTGCATGCCCGGAGCCCAAGATTGATTTCCACTCACGGCAAAGTTTTTTTCAATAATACAATTTTCTAATCGGGCACCATCTCTCTGCAGACAATGTCAAACCTCAGAGAGTAAATAATGCCATGCAAAGCTTCTTGAGAACATGAACATCAGCCGTTCATAGGCGGCATAAAACATGTTGGTCCATTGTGTGCAAACATTTTTGGCGTTTTCATTTCTACCAAAAAATGTTGCCTTGACGCGGTGCAAAATGTTTTCAATGTTGCCCGCAACCCTGTAAAAGTGCATGTTTTTGCCTACTCAGAAAATGTCAACACATAATAAACGAATGTAACCATCCTTGTCTAACGCACGCATTTGATAATATCGTCGTTTTAAGAACAGCTGATGTGCAGGACAATCATCTCTCCTGAGAATGTTTCGCAGGGCAGAAAATGCGCCTTTTTTGCCCATTGTGAGTGTGACATTTTAAGAAACGAACACAGAACTTACTCACCCGTTTGCACTTAGTTTAGAATCGAATAAGGCAAGGCAATGATAAGGCAACATTTTTTTGGTAGAAACGAGAACGCCATTAATAACCCATACAACACAATTGATCATAAGAAGCTCGGTCAAAGTCCGTTCACGGGCTGAAATGACCAATTTGTTTGTTTTTGTTGTTATTAATTTTCATCCAATATTGAATACGCTGACATCTGTCATATAGTTATGACTAAAATAATTTTTCTACCGAAATACAAATTCTTTTCAACATTATGAAATAAAATAACTAGTGTCCGACCGAACGTGAATTTTTTACCGAAGCCGAAGCCGAAGCCAATTCTTCGGCAAAATGGAAATAATCGGCCGAAGGTTTTCAAGTAAAAAAAACTATAAAATTTATTCTTTGCTTTTGTTAAGGGCCGATGATGAATGTGAACCATTTCATTTAGTATTTCTCAATTTCAGACTAACTCAATTTGATCCATGGAAAGATACATAATAAACCCACGCGTTAAAGTTATTCAAGAAATGTCAACAGTGGATGATCAATTTTCGAAGAAAATCATCTTCAGTGATGAGGCACATTTTCACCTCAGTGGATTCATCAATAAGCAGAAGTGCCGATAATCCAAGAGTGATTGTCGAAAAACAAATGCTTTCACAAAGAGTGACTGTTTGGTGCGGTTTATGAGCTGGCGACATCATCGGGCCGTCATTATTTCAAAATGAGGCCTCAGGCAGTTACTGTGAATGTTGTTCGCTATCGTGAGATGATAACAAACTTTTTAAAGCCCTAATTAGTAGATATAAATGTGGACAATATGTGTTTTTAACAGGACGGTACCACTTGCAAAACAGATAACGAAACAATGGCTCTTTTGCGCGACAAATTCAATGGCCGTGTTATCTCACGTGGTGGCGATGTCAATTGGCCGCCAAGATCATATGATTTGACACCGTTGGACTTCTTTCTTTTAGGTTATGTGAAAGAAAAGGTGAACGTCGATAAGCCAGCAACAATTCAAGAGCTAAAGAATGAGATAATTTGGTACATTAACGGCATAGAACCTCAATTATGCCTCAGCGTCATCGAAAATTTGGACCATCGAATGGAAGTGTGCCGCCGAGGTCGCGGAAGCCATTTGGCCGATATTTTGTTTCGTACACAATTGAACCATACCAATATTATTATAATAAAAAGAAATGACTGTAATTTTCTGAATATTTTGTGTTTTATTCAAAATCAACATTGGCCCTTAAAATTTAACCACCCTTTATATTCATTTCAGTACAAAAGAACTTACTGAAATCATTAAATTCGAGTTAAACGCAAGAGTTTTTTTGCAAAATTCGGATTTTTCTGTAATCGAATCATTGGCGTCAGGATAAAGAAAAAAAAAATTGAATATATTTTCGATCCAGTCGAGAAAAGCTACAGAAATGTAATATTATCTGAAGTCTGGCAGAAAATTTCTACCGTTAACTCGGTTTTTATATTTCAGTCCATAACAAAAGCAAAAACTTAAAAGTCGGACTCGCTGCATTTATCATTTGAATAAAATTTTCAAAAATGAACACCAACTCATGAAAGCAGAGAAAAGGGGAGAAACACAAAACGAACAATAAAAATGTTTCAAATGTTAACTGAATAATTAAAAAAAATTCAAAAAACTTAAATTTGTTTAGCAAAGCAAAAACATTCGGCACAAATATTCGGTTATTTCGGCAGAAGCAGAAGCCGAAGCCGAAGATCAAAATATCGGCCGATTATGTCGGTTACCGAAGCCGAAGTCGAATAATCGGTCGGACACTAAAAATAACTGAAGTCAAGTAACTCAAAAAATTTAAAAATTTTAAACTAATGTTATTAATAAGATAAACAAGGATTAAGAGTATAGTCAGAAATGACCTGTTATGTAGTTTAAAAAATTTGTTAAAAAATAAAATCCTACATAGTAAACTAAGGGAAAAAGTAATGTACAGAGACAGCTATGTAAAATCTATGCACTGCAACCTGCATGAGAACGCAACGAGAGCAGTATTTACTGAGTAAAGGGAGCGTGTACTGACTCAATTTATTCACTTTTCAAAATAAATGAAAAATGTATTCAATACATTATGTTATGTGTTGAATACATTGCAGACTTCAATAGATACAAGCACTCAATGTACTCAAATACGTGTACTCAATCAACATGTTATGCAATTTTTCACAGTAAATGTACTCAATACATAAAATATAGACTCAGTATATTTCTCACTTGCACCACGGCATGGTACATATGCTATATACTCATTGCAGCGAACGTGTACACATCGATTAAAGCAAGAAATTTACTCAATACATGAAAAATAGACTCAGTACACATCCACCTTATACGATTGAAGTGACACATTTATTCAGTACATAAGATATGGACTCAGTATACGTATCGGTTGCACATCGGCACACGATTTTGCTGTTTAATGTCATTCGTTTCTTGATTTTCAAATAAGCAACACCTCCAAAGTCTGTAGAAAATCAGAGATGGAGTTTATCCACTGTACTCTAGAACAAAAGTGATGAATGGATAAAAATTAAATGGCTGGGTTTCTATAAGTCATTGCCAATTATTTTGTGAAATCTGGATATTTCTTTATTAAGTAATTCATTGCATTTGTTGAGAGGGTTATTTAGGCACGGACATGAAATGTGTATATATTCAATACATGCAATTATGCACTAAAAATATGTAATGAATACATTTTGCATGTACTCATAACATAAAATTATATATTTAACATATGTAATGAGAAAATTATGTATGTACTCATTACATAAATGTATGCACTAAAAAAATGAAATGAGTAAAGTATGTATGTAGTCATTACATAAATGCACATGCTATAAATAAATACTGAATAAATTTTTATAAATTAAAAATGAAATGAGTAAAGTATGTATGCGCTCATTACATAAAAATATATAATGAGTAAATTATGTATGTACTGAGTACATTGCGATATGAATTCAAAAAGCGATTCATGAATATGTTTTCTATGGAACCTGTGTTTATTTTTTCACAAAATCCATTCATGAATCACAATGTTAAAGTGGAAGCCAAACTTGAAATTATTAAACTTCGCAGTGATATTATACTCAAAAGCACAGTTTATGATAACGATGCAGTTTTAAGGTCATGAACCCTGTCAAGTAAAAAAACGAGCGGGTCAACATAAATGTGCAAAGTAGAAAAAAATGTTGACTGACGATCATGTTAAAAAGTTATCTGAAAATGCGCAGTCAAGTGTCACGCAGAGTCAAGTATCATGAAGAGTCAAGTTTCACAAGTATTACATTAATTTTTACTATATGTTTGACTTTGCTATTATTTTCGTCTTAGCTAAATCAGTTTTCTTTACTTAGCTACATCAATTTTATATCAAATATATATTTTTATAAGAATTGGTGACCGCAAAGCAAATTCGGTTAGACACCACTGTTTTAAAGGAACTATTGAAAATGTGACAATATCTTCACGTATCTGTGACTACAAAAATTGGGACTAGTTCATACGAAAATGGAATAAACCTAGTAAATGTAATCTTCAAATATGTTACTTATAGCTGGTATTATTTTAAGAAAATATTGTACAAAAATAAAATATAACAAAATTAATGTTTGGTAATAAGAATATAGATCAAAGTTTGCGTTATTTTCCAATAAGAATATGAAGTTTATGTGAAAAAATTTAATTTTACTTGGGGGCCTCGGTAGTCGAGTGGTAAGCGTGCTTGACTACCAACCCAGAGGTTCTGGGTTTGAATCCCGGTCTAACCATGGTCCTACGCTTTTACCTTTCTTTAAACCTTTCCTCTTTCCTAATCAACTGAAATTCAAAATTCATCAATGTATACGACCTTAAAAGTTGTAGTTGGTGGTAGAGATGTTTGTGGAATGAGGTTGCTTGATAACTCGAATTTACTGAGGTAAAGGCATAACACTTGCCTCAGATTCAAATTCGCATGTTGATATAGCGCTCCGCCACACATACAACATTCTACACTTGTTTCCCTTGATTTCACTTTCTCTCCTACTTATCTATCTCCCCATTTCCGAACCAAGGCAGACTTGACTGAATAGGTTTGTTAGTTAAAAAAAGTTAAAAAAAAAAAAAATATAAACTCAATATATATAGTTATTTATAATTGGTATAATTAAAATTGTAAAATTTTTGCCGTATTAAGAATCAAAAACGGTGGTCTAGAGAATGTCTTGTTGATCTGAGAACACTTGTACAAGAGATAAACAAGAATAGGTTTATTAATGTTCATCGCTTTATTATGAATGCGTTGTCGTGACTTGAAACACATGTCTATTAATTGAAAACTTATTGCTTACTTCTACAGTGATTTTTCTTCTTTCTTCGATGATTCTCAAGTCTAAATTTTCTCACAGAAAAAAAATAAAATAATATTTTGACTTCGAAAAATTACGGTTTCTGTAAACAACACTTTATTTGCATGTTTTATCAATAAAAATTTATATAATGTTATATTCATTAGCTCCGATTAAAATTAATAACTTCTATTGAAATAATTAGTCGTACTTTCTTGTTCCTGGATTAAATTACATAGTCGATAGAAGCCTAAATAAAATAATATTTCTTATTAAAATAAATTAATGCAATGCTTGGTTATGAACTCAATTATGCGAGTTTTGTATAAATAAAAAGACATCTCCTAAAAGTGGTTCGTAAATATAATTTCAGGTTGATATTCGAATTATACTGCGCACATGTTATGCCCATCACTGGTCGGTAAATGTAAGATGAAAAGATTCGAAAAATTCTTATCTAAATGCCAAAAACAATTTCAAAGAGACATTTAAAGCAAGACACTGCATATGCAGACATGCTATGCGTGTTATAGAGAGAGAGAGAGAGAGAGAGAAAGAGAGATCAAGTGTTATACACATAATTAAATAGATGTATAGCGTGTGAGCAAGACAGTGTAAGAGAAAGAGTTGTATTAAAATAAAGAAATGGCAGTTTATGTTATTGCGAATGCAGCCAGAGAAAGAAGAGTACAGCTGTTAGTTCAAAATAGTTCAAAATTGGTTTCATACCGTTAAATACTAGACTTGTATTAAGAAAATAAATCTATGATGAGAGTTGTGTTCACATGTACATATATTGGAGTGTGTTGTGTGTTTATGTGTGAAGTTTGTATTAGAAAGTAAATAAAAAACATTGAGTTTTGGTTTCAGTTTATATATATTTTTTATTAATTTTTCAAAGTAACAATAATTAATTCAACATTATTTTTTTTTTTCGTTTTCTTGTGTATATTTATTTTATTATAATTATTATTATTATATAATTTGCTTCATAATACATCTTTATTGAAATAATAGATAATGTTTGTTTTTGTTTTAGTTTTTAACTTCAAGTATTTTTCCTATTATTTAATTTTTTCACTTCTCTCTTATTGAATTTCAGTAAACGCGATATTAAAACTTTGTTTTTTTTTTTTTCTTCAAAATTTACTCAACAACAATTCAAAATATTTTATTATTTATTTTTAAATTTCTAACGCTTCATTTACATTTCGTTTCCTTTAACTATTAATTTAGAACTTGACCCTTTAAATTATGTTTTTTTTTGGTTTTTTTTTTGTCTAATGTCTCACTTTTTATTGCTAAGATATTTGATCGGATAAGGTTGAATTTTAAAGAGAGGTTTGGGTTATTTTGCTCAAAGAATGTTTTATTGAAATATTGGACTTTTAGTTGTTTTTTAATTTGAAAATTTTTACAAAAGAGAAAAACCAAAAACAATACTTCAGATTGACGTTTGTTACTTTGAATGCTTTTTGGATTATGGATTTAATTGATTTATCTTTAGCGGTTAGTGGTATGGTATTTAACAGTAAGAGACAAATCAATAAAGCATGCAAATAAATTTTATTTGAAATTGTAAGATTTGTTAGAGTTCTATTAGATAGATAACAAGAGTAAGTTTTTAGTAGATATATTTTGGGTTATGTTAGGTACTTGAAATGTTGGATAGTTAGATAGAAGGTGGTGGTAGGTAGGTAAATGTTAATGCTTAGGTTAAGTTATAGACATGAAAATGTTTGTTTGCGTTGTCATATAGTTCATAGAATGTTGTTACATATAATTATGCTTCATAGAGAAAAGTTTTTCTTTTTCTTGCTTAAAATGAAATTCTAATACTTTAATTTTTTTTTTTAATTTTTACTAAAACTGTCATGTTGCCGAATGCAATTATGAGTAACGTACAAATAACAGAGATAAGAAACGTTTTTCTAAGGCAACAAGTCAAATTCATAACAGAGCAGATGATCAACCAAAAATATATATGTATATATTTAACAGAAAGAAATCTTTTGGATTTTCTTGTAAAATTAACTAACTTTTGTTAAGAAAATTTTTTTTCTTTTTTGTCTACAGAGAATAGCTGGCTACTATTTTTGCTGAAAACTACACCTTATGTATTTAAAAAACTGCTACTTTTCTTACACGTTGTAAATTCTTTTATGCAATAGTTATGCATCATCTACACTGATCTATACTGTAGTTGCTGTTGTTGTTATTTTAGTAAGTTTTAATTGACAATTAATACTATTTTGTTGAAACATTTGTTCTAAGACTTGTACTGATAATGAGTGTGTGTGTGTGTGTGTGTGTTTGTATATGACTATGTGTGTATTGATGAAGTAAAAAAATTATGCTATTTAAAAGCTCTGCTAACTCTTTAACATAATTCTGTGAGTTATTTTGAACGATATTTTTTTATCAAAACTTTAACAAAAAAAACTATGTTTAATTCATGTATTTTACTTATATGTAAATTGAATTTAACTAATATTTTGTTGTACAGTCTGATATGCTAAATCAACTTATTGTTTTTAGTATTGAACTGTTAATTTGCAGTATCTATGAAGCTCTTTAACATTTTGCTTGCATAAGTTTTGTTGTTTTTTAGTATTTGCTGTTGTTTTAAGTGTGTTCGCAGTTATTTTGAGTTATTACACCATTGAACATATTTAATTACACAAAACATAAATATATACGTAAGAAGAGAACATATAGTAATAATAAATATATAGAACAATCGAATGAATCGGATGCATACATACAACACAAGTAATATTTAACAGCATTGTTAAGTTAGAGAGTAAAAACATTTTTCTATTTTATTTTAGTTTTTTTTGTTTTTTTGTTTTTTTTTTTTTAACTGTTATTGTTATGTCATTAACATACACATCAATTTGCTACTAATTTGTTTTAAACTCTTATTTAACATACACATTTATAAACATTGATATTGTTAATGAAATATCATTATGTAGCAGCTTATTCAGCAGTTTCTGTTAAGTTTTTTTTCTGTTAATAACATTTGGAGGGGAATTAAATGATTCAAGTGTTGTTTTATTTTTTTTTTATTTTTTTTTTCTATTGTTGTAGTTGTTTGAATAATGAACTCCAGCTGGACACGAAAGTTGAAGAAATGTGTTGGTAGTTGTTGTTGTTGTTTTTGTTGAAGTAGAGTAGAAGTAATAGTAGTAGTAGTAGTAGAAGAAGTAGTAGAATAGTAATAAAGCAGGAAGATAAGAGAGAAAGAGATTGATAGATAGTATAAGGTTAGACAAGATAAACATTTATATATGTATATATATTTATATATGTGTAAATATATTAAAAGGTGGTTATTTGATTTGAATTAAATTAAAATTAATTATTTTATAAAAAAAAACAAAAATTGGCATGCCATGTCGGAGAGGTACATGACGTTTTGGTGAACGAAAACTGTGATGTGACGTTGATGATGAATGCATGACGTAATATTGCCTAAAGAGGCTTCAAAATATGAGCAACTTTTGAGTAGCAAAATTAATTTAATCAAAATTTATGCTTAAATTTTTGTTTGTGGTTCTTGAAGTTTTGGAAAAATTTCTGGTCAAAAATTGTACAACACCAACTATGCTAATTCATACATGTTTTATGAATCAATCCAAAATTATTTCTGGATTAACTTAGCTTAATTTGAAAATAACAATTAAAATTATCTTGACAACGAAAAGAGTCAACATCAACAGAAATAATACTTTTAATGTTAATTTCATTTTAGCTGATTTTTTCTTTGATTCTAAACTCTTCGAATATAATAAAAAGGACTTGGTGGACTTAAAAAAATAAATTTTTCTAAACGACTAACATGTTTTTACCGTAACAAAATCCAAAATATATTTATAAGGGTGGTCAAAATTGTTCGGGTCAGAAAAAAATTGAAAAAAGTTTAGCAAATTAGGAAATACGTTTTGATACCATACAATAGCTTTGATTTGAATAGGTTTATCAGACATATTTGCTGCATCATTGTGAGCGTTATGATTGTCTTGTAACAAAACGAATTTTTCACTTCAAAAATTTCTTTCGCTGAAAGAGGTGCTCACTTTTTCTTTTTCTCATTTTGGACACTCTGTAAGACTGTGAATTCATTTTTTTTTTAAAAACAAGCATCTCTTAATTTGTTTTTATAACTTTCTGTGGAACACAATCATCTTGCTTACCGAAACAACTCAACTTCACCTTTCTTCACCATTTCCATCTACTGTCTTCAAGTCGAGATTACTTCTCGAACAATTTTTATATTTTTGAGGCTACAAATTTCGCTGTTTTCACTAATGACTACGTAGTGTCGCTGTAAGAGCTGCTCACTTTTTCTTTTTCTCATTTTGGACACTCTGTAAGACTGTGAATTCATTTTTTTAAAAAACAAGCATCTCTAAATTTGTTTTTATAACTTTCTGTGGAACACACTCATCTTGCTTATCGAAACAACTTAACTTCTACTTCTACTTTCTTCAAGTCGAGATTACTTCTCGAACAACTTTTATATTTTTGAGGCTACAAATTTTCACTTGTAATCGAAATGAAGTGAATTTTACAATTCCTACTTCAAAGATCTCACTGACACTTGTCCCTCATTTAAAATTTTGCAATGAAATTTCTATAAAAATGTTTTTTTCTTATTTCCATCAACTTGGAATGGGAATTTGAAATTTCAAAATGTTTGTTTCTCATTCTCGTTTCTCATCACCCAGGAATAGCTTTTGCTTTTATTTTCTAAAAAAGTTATTTTCCAGTGATAAAAAAGTGGCACAAGCATAGTTTTCCTAATTCGTAACCAGCCATAAGAAAAGTAATTTCTCTTTAGAATTTGAACAAAAAGTGGACTCCTTAGTTGAACTAGAGTTTAAGCCCATTGGTTAACATAAACGCCTTATCAAATTTGAACTTTTTGTTCTTAAAATTTGGAAGCAGATACGAATATGTAGTCCGAGTTTCGATCTATGAAATATGATATAAGATAACCATAATTTTAAAAGGAACACTAACTGCACGTGTTGAATTGAAAGAATATTACTTAGAATAATTCGTAACTCGTAATAATTGTTAGGTTACAGCGAACATGTTTTTAGAGCAACATGATCTGCAAAAATTATTGTAACCTATTCAATAGTTCGGCAAATCACCATTGAAGGTTATAGTGTTGGAGAACTTTCATTTTTGTTTTCAAAATCAGTTTTCCTATCGAGAAAAATTTCGCCCATTATTGATTTTTATTTTCTCTACAATAGTGCTGAGTTACCGGTTAAACGGTTCTATAATATCAGCGGACAACCTTACATTACCGAAACACATGGTCTGATGAAAACATACCTACTGTAAGTGAGAGCGGACGGAAAAATCAAAAAAATTTTTACCTTTTTGCGACTTCAACTTTGCTTATTTTGCCAAAATACAACTGACACAAGAATTTAAGGCAGAAGAACATTGACACTACCGTGTGTTCGCTGACTTGGCCTTGGAACAGTTGGAAGTTAATCCAAAAAATCATATTTTACGACTAAGTTTATTTTTGAATGAATAGAAGTGTGAAAAATCATAACAATAGGATGTCATTGCTTGGTGTAGATTCTGTTAACCCTGTTAACCCCAGAATCATCACTTCGTACTTCTTTCAAAACAAAATAGCAATTTCCAAAACGTTCATGACGAGCGCTACTGATCGTTGATGGGCAACTTATTGTCACTTAAACTTTGTGATATGGAAACCGACAAAATGTGATATCAACAGCTAGACGCTACATCGTACATGTCATGATGAACATTCTGCACGAGCAATTTGTGGGCATGGTTAATCGGTGACGTGAGATCGTGCGATTTAATGGTAAATGATTTCTTCGTTTGTTTCTATCATAAATCAAAGGTCAATGCAATTATACTGCTATGACTTCAATAAGCAAAAAATTTCCTTAAAGTCAGCCATTCCGCAAACACAGTTAGATTTATGCAAAAGTAATCAAAAATTTAACCTCCCATACCCAGCAAAAAAAAGTGTTTCCAGAAGAAGGTAAAGTGGGAGGGAAAGTCGTGAGTTCCAACCCTTCTACTTTCATATCCAGAAGGCATTCTTTTAACATATGCAGGAATGTCATTGGGAGAAATACTTTCCTTAGTCATCTCTAGAAGTGCTTCAAGAATTTTTCAATGGAAAATTTCTTTGTGGTCTTCAATGAGAGGATTCTATTAGGTATTTTCTAGGAAAACTTTAAGAAGGCATTTCATGATTCAGAAGACATAAGACAAAATGCTTTTAAGAATACCGGAAGCGTTCTTAGAAGCTATTCAAATGGCCTTTTAGAAGTCATTGAGAATGCCTTCTGAAAACACTTTTCGATAAGGCTGAGGAGAAGCACTTGAATTTATAGAATGTCTTCTGGAAGCAGTGTATCTAAGAATGCATGTCAAGTTTTTATCAAAATTTTTACTGGTTAGATGAGTCATTCAATTAACTCAGGCGATGGAACTGTTTAAGAACACAAGACTAACAGCATAAGATCTGAAAACAAAAAAGTTTCCAAAAAGGATGTATCTGTTTCTATCGTATAAATCTTATGCAAAACAGGGCCACAAAGTAATGTATATCCATTGAGTTTAGAATAAGATTTAATACTGATGCTAGTACAATACATTTAAAAAAAATCGTAATAGTTACGTAACAACAAAAAATCCATTCACCAGATATTGATAATATTCACTTTTGTTCTATCTCAATGAATGAATGTTCAGTGTTAGACATTAACCAGATGCTAGCAAACAAAAATACTAGCAATACCCGGAGCATGTTGCTGCGCCTTAGACAAACACATTTAATTTATCTGCGACTTCAAAACCTATTCGATAAAAAATGTAGCTTGTATGGGGAGGTACACCCACTTGTCCAAAGCTTGGCCCAATTTTGTAGAAGAAGAACATTCCGAAATGGTAACTCCATTCTGAATTTCAATGCTCAGCGACTTTAACTTCCAAAGCTATTTGACATAAAAAATATGCCTTGTATGGGCGGAGTCACACCCTGTTTTCCAATGCCCATGCTATTTTTATGGTCGAAAGACATGGCCAAAAATTAATTTTATACTGAGCTTAAATGTTATGTTATTTAGTACCAAAGCTATTCGATATTAAACAATTGAACTGTATGGTTGGTGCCACACCCCATTCTCCAATGCTTGCTCAAATTCCATTAAAATGGGCACAACTAAATAATATATTCGTTCCGAGTTTCACAAATGTTTGACTTATATTTCGAATGTTATACTGAAAAGTTTGAATGCTTACAAAGTGCTTACAAGTGTCGCGCCCTTTTTGCAACGGTTTTTGCAACTGTTACCAGTAAAACAGCATGTAGAAATTGAGCTGGAATACCAAATTTTGGAGCTGTGCAACATGTAATTCTAAAGCTATAAGATATCAAAAATAATGGTTGTATGGGAGTCGCCACGCCCCCATGTTCTATCTGTACCAAACTCTCTATCACAGGAACACTCTCAAGACTTTCATAGAGTTTTCCTGAAAATTTCATAACAATTGGTTCAGCGGTTTCAGAGTCTACTTGTAACATACACACATTAATTTTTATATACATACATAGAAGATGCTAACAGCTTATTAAACATATGCTTAACTTACGCAGCCCTTAAAATGCCAATGTTTGCGTTAAACATGCGTTTTACATGCGCTGCTTAGCTTTTGCCAGGATGTCTAATGTAATGGATAAAACCATTTAAAAGTTGAATACTAATAAGTTTCAACTAAAACAACCGGAGACCAATGCAAAAGCATTTTTTATAATCCATAACAAATACGATGTCAGATTGTTAGCAACATTGCTCAAGAGACCAAACTGAGAGCAAGTCCCCACACCACATGGCAGCCGTGCTGTGTGGTGAGTTACTCTGCCAGCAAGAGCTTAAGCATTGGCTCTCTGCTGTTTGTACAGCATTAGCATGGATAAAAATACACGAATTCTTAAATAATTAAAGAAAAAGTTTTGTTAAAAACGTAGCACGTAGTTATTGAATACACTCCCCACCAAATACATGAGTCTCCTTTTAGATAATAGTATATAGATGGGATGCATGTAGGGTTCCCAACTGTCCCGGATTTCGCGGGACGTCCCGCATTTCAGCTAATTTTTTAGCGTCCCGCGATGACCCCTTGCGGGACACCTTTTATCCCGCATTTGAGAACTTAAGATTGTTTGTATCTAAATTTCCAATTCGACATGAAACACAGTTTCCTAAACCGTTTAATTTTATTATCAAAATAAATTTATAGCTCGTTTCAAAAGAGAAGAACATTTTTTAGTTTCATTTTTCGATGCGCAGTGAGAAATTATATCTAAAGCTAGAAAATTGTTTAGAGCGTAGTTTCTTGCTCTTTTTGTACTGTTCACTGATCTTAATGTTTTTGAATGTTTTTTACTGTTTTTCTTAATATTTAAATGCGCAAACATTTAGAACAAATGATTGCACAAGTACGCTGTTGCACCAACGGCCTGCAGCAACCTGCATCTTGTGAGAGAAATAAAATAAAAATTACATAAAAAATAAATTATTTTCTCAAGAAAAAAATTGTGAAGTGAAATTACGGATGACAAAATATTTTTGTACGCACATTTTGTTTTTAATTTTGATTGGTTGATTTTAAAAAATAAAATTCAGTACTTCCGCAGCGCAGTTGCGATAATCAACAAAATTCAGGAATATACATTAATTTTTATACCCCCACGCCTACTGCGTAAGGGGTATATTAATTTTGTCACGACGTGTGTAACATCCAAAAGGAGGCGTGGTAGGTATGGAAAAGTATATATATTCTTGCTCAGCATCACCACCTGAGTTGATTTAGCCATGTCCGTCTGTCTGTCCGTCTGTCCGTCTGTCCGTCTGTCCGTCTGTCCGTCTGTCCGTCTGTCCGTCTGTCCGTCTGTCCGTCTGTCTGTCGACACGATTACAGCCGCAATTTTGAAGCTATCGTAATGAAATTCGATATTTAAGCTTTTTTTAAAAAAACTAAGGTCAAGTTCGAGAATGGGCTAAATCGGATAAAAACCACGCCTAACTCCCATACAACCCAAAAATTGAAAACTCTACAAAGAAGCTAATATTTAAGCTACAATACTGAAATTTGGTATATGTGTATTCTATGTCAAAACTGATATGTCTTAGAAAAATGGGCGTAATCCACCCAGTAACACGCCCACCTCCCATACAACCCCAAAATTGAAAAATCTATAAAAAGGCTAATATTAAAGTTACAAGACGACTACTCGGTATTTGAGTATTCAATGTCAAAACTGAGGTGTGTTAGAAAAATGGGCGTCATCCGCCCACTAACACGCCCACCTCCCATACAACCCCAAAATTTAACAATCTATAAAGAGGCTAATATTAAAGTTACAAGATGGAAACTCGGTTTTTGTGTAATTTATGTCAAAACTAAGGTATGTTATAAAATTGGGCGTCATCCACCTTTTAACACTCCCACCTCCCATACAACCCTAAAATTGAAAAATCTATAAAGAGGTTAATATTAAAGCTACAAGACAGAAACTCGGTATTTGTGTATTCTATGTCGAAACTGAGATATGCTAGAAAAATGGGCGTCATACAAAATCTAACACGCCCACCTCCCATACAACCCCAAAATTTAAAACATTATAAAAAGGCTTATAATTAAGCTGCAGGAAAACAATTTGACACATAGAAAAAAATAAAATCTCTCAGAATCTCATACAAAAAGCTCTCCAATTTAATATTCTTCCACCCTTAAGAATCGGCCGTGGGGGTATTTTAACTTCGGCCAAGTCGAAGATATACCTTACTAGTTTTTTCATTTATTTTTCTGCTCAGAGAATATTCAATTTTATTTTTAATGTCGACCAATCAGAATCAGTGTTGCCGGAGTAAATTTATTTTTATATCCGAAATAGAAAATAAAAATAGCCAAAATGTAAAAAAAATAGCCAAAAGATAAATTAATTGTATTAGAAAAAAAAAACAGGACTAACATTCATACCTTTTTAACTAACTAGTTTTTTGTACAACAAAGTACTATTTTTTACCTGAAACAGATTTATAATCATGGTTGTTTTAAAATATGTTATAAAAAATTATATGTTCAAAATATAAGAGCATATTTTAAAAATAATTAAGGGCATATATCTTTAAATAGACGGACCTTTAATATAGAAGGACGTTAGCTCATTTATTTTTTACTTGATAAAAGTAGAAAAAACTTTATAAAAATAAGGTTTGCATTTTCGGAAGTAAGAAAAGTATTACATTTTTTTTTATCTTCGAACCAACTATTTCAGGTGCCAAACCTATTCAGTCAAGTCTGCCATGGTTTAGAAATGGGAGATAGATAAGAAGGTGAGAAAGGGTAAATCAAGTGAAACAAGTGAAGAATGTTTTATGTGTGGCGGAGGGCAACATCAACTTACTTTTCCATGATGACTTGCTTAATTTTACTTTTGAAAACAAACCACAATTACTTTCAATGATCAAAATTATATACTTTGTTGCTACTTTCATGTGGCACATGATTTTAGATGCCAAATTATTGGATATTCTTGCGCTCGGCTGCACGATTAGCATCACAGGCAGGTCGTGTTCAAATGAAGAGAGAATTCACCCTCACGTGAATATTTGAAATCATTTCCCTGCAAGCATTTGAAGGACGATTGGCAGAGAAGTGGATTTTGCGATGCACCAGTAATTCGCCCAAGTGTTTTTTGGAAAAATGCATCGCTTTTCAAATGCTCAAGCAATGAATGCGCTAGTCACGAACATTTTCAAAATCTTCCTTTACTAATTTCAGCGATTGTTGGAAGATGGATTTTTGAAAAATGTTCAAAATCTATCATGGAAATATGAATCAGGCTCTGAAAAATCGTAAAATTAATTATAAAGTTCAACTAGTGTAGTTTTGAAGCAACGTCACATTATATCGAAGAGAAATAAAAACAAAAAATTCATTGAAATCGGACAAAACAACGATGCTTTGGAACAAATTGCTGAGGACTCTTAAATGGACTTTGTTTGACATCTTTTTCGGCGAATTTCTTGTTACTCCTCTAGGCGGTTCATTGGCGAATCTTTCCGGGCGAATCGGCCTAAGCAGATTACAATAGAAGGCAATTGCTTGATCTTCCCAGCAATTCTTTGGGGATTCTCTGGCAATTGAAAATTTTATATGTGAAATAAAAAATTAATTTTCGCCGGAATGCAAAAACATAGCCGAGTAAAGAAAAATAGCCAAATGAAAAATAAAATAGCCAAATAGCCAAAACTCAATACGAGCAAAAAAAATAGCCACTTTTGGCAATAAATAGCCAAAACGGCAACACTGATTCAGAATGAAGAACACTCTCCAAATTATTTTCTTATTCTCAAACATGCGCGAAAATTTTGTTCTCTTTTGAAACAGGCTATATCATTTATTTTTCATACATTTTATTTATCAAAACAATTTGGATTTATTTTTTGGTTTTTTCATGAATTGGGCAAGAGTTGAAAAGAGATCTAAACAATATCAAGGAACCAAGCGATAGTGTAAAGGCACCGTTGATACCCTTTATTTCTCAAAGAATAAAAGGAAATAATTAATAAAATAAAAAAATCTAATGTTGTCCCGCATTTTTCAGCCAAGTCCCGCATTTTTGATGGCTCCGTACCGATTTTGTACTTTTCAGAGTTGGCAACCTTAGATGCATGTAATATAATCTTTTACTTGCGAATATGTTTATGTTACACTTTCGTATAGCGCTAAAACATACTTTTCGATCTATTGAATGATAAACATTGATTTTTGAATAAAGAGATTAAACTTGTCCATTGAAGAAAGATATTTATTTTCTGTTCGAGAACTATTATAGGTATTGGAATATTGTTTTAATTTAAAGATCAAAGATTAAGCAATGAATAGTACAGCATTTATTGTGCGTCATAGCTGGAAGTGAACAAAGACATAAGAAGAAATCTATGAATATCTATAGCAGTCAGCAGTTATTCATGTATTTTAGAATGAATCTATTTAATGTTATATAACTTTTTACTCTGTTTTGTATCACAAATTTGCTTTTTGCTTTTTAAAATTCCTTGCATGGAAGTACATTTAATGTAAACCACAGCAGTTTATTTAGTTTATTTTTACATATGTATTTTTTTTTTAAATTTACTATTAAATAACTATATTTTGGTTAGTGGTAATGTTGTAGTTATGTATGAATTGAAAGTATCTTCTTAATGATTGCCTTTAACCTGTATGTCAATCAGAGAATTAGTTAAAATGAGTAAAGAATGCTCTATAAAGAAAATGTGGAAACTTTGTATGTCGAAGAAGTTTTGGAATATTAAGAGAAGGCTCAAAAAGTATTTGTCAAGACAGAGAAAAAATTGGAAAGCATTATTTGTTATATTGCATTTATTTTTCCTAAAGTTGAGTTTCTTGGGATGAAGTTTTTACAATAATGTTTTGGGTAAGAGTTATCTTTTGAATAGCTTTTGCTAAGATTTCGTTGTCAACAAATGAAGCATGAAAAGAAATAAGCATGATATAAGAAATAAAATTATGTTAAATGAAAATGAATTTCAATTTAACTCAAAAGTTAGATTCTGAAAGATGAAACAAAACAAAAAAAAAGAACATACAAAGTTGGTTAAAGATATAGAATAAATTTTACTTACATGTGTATATCTTGTACTCAGTGTGTAATCTCAAAATAAATATCAAAGGAATTTCAATTAAGTATCTATAATTATATAATTCATTTTAAGCTATATAATAAATGCCTCCAACGCAATAACGACATCGACATCGTCAAATTGATCGTCAAATTTGCAGTTTTATTATAATTTTGAATTTGTTTTGTTTTTTCTAAACGCTCTGCTTAAACTTCGTTTATGTTTTTATTCTTTCAGCAAATTTACCAAAAATATTTTCAGTATTTTGTTTTTTTTTTTTTTTGGGTTTTAAAGGCAATGTGTTCTTTTTTCATGTTTTAGTTTCATTCGTGTGTTTAGCTTCTTACGTCAGAGCTAGACGTTTCGACGGTATGTTGGGTGTGTAGCTTGCAGCTGCGTCGGTTTCGTAGCAGTATCGCGTATTGCACAGTGTTGCCATCTTACATTTTAATTTGTAATGCCTTTTCTTTATTATTATAGTTATATATTTTTATTATAATTATTATTATTGTTTTTATTATTTTTATTGATTATTTTAGACGCGAGCGCGCTACTTATGCGATTTTGAGGCGTTTTTGGGTAGGAAAAAATATGTTCAAAAGTGGGCAGGAATTTCATTTAAGAATGTTGGTGGTGGATGCTATGGTGGATGCGATGAATGTTTATGTATTCTTTTTAGTTTGTGATCTAATTCATGGAAATTTTATCATAATTAATATTTTTATTTTAACTGCTATTTACATACGCTATACATTGTGTACTGTTGTATGCAAGTTGTATATTAATTTGCATATATCTATATGTATATATATGTGTATATATATATATATATTTTCATACACATATATTGTATAGATGCTTGTAAACTTTATTTCCTTTATGTATATAATTTATCTGTTAATATGTTTATATTTGTTTTGTATATATATGTATATATATATATGTATTTATATATATGTGTGTTTTTTATATACTTGTTTTAGTTTTGTTTTTTTTTTTTTGGGTTTTGTTGTTTTTGCTTCTGCCTTCAGTTTTATATATTTGCCTTTAACGTTATTATTGAGTTCGTTATTCTCTTAATTATTGTAAGAATTCATGTAAGTTCTTTTATTTTTATTACTTTTTAATTATTATTATTATTATTATTATTATATTTGTTATAATTATAATCATATGATGACATATCACTGCATGACACATTTTCCCTCTATTTGAGTTTTTATCTCATTTACTTGCGTTTCTATTTGATTTTTCAGTTCTGTAAAAAGAAATTGAGTAATGGAAACAGCAATAAATAAGCGTGTAATTGTAGGATAGACTACAATAGTTTTTTTTTTTTTTTTTTTTTTTTGTTTTACAGTGTTTAAAGTATCTGTATTATGGTAGGATATTGTATATGCATAACATAAGAAATACTTATATATGCGCCAACATACTGTAAAAGCATGTAAAACGCATATACATAATACACAAAGAAGAGAGTAGTAGAAAATAGTAGTAGTAGTAATAGTTTAACTTTCGTAAAGTAGTAGAAAAAGAGGGAAAAAGCTTTTGTTGTGTTCTTTTTTTTTATTTTTTATTTAAAAATATTCTTTAATATTTTCATTGTTTTTGTTTTTGTTTTTGTATGTTTCGTATACTTGTTAGTAGTTAAATTATTTTGTTTTAAAAAATTAATTTTTTCGTTTATTTGATGCAACTCAAATAAAAAAAATTAAGTAATAGTAAAATATTGAAAAACAAGGAAACACAAATGTATGCAAATATTTTCAAAATAATATTAATCATTGTGCATTTAAAGTTAAAATCATTAAATAAGAGTTTTACAGAAATTAACAGTTAAGTGACAACATAATACAGTGCAACATTTAACATCGAATCTATAACATATACTTAATATTTAACATACGTACAAGAAAGTGAACTGAAAAATTTATTGAAAAAAAAAAAAATAATAATATATAAATACTCTAAGTTAGGGAAAATTTGCAGTGTATCAATGTTTAAGATAAGAATTATTGTAGCTTACTAATTATAGAAAAATGTAAGCTAGATGTATGTTTACAAAGTTTTATGAAGATGATGAAATGTTAAGCATTGAATAGCAGTGTTTTGTAAAATTTTGTTGCTGATGTTGAAATTTATGACGTGGTCCGCCCCGGATACCACCATTTTAGGGGTGACACCATTTCGATTTTTTATTTCTCAAAAAGACAGAAAAAGTGATAAAATACTTAACGGTAAAAAATTTAATTTTTGTTTCATAATTTAAAAATATGCAAGTCAGACAATGGGTTGGAAACATTGCGAAAACGCTTCGAGCTGTAAAATCTGAAAACTTATTGTAACACAACGCAAATGAGTTAATGTTAAGTGCTTAAAATTTGGGAGCAGCTTACGGCGAAATTTCAGAAAAGGAGCTAGTTGTTCAAATTGCTTCCGATGCTACGCAGGCATATAATGTAGCACAAATCGATTTCGAAGCGCCAAAAATTAGACAGCATTAGAAATGCTCACTTTCATTGTCGAGTGGGACTTTTTGGAAACATCACCAAATATTTCATTAGCATTGAAATTATTTCTAACAATTTGTGTATCAGTAGCTTCATGCGAAAGGAGTTTTTTTAAAGCTTAAATTAATTAAGACTTACTGAAGGTCTTCCATGGGACAGGCAAGAGTTTCCAATCTTGCTATTTTATCCATTGTAAACGAGCTTGAAATCAATATTATTGATTCCGATGAGGAAGGTTATTTAAAATATTGCAACTCTTAAAGTAAGATATGTTAGTATTTAAGACAGCTCACAATGCATCGAAATGGTACGAGAAGAGTAACAAAATTTGTTTTTCTAACTAATTTCTAAAAAAATAAGGTTGAACTAATTTCTATTTCAATAAACATCATTTTTGTCTAGTATTCTCACTGAGTTTCGTTAGGATCGGGTTACTTTTGTACGTACCTTCCACACAAATTATGTAAAAAATATATATAGATCCTTGGGAGGTACCCTTAAGGTCTAATCAATTTCTACCATTTTCAATGCACATCTATTTCTCTAATTGCCTAGCCGTTTGACCAAATTTTGTTAAGATTGGCCGACTTTGGCATGCATCTCCCATACAAAATAATTTAAAAAATTATTATAGGAAAAGTACCCAAGGAAGTACCCAAGTATTTTTTACATGCGATTTTTTATGAAGTATTAGATTTAAAATCGGGCGATTTTAATACAAAATTTTTGCCTGCGGTGGTAACTATACATATATTTTACAACCAAAATAGTTAAAATAACAGTAACTAAATTCTTTAAAAAAAAAAATTTCCAAATTTAATTTGGGGACTATGTCCGTTTCTTTGGCGGTCATAACCCACAACATTATTGAGGATGTCACAAATGTTTTGGGGGTATGACCTCTTGCAGGGGTGGTTATAATCCCCAAAATCGTTTGGGTATTATTACCGCAAGTTTAGCGGAACTACATTTGCCACTAAAAATTCCCTAAAAGTAATAAAAAGCTTCTATGAAAAAGAGAAATATATAAAAATATATCGTTTTTAGAGAAAAAGAATTTATTTTTGAGAAAAGATTTGTTTTTATTGAAGAAAATACTTCTTCTAGTGAATTTTTTCATCAAAATATAGCAAAAGTTTTTCATTTGCAATAAAATTTTTTCATAAACTAGCTGGTACCCGGTGCGTTGCTCCCGTCCTTGCCCAATGCCTGTTCCAATGTGCCAATAGAATGCCATCAATAAATAGTAACTCCACTTTGAGTTTCAATATTCTTTGGCCATTATTTCCAAAGCTATTAAATATAAAGATTGTCTTTAATAGGCCACACCCTTTGTCCAATACCCGTTTCAGTTTGCGAGTATATCCGAGTAGTGTATATCACCAAATAGTTACTCCAAGCCTTTGGTGATCTGTGACTATTATTTCCAAAGCGATTAAATTTAAAAAATGTGTCTTTTATGGGCGGAGCCACACCCCTTGTACAATGCTCCATCTAGTTTTCCAGTAGTAGGACACCATAAAATAGTAACTTCATTCTGAGTTGAAATGTTCTGTGTCTTTTACTTGCATAGCTATTCTGTATCGAAAATTTGAATTGTATGGGCGGAACCACGCCCCGTTATCTAATGCCCATGCCTGTATTTGAATTCAACAACCTGGCCAATCAGTTATTTTATACTGAGTTTCATTGTTATACAACATTTAGTTCCAAATCTACTCGATAAGAAAATATTGAATTGTGTGGGCGGTGCCATGCCCCCTTTCCAAGGATCGCTTAAGTTTGACAATCAAAGGGCACGTCTCAATAATAAGTTCGTACTAAATTTAGATGATGTGTGATTCATAGACAAAAGTATAACCGAAAATTTTTTTTTAAAAAGTGCCACGCCCCTCGCAGGTAGGAAGGTGAAAAATACTTTAAAACCTATTCTCATACCTACCAAATGTATAAAAAAAAATTTCATTATAATCGGTCCAGCCGTTTCGGAGGAGTATTAACACTAACACCGTGACACGAGATTTTTATATATTAGAAGAAGATAAGAATTTTTTTGTGCGAGAAAAATACTTATTATTATTAGAGACATTGAAATATTTCCATTTCCAAAATATTTTTTCGAAAATGTGAAAATTTATTCGAGTTGAAGAAAATTTTATTTGTAAAAGAGAAAATTTCTATTATCGAAAATAGAGAAATTTTTTATCGGAGAAAAATATGTATTTTTTTTGAGTGTACATATCTTTGTAATATTTTTGTTCTGTTTTTTATTGTTATTGTTTGTCATCTGTTGTTTTTCGGAAAACATAAAGAAAATAATGAAAACACAAAATCTCATCGAATTGGTTTCTTATTGCATTTAGAAATTTCTTATAGCGGTGACACCAAGAGTATCCGCTCCGGTGACACCAAGCCTAGGAACGCATCTGGTCAAATTTATATCCTTTTTTTTTCATGTAAGTGCGTTCAATGCATTTTTTATTTAGTATATTTTCATTGTGTGGAAGAGTAATTGAATTGTAGTGCTGGGGAAATTAATTTGTTGACTTTTAAAAAATAGCTATATTTACTTTGTAAATGTTGTGACATTCATGCCGTATAAGTTGGGACAGTACTTTTTTAGTCAAACACACTACGATTCTATTTTAATAGTATTTTTATAGCATTTCATGAATTCAAGTGTATTAAAACTAACTAAAAAGCAGTTATTTTTCATTTTACTAGACTGTGATGCTGGTTAAAAGAGAGGTTTTCTCGCCTAAACAAATAAAAGCACTAACGAACATGTAATGTTCCTGCAAACTTTGTTATGAACGCATTTCCAGTTAATCAAAGCAAAAAAATCATTGAGTTCTTTTTATCCATGAGATGACGATAAAGATGACAATAAAACTGGTGATTGTGGTGTCATTTGTATGGTAACAATACCATGTAAATTCAACCGTTCAAATTCGATTGAGTGCAATACGTTGAAACGTGCTGTACACTTGAAATATGCTAATATGCAGTTTTACTGAATTGTTTTTGATTATTTTTTAATGTGCTTATAAGAAAAAGTTTTTTGCCCCAACCTATACGGATATTTTTTTTCGGCTATAAAAGTTTCCTACATTAATAGGTAAAGAAATTCTAAAGTCGGTCTAGCCCGTCTATGGAATACCCTAAACCTCCCATAATATTTAAATATATATTAAAATACTAAAACAAAAAGACATAACTTCCTATCAAAATCCATGCATTCTATCTACCAACATAATTAATACAGGATTAACTAATCTGGTTTATATGGTAGATGGGCGTGTTGGTGGCAGATGACGCGCACACCTCAGTTTTTATATAAAATGCTCCCATACGAAGTTTCATCTCTTTAGGTTAAATATGAACCTTTTAAAAGTGTTTTTAATATTAAAGGTTGTATTGGAGGTGGGCGTGTTCAAAAGATTTGATGAATATTTTTTTTGTCTCTTCAGCAAAGTTGCATTCCATCCCTAGACGTTTACCTGCAATTTTTTTAGGTACTTAAACTCACGAATAAGAGAATTTTGTTTACTTCAAAATAGCTTATTTAGCAAGAAAATAAGCATATTATTTATTAATTTTTCAATCTAGTATCCTGACATTAAAACTAGATAACTATTGTGCTAGAACTAAAAACTTGTACTCGTTTATAAGAATAGCTTTAACTTCAAAAATAATTTCAATGTTTTTATACATCTCTTGGTTACAATAGCGCTAAGATATAAATCTATTTAAAAATGCAAAAAAACAATATGTCAATTCCTAAATATAATTTTAACGGGAATAAATGGGAAATTATCTTTTAGATTTTACTTTTTTTTATCTTTAGCATAGATTTTTTCTACTTTTTATGAAGTTTATGTTTCTGATTTCAAATTTCAAATAATTTTCTATTCTACTCTTCGCCAAAATGCCTGGTAACTCAGATATAGGCCCGTTAACTGATCTCCGAATCATACTGAATCATATCGTATGAGTAGTATTTTTATCCCAAGAGAGAAGAAGGAATAATTATTCAATAATATAACGCTGTTGTTTATTGTTCACACTTAAGCCTAGTACTATGCTCGATTGTGTGAAATTTCACTGGCAACAGCCATTTATTTGTTGCGTGAAAATTTTGACAGATATTTTATTGTTGATAATCAGAAAAAGCAAAAAATCATTTAAGTTCTTTAATTGTGGAGCAGAACAAGTCAATAGTTTATGGCAGTCTGTAAGCTGCGAAGTTCTGCGACCGTCAATACCGCGGAAAGGTGCATCCGTATTTACAATTTCCAACAATTGCAATTATTAATTGAAAAACTTTAGAAATAGTACAAAAATATAATTTCAATTAGAAACATTATTGTTTAACTTGCATTTTTTTCTTAAATGAAATGGCAATTGTCACTTTTCACGGCAAAATAAATGGTCTGTTCAACTTAATTGCCGTAAAAACAAACATTGTTTTGATGCATGTTGCGGAATGTTGTACTAGATTTTCTGCAGCGGAGCATAGTACAGCTTTGACGAAAAAGTTGTGAAATGTTCACGGTTGTTTCACAGCTGCCATTTTTTGTATAGAGATTTGAGTGAAATTTCACGTGAAGCCGAACAGAGTACTATGCTTTACAATGAAACGATAGTGATATCCTCAATATGCCAGGTCTTTTGATCCAGTGGTTTTTGAACTTAGTTTATAGAAAAATTTGGCTCTAATTTGATTTCGACTTAAGCTTATATAAAATCAGAAATATATTTTTAGAAAGAAATACCATCGATTATTGATGTTAAGAGAAAGAAATCGAGATTTTAACTTTGATAATAAGAGTTATCCAATACGAGGTCCTTTTCTCAACTGGGTAGTTCTAACAGCTGTTATGTGGTCAAATAGCTTGTCCATATGACGTTTGTGTTCAGTATACAATGCGTTCAGTATAATCATGAAAAGACTTAATTCTAAATAATGTTATTTAATTGTGGAAACTTACTATCAAAATCAGTCATCAGTTAGAGAATGTGGAGTTCATCAAAATCATTTTGGTAGTTATGAGCGTCCCACTGAGCTACTCGCAACTCAAGCGTCCCACTGAGCTACTCAAATTTCGAACCGCATTTATTTTCGAGCCTAATTTATTCGTGAAAACCGTGAACAGTCGATTCGTCACATATCTCAGTATTTGGGCATATCTTATGGACCATTGTGGTGTATCTTGAGGCGTGATCTTGGTCTGAAGGTCTATTAAATACAGCTCGTACAAGAATTGAAGCCGAGCGATCTTAATGTACGTTTAAATTTCGGTCTATGAGCCATACAGCTGGCGAAATAATTTCTTTATTGAGAGAAATATCGATGAAAACATCATCTTAAGAAACGGTCCTGTTAATTGGCCACCAAGGTAATGTTAATTGAAGCCATTGATTTACTTTCTTTGGGGATATGTTTAATTACTTGTTTATGTGGACAAACCCGAACCTATTGACGCTTTGGAAACCAACATAACTCGTGTTATTCAAGGAATACCGGCTTTCGATATGCTTGAAAGATTTGTAAAAAACTGAACACACTCAATGGACCATTTTAAAGCTAGTCGTGGGCTATATTTGAAAGAAATAATTTTTAAACATTGGGTTGTAGGAACCGAACTAATATTCCAAAAAATATTTGCATCAACATATTGATTTTTATGTATTTTATTTAGAAAACAAAGTATGAAGCTCTTATTGGATCACCCTAAACATCAAAAACACCTAAAATTGATGTCAGGAATATATAACCGATGGTTTGATATTTCACTAACTATAAACTTTTTCACAAAGTACTTTACCAAATTTAAAAAATGTTCTTCAAAATTAGTTGGTTAGTTTGAAAAAAGAACCTATGTTGATAATATATGATGACAAGAAGATTAGAAGAACTTTAAGATTAATTCGCCGTATGGTTATACAAAATAAACGATTTTGTTCCATGAAAAAAAATATAGTTTCAACCAGCTGATAAAAAACTACTTTTTCAATTACTTTTAAATGAAATAAATGAATTATATAGAAAATAAACCCACTTAGCTATTTTAATTTTATTTTACATGTAAATCATATTTTTATGCATTTCCTAACGGGTTTTTACTCACTTAATTCGAGAATTGTAATCTTTTTATTAACAATCTTGAAATAAACCTCTTGAAGAAATAAAGATTCGACTTTGAGATAACATATTGTATTAAAATGTATTATAATATTATGTTATGAAACGTTGCTAAAAAACGTGCCTAGCTTCCTATTCAGAGACTTTGCATCCCATCCAAATATAAATACAATCCTTTTTATAACATGCTAAGTATACTGAATAAAGCAGGATTATGACGAGCTAAAATATTAACGAATTAGCATTTATTAACATCTCTCAGTTGTTCTAAAAGCACGAAATTTTATGAACATTTCCAACTACTTTCAGAAAACTTCCCTCTCCTCGTTGTTGTTCATCTGCTGGAAATTATAAACTTTGCAGATTAACTATTTTATAACCATTTCGCTTATTTCTGTCACTTAATTGTTGCGTCAAAAATTATAGCGCTGTCTGCGTTTTTGGAAAAGTTGTGCAAAGTTAACTGTTAACTTTGTGAATTGCGAACGCACAAAAAACTTTTGTTGGAAGATAGTTACAACACCTGCGTTTTTGATGTCATTCATAAAATGAAAATTTACTATTTAGATGGGAAAAAAAGTGTCATGGAAAATAAATTAGTTTTCTTACCTCAACATGACAAAAACGCCAAAAAAAATTTACTTTTATAAAATGGCCTGATTAACTTGAATGATGGTATTAAATATCATAGATATATTGGCAGTGCTATTCCTTAACTATACTTCTTAACGGTTCTTCAGTTAGAACAATGTTTTATGTTAACTGAAACGAAACCACACACAAGTGTTTTTTTTTTTTGTGCTTTTTCGACATCGGAATTTCACCAAAACCACCATCAATTTCATATTATGTCCCAATAAACATTTTAATTATGCTCAAGTCGCATGTTTTACTTTTAATGTTGGTAAAATATTATAATTTGAAGACTTAAAAGGATAGGCTTTTGCCAGGAAAGCAAATGAAATTGATTAAGGTTGGGTTTTAAATTTCTTTGTTTTTTTTTTTTTTTGTTTTGATAATTAAAATAATCAAGGTCTTGCTTGGCCCAAAGTTAATTAGGCAGATTTTGCTTAATTAAGCGTGCTTTTTATGTATTTATAAAAACAAAATAGAAAAAAAAAACAAAAAAAAAATTTAGACACATAATATTTTGTTCATGGTGAAGCACATTTTGACACTATAAGAGCCATGCTTGGTTTATTAAGCTCACAAAATTTCAGCTCAATTAATTGTGAATGCATAAATTGACTATAAGAGCAGGAAAAGAAGAAGTAAAGACGACAAAAAACTGTCAGGATAAAAATTAATGAAATGGATTCTACTTATTTTCAAAAAAGTAGTGAGCTGTTGCGAGTTAGTGAAAAAGAAGTGAGACTAGAGTATAGTTTTATTAAATATTTTATCATAAAACTAGCAGGCCACAGTCGTCCGAGGCTTCGCCACGGACATTTTCTCTTTATCAATAATACCTTTGTATATTTGAAAAATTGCAATAATAAAAAAACTTAAAATATTTGCATATTATTTGTATTTGGAAGTAAATTATATTAAATAGTATAACTATAATAAAGTGAAGATATTTCCATTTTAGTTATTTAATACTTCAGTATTAACATCGTTTTTTATTCATTGGCATTACCAGGAATAAGAAAAATCTGATTTTCTGCTGTACCGACTCGTTTACCATAATCTACTTCTACGTTTTTCAAAGTTTTGTATTAAATATTTATTATACTCCACCCGCAAAGCGTAGCGGGCACAATAATTTTATCACGAAATTTTTTTCACGACCATGAGTTGATTAAGCCATGTTCGTCTGTCTATCTGTTCATTGTCCACACGATTACAGCCGTGTCTTTATTGCAAATCTTTTTAAATAAATTTCATTATTTGAGATTTGTCATACAGTGGTGCTCCAGTTTAATGAAAGATATAATGTCCAGGGTCGTTCGGTAAATCGAAAAGTTCATTAAATCGGTAATACTATTTTCGAGTTTTTTATCATATAACGAAGCTAATAAATTTGTCAACTTGAAACAAATATCCTTACATTTTTTGTTTTTATTATGCACTTCAATAAAGTTGAATTTTTGAACTTGTTTTAGATATAATTAATTATTATTATTAAATGTTTCGAAAGCTGCTGGTTAAAATCTGTTCACACTCCAAATGAAAAATCCAAGATTATGTCAATACATTCCTATAATGTTTTTTAAAATGGAAACCCTACAATATGTATATTAACCCGAGGGGACTATTTGAGAATTAGATAAGTAAATACATATTAATGTTATTACAAATTAAAAAACAAACGAAGCGAGCTCAGAGAAGCAAATGTTTTTAAATAGAATACCTACAATTTCAAATGTTCGTAATATAGAGTCAACAACATTAAATAAGGGTTCGTTATATTGGAAGTTCGTTAAATCGGTGTTCGCTAAATTGGAGCTCCCCTGTAATGCTTAAATTTGAAACATATACCCTGCAGTTGAAATTCAACAAAATTTTGTGAATACTTCCATAGAAAGTGACGTCACCAAAATATCAAAACCTTCATAATTTATACAAAAATTAATATGTTGAATTGAAAGATCATACATAAGTCTTGTTTTCTTGATAAATAAAACGTACTCTGAGTTTGAAATATGAAAAATTGGAAAAAAATATAACTTAAATAAATCCGAATAAGCTTCAACCTGAGTATTTTGACTTCGGGCAAGTCGAAGATAATTTTTAATGGTTTTTTTTTTATTTATTATATTCATTAAAGTGATGAATTAAAGTATATTCCTTTATATATATATTCCTTACTTTATATTCCATAAAGTTTTTTAAAAAAGCTTTTATACTTCAAATATTCATCTTAAGATGTGCTCAAACATGCTAGTATAGTAAACATTTCATCCAACATCCCAGCAAAATTTTTCGTTAGGTCTTGTTTTTTAATCGATTCCAAAATGCATTACATAAATGCTAATGCAAGACCTTAAATTTAATCCGTAATAAATTTACGGCAATGCATTCACATCAACTTGAAAGTTGTTATTCAAGTATTAATTTCGTGAAATCAATTATAAACGAACCGTTTTAAGCGCTTAATCTTTTCAAGTGACAGCGCTTTCGATTACCTCTAATGACTGGCTATATAAAAATAATGGGTTTAGTAAGCGAGAGGGTAAGCGATGAATGAAATTTTCTGGATTACTTTTTCGATTATATGTAAGCGAAGATTTTGCTGGGATGTTCTCCAGCAATACATTTCTCCAGAGCTTTTTAGAAAAAGGTGCTCGTGTCATAAATGCCAGGAATAAAAATGTACTTTATAATTTTGTGATTACTAAGTTCTAAGACTATACATCGACAAACAAACCTTATTTGCAGCTCTAAATCTGCTAGAACATAATTTTTAATAGTAATACGTTTTTGGGTATCCTGTTACATAAAACAATTTAAAAGCTCAATTTATTACTTGCTGAAAAATTTATAAAAAAAAATTAAATTGATTAAAATTCATAAAATTTTTTATTTAAATTAAATACATGGCGTTTTATAACAATTTTATGGCGTTCTGATGTTGTTTTATTATATTTTGAAGATGTCTATTTAAAACTCAAAGATGGTTTCCTAACTCCTTTAATTTACTAAAATACATAATTATTATTCTGTTCAAATCAACCAACAAAAACTGTAAAAATACAGTTTTTAAGAAAAAACTTTTCTAAAAATTATTCTAATTTTCATGACTCTTGAACTTGGTCTCCCAGGGCAAGTTTGCTTTGGGAATTATGTAGATAATGACTATGAAACAAATTTCTGATATCAATTTGTTATCACTGTGATACTGTGATATTTATGGTTAAGAATAAGGCAGTCAAATGTAACAGACCTCAGTCTTGTCTAGTAAAGTCGAAGCGGAAATGTCGAAATGTATAAAGAGTACTATAAAGAAATTTATAAAAATTAGGAAAAAAGTTTATAAATTAATTTTAATATTTTGTTCTAATTTTCACTTAACTTTTATATAGAAGACGTGGATTGATTTCGAAAAAATGTTTGAATTGATAGTTATTCAGGGTCACTGAGGGAAAATTTGTTAACGTTTTACTTCCCGGTCCTATTTTTTCCTCAATTATGCAAAATTATTCAAAATAGATCTTTGGGGATTAACTTACTATTGCAAGTCAAAATTTTGCGTAAAGAAAACATTTTTGAAAAATTCCTTGATTGCGGAAAATTTTTCAGTTTTGTATAAGTTACCAATTTATCTTTCAAATGATATCTAATATATTACTATCGATGAGATTAATTTTGTATATTGTTACCGACTTTTATAAATAATACAATGAATTAAAATATTTATGTTTACTCATTTGCACTTTAACAAAATAATCATAACAGTAAACTATTATTTAAAAGAATTATATTAATTTCGTAGTACTTTTTAAGCATTGCTTTTATGAGGTTAAGTATAACCTTCTAAAAGGGTTTACTTAACAATTTAGTTTTGGTCCCGGGTGCCAGCAACCCTAGCTACGCCACTGCCTCACTCCAATTGCAGTCGTGAAAGCAAATAATTGCATGCATAATTTACCAACAATTTTCTCTTTGAGTCGCTGCTCTTGCTCTCCTAACGCTGAGCATCGCTCTTGCATTTTCTATTAAACTTGTCAAACTTGTTTTACGTCGAGGCATTTATTTGTAGCTGTGTTTGTAGTTTAAGGGAAATACGAACACTTAATTTTTCAAACTTTTAATTTATCTTTAATCTATACAAAATATGCTATCACACTTGTGAATGCACATTTTGAAATATTAAAATATCGTTCTTTCTCAAGTGTAAATTAAAAATTTGGAAAACTACAATAAAAATATGTGTAAAGAAATTGTATGCGGCGAAACAAATATGCACACATTGGCTTGCAGCTCATCATTCCACAGCAACAACAACACAGCAAGCTTTATTTTACTTGTATTCCCATCACGTCAAAGAGCGATAACTGCTTTTGGTTACTCTTCGAATGAGTGTGGAGAGCGAGATCAATAAACTTTAAAGAGAAGGGTTGATAGCAACATGTAGTTGAAACTCTCGTAACACAAACGCGTGAAAAGCAAACGACCAAGCAATGCTTAGCATAGGTGGTAATTTCCTAAAAAACTTAACAACTTAATTAAATATATTTATTGTTAAATTTTCTTAAATAAACCCCACCTATGGCATTCTGTAGCACAAATATGATATTTTAAAATTTTTTTCATAAAAATCGGTCCAGTAGTTTTGGAGTCATTGGCGTACTTAATATTTCCACTTCAATTTTATATAATAGTATAGATAAAATATAAAATCTACCCGAGAGACTTATGTCTATCATAAAAATTATTTTTTTATTGCTCTTAAAAGCTAAAAATGTGATAAACTCTTAAGAAACATTTCTGCATTTCACAAATCATCGAAGTGATTTGAATATTCTGAAGTTTAAATTTGGTAAAAAATCTTATTTTTTGCATGTGACTTTTAAATTTTCACTGAATTTTTAAAATGAAAACATAAACTTCTTAAAGAAAAAAAAATTTTTCTGTATGCTAAATTTTTTCTGTAAGAGCAACGGGCGAAAAAATTTTGTTTTTTAATTTCGCTCTGTATCTATAGACAGAATACTATATTCCGTTCATATAAACATATCATCGGAAAACATTTAAAACAAAGCAACAGATTTTGTGGCGCTTCACAATAAATCTTCATTTTATCTAGCCCAACCATGAAACATACTCAAAAAATGTAACGTTAAAGACAACATTAAACTGGTTATATCTTCAAGACAACAAAAGTTAGAAGAGAAATTTGTTCATATAAAATGTAGGTCTTGATGCAAAATTCGTTTGCTTAATGAAATATTTTCGATATATTTGCAAAAATATGCGTTCGAGTGTAACGTTAAAGAGAAGAAATTGACAATATGTTTAAAAATAAAATTAAAACCCATTTTGTGTTTCACATATTAAGTTATTTAATAAAACGAACAAAGCATGGCAATCGTATATTTTTTTAAATTAATTCTTTGTGAATCTTTTTTTTCAATAGAAAATCATATTTAGCGAAAATACAGCTCTAAATGAGATATGATTTTATGTGAAATGATTTCAAAGAATATCTCTTTCATTAAATTTTTCAACAAATCTGCAGATTCATAACTTTTTTTGAGTTGTTAAAGACGAGTATTTTTTCATGCTGTCAAAAAGTATGGCGAATACTTAATTGATTTGAATGTGATGCCTGAATTTTCTTTAAACAGAAAAACATATAAATGATGCGCTCTTGTAGAGTAATAATATTTTTTTGACATTTTTGGTAGTGACAGTTTTTATTGTATGATTAAAATAATTAATATTGCATGAATGTTCCAACTCATACAACTAACCAACTCCAAGTTTTAACAATAAGAATTGCCAAGTTTAGTTATAATCATTGTCATCATGAATGCGACACACACTTGTACGCATAAATTCATACTACGAACTGGTACAGAACATCATGTTAATTTAAATTTAAAACTTTTTTTTTCACAGAATGAGTAACGATATTACCAAGATTGATAATAATTGCCAACGAACAATGTCAGCTTGTAAGGTTTTCCATTTATTTTTTTAATTTTTTTTTTTGTTTTTGTATTTAATGCAATGCGCCTGAGGAGCTTGGTGTGTCAGGTGTGTGTGAGTGTGTGGATGTGTGTGTGAGTAGTATTTAATTTGAATTTAGTTTGCATGAGTGAAACATGAAACGTGCCTGTCTGTTAGGAGTGTTAAAAGAACATATTCGAGAACATGAAGCAATAAAAGTTTCAGAGAAATTCTGATTGGGAATGTTTTCTTTCTTGTTTTTTGTTCTTTTTTTTTCTGTTTTGCTGTAATTGAATTTGATTGCAATGAAGCTGAAAATGCTTGTCAAAAGAATTGCTTTGAAGATTTTTCTTCAAGACAGAAATGCTGACAAGGAGTCTTTGAATAATTTCATTACGTTTAAGATTTGATTCGTAATAAAAACGGAGAATATATGTATAAAAGAGAAGCTGAAATCAATTCTTAAATGTTTCGTTTTCTCAGTTTTTATAGTTGATTACTTGAAAAATGGTTAAGAATTTAATTTTTAGAAAGTAAGTAAGGAAAAACGAGTTGGTTACTAGAGCAGTTAAATTTTGTACTCAATTGATTAATTTGTTCATCAAATTCCTGTCAGTTATTTATTTGGTGAACTGAATTAAACGAAAAAAATTTCGATATTTTTGAAATGGATAATTTTAAAACTGTCTTTAAACTATTTATATTGTTCAAATTGGATGGATATAGAACTAAAGGCAGTGAATAAATTATGTGTTTTTTTTGCAAATAGATAAAAACTTCATCTTCATATCAGCGCTGTACAAATTTAGGGCCAGAGGCTTGCATTAATTATTATTCTGTAATGCTATAACCAGGACCCGGCTTTTGCTAACTAACGAATTTTTTTGTCGTTATAATAATTCGGGTATGAAAGAATTGCACTTTTTGTGTATTTTTTATTCCAAATACAACATTTTATTTTGAATTTTTTTGGCTGTTTTACAACAATTTCCCTTATTTTAACACTTAAGATTTTGTTAATATTTTACAAAAAATTTTTTAATTTCTTTTAAAGAATTCTGAACTCAAAAGCCATTTCTTTTTTGTGACAACATTTAAATCAGTATTTGAAAAATTATTAAAATATTTCGTTGTTAAAAAATTTCCATTTCGTTTTGTACAAAAAAAAAAAATATCTATGTTGACAGATATTGCACTCTTGTTATGCAGATTCAAGTCACACTTAAGCTCTATTCGCATGAATTTGCTACCTTAACATTTCGAAATATAAATTTGTTATAAAAGTTATTAAATCAAAATTATTTATGTCAATTTTTATTTTAAAAAGTTCGGGTAGTAAACTACAGCGATATGAATATGTCGCTAATATGACATAAATTGAGTATGTCTTAAAAAAGGCAACTTTAAAAATGCGAAAAACTACTGAAAAAATATAATATAAGCATTTGTTTTTGCCTTTTTTTGATTTTTAGTGCCACAAAATACGTTCCCTGGTAATAACATAGTTCAATTCATTATTTTGGGGTGCAGGTTTGTTAATTTCTCGTAAAAATACTTAACAAAACTAGAAATTCTGCATCATTACTTTTGCATTCTTGCGTTCAAATAAGAGATTTGCAATGTAATTAATTTTGGTTTAAATTGCCAAGTGCTTACCATGACGTATACGTAACAAAATTTTGAAAAATCTTAATCAGCCCAGTTATGAAACATTTTCTCCCGGGAGTTGTAAATGTGAGTTTCCGTTTTTAAGATAAAGTTAAAATACTTTTTGGAAATTTTTAATGCAATTTTCTTTATCAATCGCCAATATTAATGAGTGTAAAATAAAAAAATGGGATAACTTTATCTGCTATCTTAAAACTGGAAACTCCCATTTACAACTCCCGGAAGAAAATGTTTCATGATTTGGCTGAATATTGAATTTTTGTTAAGTATACGCCTTGGTACCCACTAGCATATTTAACACCATACGGATGACATCGTAAATCAATTATTTGACCTTAAGTAGGAAAAATTAATGATGCAGAGTTTCTACTTTTTTCAAATACTTTTCCTAGTTTTGGCTGCTTTCGTCACTGCCGAAAAGGAATCAGTCAAAGTGGGTTTGACGGTGTACGAGAAGAACAGCAAATAATATGTCAGCCTGAAAATTAAGCGAATAGTGACAGTTGCTAATAGGTACTACTACGGCCCCTAAGTTTTAAGTTTACACTGAAGGAAAAGCACGAGTTTGTTCATTGTTACGATCACAGCATACGTTCAGTCGCTGTTTGAACTTCATGCTGAAAGGTTGCTGTCGCTTGCTACTGCGTTGATGTATTGAACACAATAGGCTTTGTTTAAAAATTTAGTGAAGTTCTACGAATTAATTGAATCCCATTTATTTAAAAACAAAAAATTATTACAGACAAACAAATAAAATGAACAAACATATGAATGATAGCTTGTCGTATTTTATAAGGCAACGCAGGAGCAAGCGACCACAACCTTACTGCTTGAAGTTCGCACAGCAACTGATCGTGTGCTGTGATAGCACGAATGTGAATAAATAGTTTGTTCATTGTTACGATCACAGCATACGTTCAGTCGCTGTTTGAACTTCATGCTGAAAGGTTGCTGTCGCTTGCTACTGCGTTGATGTATTGAACACAATAGGCTTTGTTTAAAAATTTAGTAAAGTTCTACGAATTAATTGAATCCCAATTATTTAAAAACAAAAAATTATTACAGACAAACAAATAAAATGAACAAACATATGAATGATAGCTTGTCGTATTTTATAAGGCAACGCAGGCGCAAGCGACCACAACCTTACTGCTTGAAGTTCGCACAGCAACTGATCGTGTGCTGTGATAGCACGAATGTGAATAAATATTCAGTGTAACAGTCAGAGTCTCGACTGCAAAGCTTTTTTGACTGAATGCGGTCGTATGCATGAGGAAGCTATCCGCCCATGGGCGGCCTTTTGCGCATACACAAAAAAAAAGTGAGAAGTTAATTTTAGTTTTTTCGTGAGTTAAACAATTCTTTGAAAAGCTAAGTACGTTTTGTCGCAGTAAAACTCAAAATGAATTGGATCAATAGTTTTTTTTTTTTATTCAAAGCTTTTTCTGCTTAAAACAATTAATTTTCAAAACTTGAATTTAATCTGCAGCAGTTTCATATTAACTCTGCGTCTTCTCTGAAAATTTGTCATTTTAACTCTGTTAAAACTTGTAACAACTATCACCGAAAGAAATGTACGGAGTTAATTCAAGTCTTTTCGAAATTTAATCAAGGTTTGGCGAGGTACAATTCGCTTTGTGGCATTAAGACTTGCAATGATTGTTAATATAAATTCATTCTCGAAACTAGAATTAAATTTGAATCAGTTTCAAATCAACTCTTCATCTTCTCCATACATTTGTCATCTTAACTCTGTACAAGCTTACTTCAACCATCTACGAATATCATATTTTGTTTTTAAAAGCTAAAACTGAGTTTGGTTGAGTACGAAACAGAGTTAAAAAATTTTTCCGTTTGTTTGTTTTACTTTGAATGAAGATAAACTGCTGAAACATTTCAACAAGCAAAATCAAGTGTGTTGTAAAAATTCAATGTTTGCAATGACAGCTAGTTTTTAATATTTAAACAATTTAAAAAAATTGTGCGTGTTTAGGTATAAAATTGAAAATTTGGCAATTATTTTAAAAGTTTTACTTGGAAACTTTAAGATCATTAATATTTTATAATTATGCATATTGTAACCTCATTATTAATAATGTTAATCAAAAACCTTTACTTTTTATTGAATGTAACCTTTAATAATTTATTGAAATAGTTCTGTTAACATAAGTTTTTTTTTTCATTGTTGTCCAATGAAAACAAAAAATAAATAAAATTAAATGCGTAAAACACGAGTACTTCATTTAACTCTTTTGTGCGTTGATTTTTTTTGAGTTGGCTCAAGTATTTTCTTGAGTAAAACTTACTTTAATACAATTACAAACGGTGTTAGCACGACTTCTCAAACATAGTAAAATTTCGGAGTAGTTTCAATGCACAAACGGAGTTATATATAGTTATTACAGCTTTAGCTAAATACCATGCACGGAAAGAGTTACATTGAGTCCAAATATTGCCTTTTTTACTCCGTTTTTTTTGCGTGTACCTGCATTAGACTAAACGCTATTCGATACTTTTTTTAGCATTAAAGAATAAGCAAACGTATTCGTTGCTTCAAAAGTTTTTCGATCTATTATTTAAAATCGTAATTTTCAATTGGTTCATTCGTAACCAGAACATTGTAATTTTCATTCGTACAATTGCCGTTTCAGACAATTGCCGACGGATCAGACAATTTGCCTCCTGAGCTTTTCTATGACGCTGAGGTGTCGCAAACAGATACAGCCGCTCTTGGGGTGTTCGAGAGAAAAGTTCTTCGCAAAATAATTGGTTCTATTCCTATTTGCGATGACTCTAACATTCTAATGAATCATGATCGTAATGAGCTTATTTCGACATTGACTTAGTTTAACGTATAACAATTCAGGGACTACCCTGGCTGGATCGTGTCTATCGTATGGATGAAGAAGCTCCAGTGAAAAATGTGTTTGGGGCGAAAGCCGAGGGTTGACGAAGAAGATGCAGGCCATGCCTCCGATTGATTGGCTAGGCAAAAAAGCCCTCACCGCGTTTGGTAAAAGAAATTGAAAAAAGCGTTTGCGAAGCAGAGACGCCTGCCGAGAGCTTATGAAGTCAGCCGTAACCCAAACATGGGTTGTCATGGCCACCTAAGTGAGTTAGTAAGAAATATTTTTAAGCATAATTCAAAGAATATACAACGAATAGATTTAAACGAATAACCCTTTATAAATAAAAAAATGTTCCCTCTTCTACATTTTTTTTTTTGCGATTTTTCATGAGGGCGTCCTTTCATTGCTTAACTTCCTGATATATAACAAAATGAGCAGCAGCAACGTGTGGAGGCTACAGCTAGTTTACTATAAATATTAGACTGGTTCATCAAAAATTGCAAAAATTAAACTCAGTATTTTATTGCTTAAACTTAAAATAACAAAATCTTTTATTCATAACTAATTTCTTCAAGATATTATGAATATAAGAATAAAACGATTTTATTTATATACTGCTTGGAGTTGGATAATTCGTAGTTTGGTGTGTGGCATTTAATTCCGCACTGTTTTATTTATAATCTTATTTGTCGCCAGTTTTTATTTTTTTCTGAAGTTATCAAAGTTTTTGAGTGGCAAGTTGCCAGATTGGGCCAAAAAATTGCCGAAGAAGTGTGATTTTTTATTAAAGGCTAAAGAATTTTCTTCATATATGGTGGTTCTTATTAAATTTCTTTGCCAAAGTGCGAAGTGAGAGATTGGGATTTTGCGTCAAACTTTGTTTGACCTTTCTCTCCAATTCCTTCCCCCTTCGAATATTTTTTACCATTACCATGTTTTCTCGAGAAGGATTTATATTCATAACTTTTTCGCGAATTTTTTCTTGTAAAGAAGCCTTCTTCGTGTTGGAGGGTACAACAAGATTAAAACGTATTTATTTATAATAAGTAAAAGCCAACCTTTGGCATCGTAATTTCACGGAGAGTTCAAACGGTAAATTTTTTTTTTTTTTTATTTAAGATGTCTCTTATCGTTATATTTTATTTGTGACTTTACTTATAAAGATCGTCCCATTTTTCAAACGGTAAAATAAAACTAAGCCTACAAAAACTAAACAAATTACTTGAAATTCACGTTGAGTTTGAGATATGGAAAAATAAAAGAAAAGCCCCGTTTACCTCCCAATCATAGTGTTATAACTACAATAATTAAACCTACATTAAATTCAGAAAAATAAATTACATGACTTCGTATGTAAAATCTTAGTTTAAAATTTGGAAAAATTTGTTGGAAACCACGTAGATCCCTGATGGTAACTGACGTCATAAAAAATATGAAATATAATTCTCAGCTAAATAGTTTTACTTTTGCGTTACTAGTTATTAAATTAATTTTAAGTTAGTTGTGTAGTTTTAATGTTAATATTCTTTCTACGCGAGAAGTTTTATAGATTCTGGTGTTTTTCTATTTTGTTCTAAAATCTGAATGATCTCTTTAAAGTGACGTTTCCCTGTTTATGTCAAAATGTAGTAAGTGTATATTTTTGCTCTAGGCACGCAAAAGTATATTATTCTATTATGTTTCCCTAAACTATGTCGTGAATATTTTATGATAGTGGTTTTTATCGATTTTTATGTTTTTAAAAAAACAGACTTGTTCCGATGGTTTCATTCTTTAAATAAATAAATAAATATTTTAGTTTTGCAAATGGATACATAACGTTTAAGTTTTGTTTCAATATTAAAATTATGTTGTATTTTTAAAAAGATTCGATATGATGTTTAAGAGAGAAAGTATCTTAATTATTTACTTTAACACAGTAGAGTTTTTCATGCAATTTTTGGTGTAAAAAAAAACAAGATATTTATAAAAGATATGAGCATTTTTTCAGAATATTTTCTCGAGCATCTGTTGGCGATAACTAATAATATTGATAATGATTTATTTTGATCACATTATGAGAACTGGCACATGCTATGACTTTCCTGAGTAATTTTTTTTTTGTATTAGTTGCAATTACAATTATTCCAACAATTTCATAGCATTATTCGTAAGAAATTAAATAATTTATGTATAAAAATTCTTAATGTTCCTTAATATTGACATGCAACTTCTGTCAAATTTGATTATTACAACTCCTGTCATCGGACTCTACATAGATTTTCTTTAACAAAAGACCTTTACGATTTCACCAAAACATAAACGTATATGTTTCAAATAAGTTTAATGGTCCCACCGCACCTTCACTCCCAAAAGTTATTGTTATTGCAAAAACAATTTGATATGTTTGGGTGCAAAGAAAAAAATTTAAGATAGTATAAAAATTTAAGTAGTTTACTTTTAAGTAGTTCAGTTAGTTTGAACATCAAGCTTTAGCTTCATATAACAATACTTACAGCTGTAAACTCTATAAATACATCTATATACATATATATTCTATACATTTTACTGCAAATTTTCTCTACTGATGATAATAATTTTTGTGCAAAATTGAAAGAAAACGGTTCGAAAATGTGCAAAATTGTAAATAAAAAACAAGGCGAATGAAAAATGTTTTATTTTTATTATTATAGCATTTTATACATAGTAGTTTTTGTTAGACAGATAGAAGCATTAGTCGTAGATGACACACATAGCGATAGTTTGTGAAGGAAAAACGTTACAAATACAAAATACGCTGTTATGGCGTTAAAAATCCCGCAGCAAGTTGCTTTAATGTTAGCGTTGATTAGGCATTACTTGTCCATTATATGATTTGCTACTGATTCACATACGATGTATATATAGCGCATGCATCATAATATTGCTGTTGTTGTTGCTCTAGTTGTAAATGATACTGATATCTGGCCAAACTGTACGTTTTTTGTTTCCTTGTTTAACCTTTTTATTTTAAATATTATTTTTATATCCGTTAGCTTTTTCATCTTTCTTTATACTTTAAGATAATGCAAGAAATTCAGTGTCATTGTTTGCTTCCGATATTCGCATTGAGAATAATAGAACAAGACAGTGTTGCCAACATCGCAGAGCAATCAATGATACAGCTGAATTGGTTGCATACAGTTAAGATACTTTGTGATTTTTACTTCGGACGGTTTTTTTGTGGATTTTGTATTTGTTGGTTTTCGTTGTAGAAAGAATAGTAGTAGAAACTTTAGCTGCGTAGTATTTGTTAGCAACAGTTAGTTAGATAGTTAAAATTTAATAAAATTTTGAAAAAAAATTGTACTTTAAAATCAAATTTGATAGTTTACGGACACACACACACATCTATATATATATATAAAATCGTAGAAAGTTAGAGTTGTTTTTAGGAAAACATTGCTTAAGCGTAGAGTACGCAAAAAAGGACAAATTTATTCTTTTGTGCATTGGTAACAATGTGCAACTTACTTGTGAAATCGTCCAACTCCTCCTGTTCAGCTTCGGCGGCCAACTCTTCGGGAGTTTTCTTTTTCCGCATCAGAGGATTTGGTTCTTCCTGCGGCATGGCTTCGACAATTTCTTCCTTTTTCTTGATATTATACTGTAAAGAGGATGAAAAAAAAATAAATATGTTTAATATTATTGCTTGTTGGTTTTGCAAGTACAACGTTAAGAGCTTTATGCTATATTATTTCCAAATCACTTGAAAAATATTTGTAGTCTTGAGTAAACATAAAGAACTTAAGCATGTCCTTAAGTGGTGGTGGCTGGCTCTGTTCAAAAAGGAGCTAACTGTGGAAAAAAGCGCAGTGATACTTTAACTTTGGAGATTTGTTGTTGTGGCAACTTTTGGATTTACTGGCTTGACGATGTTAAATCAACGTTTTGCGTTTATTTGCGATTTTCTGACGTTATTTATGAATATGAAATCGTCTGTGACCTTGGCAATATCTCAAGTGATTTCAGAAATGATTTGAGAGCATTTTTATTTAAATAGAATTTCATTTAATCTAGTTAAGCTATAAGAGGAATATGATGTGAAGAAGAATTTCATGAAGAACAGCCATATTTATGAGTTAAGCTCATTGGAAGTTACAATATTTTGTTGTTTTAAACAGTGGCATTGAACAGAATAAGCAAGAGAAGACCAATGAACTTATCCTGTTCAATGCACTACATTTTAAATTCAAGTAGTTGTGGAGTAAGCTTCTATGAAGTAAATATTATCTATGGACTTGTGGTGGCTTCATTAGGAATTATTCAATTTATCAGATAAATTGATTTTAAAGATCAATCAAGTTAACAAGGTGAAAATTACCAGTTTCAGTATTGAACAGCGATATTATGTTCTACATATATTCAAGAGTCGATAGAACTTAAATTTAACTTTGATATTTTTGGAGTGACAAAGTAAGGCTAAGACTAAAAGTTTACAATTTTTACAGTTAAATATTGTATTCCTATTTAATAGAATTAACACTATTTTTATTATAACTAGTAAACAGTTGACCGAATGAGAGCAATGCAATCAAAAGCTAATGTAAGAAGCATCAAGTTAAATACATGCAATACTATTCGAGGAGCTTTTTTTAATGGAATGTTAAAAAGAAAAATCCTGACCAATTCGATCTTTGCACTGCCAACAATTTTTCAGTTTACATTTCTTAATATTTCAATAGGAGACCGTTCTTTTTTTACAATCTATATAATTAAAAGACTAAGGTTTTTTTTGTGACTTCAACTCCTCCCATACGAGGAGTCCATAAATGGACCGATTTTATCGATTCAGATGTCATTAAATCAGGTTTAAGCTGTATATGTGCAAACCACTTTTAAAAATTGTTATTTCGCTTCAGGGTAACAATCAATCTAATCCGCTATCTAATAAATTTGAAATTTAGTTTGAGAAGAGCTAATGATTTGATCGAATTTGAATTTTTTTCAAAACTAAAAACTTTTAACCAAAATTATCTTTTATGCATTCCTCAAATGTCAATTGTCAGAAAAATGCAGTTCCAAAATCAAAAATTCCACTTTCCAAGCAAACAACTCAGTCAAATTTTAACGGTTTTCAAAATTTTTTTTTGTTTTTCTAAATGTTTGTTTAATTCTCATTTAAATATGTTGGCAATTACGGTAATTATCTTGCCAAATGTATTTTTAATGAATTTTCTTAATATTTTCTTTAGTTGTTTAATGTGTTTTTTTATCAAACGCCAATACAGAGAAAAAAACTGTCTGAAATTTAAAGTTCTATATTTGGAAGCGAATATCTCTGCCACTTTTTAAAAAATTTCATTTATTTCTTTTTTGTATTTAATTGCAATTAATTAACTTTAAAACAACTGCAAAGTTTTTACCGTTATTTTATTATTCATAATTTAATCATTGCCTTTAAAAAGAGCCAAATAAAATTAATGTGTTCTCAAAAAATGTATTAAAAATTGTTTTTGTTATAAAAATAAATATATTTAAAATTGGCATTTTTGATTTTCTTTCATTGTTTATAGTTTATTTAAGACGAATTTGTTTTTGTTTGATTGAAAAATGAATAAATACTATGTGTCATGATGTATTGATTTTTTGCTCGAATTTTTTTTTTTTCAAAATGTTGTTCTTCAAAATCTTCAACAAGCTTAAAAAACAATAAATTTGAACAAAATTGCATTAAAGTTACAACCAATTTAAAGTTATAGCCACGAATCTGTTTTAATCATCATGCCTGTCTATATAATAAATAGGCTAAGGTTTTTTTTGTGACTTCAACTCCTCCCAGACCAATGGACCGATTGGCTGTTAATCATGGGTCCCACCGAAATAGTTTTGCCACTGCTGACATCCGATTTAAATTATAGCTTTCACAGCCACTAATTGTTTTGCATCTCAAGTAAGAACATTTCCGTAACTAAGCCAGCGTACTGTTGTAAAATATGGTAACTAATCTTTCCAATCTTCTTCGTCTTCTTATCTTTGCAATATTTAAAAGCTGACTGTATTGCTGAGCATTACCACATTGGTGACAGCCGACAAACTTATATTGTTCGACAAACAAGTAATAGTTCTGTTTGAATAAAAATACCAAATTTTATCTCTGTAGGTTAAACATATGTAAGCTAATATATATAGTTTTAAATTGTTTGGGTTAACTATTTTTAAAAAACATCTCCGTTTTCTTATAAAATACATACGTGCCAAATTTTATCTCTGTAAGACAAACATAATGCATTGTGATGACCGTGGCATTCAAGTTAAGTGTGTGGCTTAGCATGCTCGGAGCCCGAGTTTGTTCCCCAGTCGCGGCGAAAAGTTTTTTCAATAAAAAAATTTTTCTGATCGGTGACCACCTCTCTGCAGACAATGGCAAACCTCAGAGAGTAAATAATGCTATGTAAAGCTTCTTGAGAACATGAACTTTAGCCGTTCGGAGTCGGCATAAAACATGTAGGTCCAGTTCTTGGTCAATTGTGTGCAAACAATTAATAACACACACAACACAATTGATCATTAGAGCTCGGTCAAAGTCCTTTCAAGGGCTGAAATGGCCAATTTGTTTGTTTTGTTTTTTTTAAGACAAACATAAGCTTATATATGTAGTTTTGAATATTCTGATGTGCATGGGAGGCAGGCATGTCCGAGTGCGGATGACGTCCATTTTCCAAAACATCTTTGATTTTTTATAAAAAAACATACGTACAAAATGTAACCTCTGTAGGTTAAACATAAGCTTAGTTATTGAGTTTTCAATTCTTGGGTTGTATGAGAGATGGGCGTGTACGTAAGTGTATGGCATTCGTCTTTCAAAAACATATTTGTTTTGATATAAAATACAAACGTATCAAATTTTATTGTTGTAGGTTAGTTATGAGCTTATTTATGCAGTTTTCAATTTTTGCGTTGTGTGGGAGGTAGGTATGTCCGTGGACGGATTAATTCAATAGCACAGATCCTTAAATCAATGTGACCATGTGTACAGAGTTTCTTCCAATTATATCAACTCCTTCTTATCCTGCGTTTACGTACAAAACACAGACGGAATATATATACGAGCTCATAATACCCGACGCAGCTCGATTCTTTGGTGCTTTTTATGTGTTGCTTACTGTTGCTTATGAGATATGATACGTTAAAATAGTTGGCATTTTTAGCATATTTTTCATTAAAAGTTTCTGGTAAAATTTACTTTTTTGGTTAATAATTTAAAACTTTGATTTTCATTAAAGTTTACTCTGTTCAAATATTAAATTTTACCCTATTCTCCTATAAAAATACTTGAAATCACATAAAAAAACATTGAACCGTTAGATGAAAATTCATATTTATGGTAAAGTCTGATTAAAATTAAAAAAAATTCGTTGACATAATTAAAACTTTTTGTAAATATCGACAACTGCGCCACCTATCGGTTCGAAAACTATCGTTCAAGCTCAAACCACCCTCATACATTCACAAAGTTTCTTTTAAATCGGATGTGTGGTTCCGGATCTTAGCGAAAACCAACATATTGACATGTGATTTTTATATATAATCATAAAATATGCAAAGAAAGTCTATAATCGTAACTTCCTATAAAAATCCATGCATTATTTGTACCTATAGAAGTTATACAGGTTTAACTAATGTGGTTTGTGTGGTAGGTGGGCGTGTTGGTGCGCAGATGACGTTAATTTTTTGTGCATACCGCAGTTTTGATATTAAATGTTCCCACACGAAGTTTCATCTATCAAATATGAACAAATAATAGTGTTTTTAATATTGTGGGTTGTATGGGAAGTGGACCTGTGCATGAGCGGATGACGCTCATTTTGTGAACATATCTTACTTTTGATACAATAATCTCTCATACCTAGTTCTATCTTTGTAGCTCATATATCTTTAGAGAGTTTTTACCATAGTTGGTTACATGGTAGGTGGGCGTGTAGGTGGGCAAATGACGGCCATTTTTAGTGCACAGCTTAGTTTTGGTATAAAAGTTTTTATGCGAAGATTCATCTCTCAAAGTCAAATATGAACCTTTTAATATTATGGGTTGTTTGAGTTGTGGGCATGTTCATGGGTGGATCACGCCCATTTTATACTTTTTTATACCGGATACGCTTCGTTCTAGGTGTACCCAACGTTTGCATAAAGATAATATACCCTTGACCTTACAGGTTTAGTGTATTAAAAGCCCTCTGAATCATAACAAAATGCTCCCAATTTTTCACGCAATTATTCTAAAATTTTGTGCTTTTCTATGTAAAAAAATCCAAAACAATTTGGCCGTTTCAGCCCTTGAAAAGACATTATTAGAGCTTCTTATGAGCTATTCTGCTGTGCGTTTTATTAAATTTTGTACACAATGGATCAAAAACTGGATCTACTTGTTTGGATCTACCGACTGTGAACGGCTAAACAGCATGTTTTCAAGAAGCTTTTCATGGAATTTATAATTCTCTGGGGTATGTCATTATCTGCAGAGAGGAATCAAGGCACTTCGATGACAAAGACACACACAGTTAAATTCCTCAACAGCCACGTTTATATATTTAACCATTTATTTTCAAATTTTTGACATTTTTTGGAATCGCCAAACATACTAAAGTCCTCATCCAATTCAGATTCGTACCACATCTTGAATATTAAAGGTAAATGCCATGCAAATAATTTGCCATGCAAGAATTATCAAAGTTATGTTATTGCAATTTGGTAGTTGCATACCTTTGTGGTAAGTAACTTTCTTGGTTTAGAAATATTTTATTAGACAAATATCGTTTTCTATAAGAACATGCAAGTTTCTTAAATTTACAAAAAATTTATTCCATAAAAACTTTCGTATCTAAAATACACAAAAATTTTTTAGTACTTATTTTATTTTCTCTTGAAATAGAAAAAAAATCAATTAAAAATGAAAGTGCTGATGTTGAAAGTGAATAACTCGGTCATTTTACAAAGGATTCCATTAATTTCTTTTTTTTTTTGAAATTCTGACTAATTGTTCGTTCACTCATTATTCTATTTTTTTCATTTTCGTTTTCCTTCTAATTTTTATAATTTTTTAAAAAATACTTTTACGAATTTCTTTATTTCGCAAAAAACTTTGATAAAAATAATTGCTGTTCAAAAAATATTTAAAATCAAAAATGGCATTTTTAATGTTGTTTTATATGGTTTACATAAATATAGGGTTTCTTTAAAGTTTCTATTATAAAAATTTAAAAACGGTTTATACGATCGAAAAATCAAGCCAAACAATCATAAAAATATAAGGTTTTTTTGTTTGTTTATTTTTATTAATTTTATATTTTTGTAATTTTGTGTGCACAAAAAATAAATGGTGTAGTGAAAGAATCATGACAATTTCTCAGTTCGTTTCTGAGTTATAATCCCAAATTCCCCTTTAAACACTCCCAAAGCAATAACGCGCCACCTACCGAGTCAAACTTTAGATACAAACCATCTACAGACCCGCCGCATGTACTCACCAAATTTTATTCCACCAAATTTTCAAATCTGTTAAGCCGTTTAGGAGGAGATCAGTGACAAAGCCATGTACAGAAGAATTTTATATATAAAGATATATAAACTTGGTAAAAGTTTAAATTGAAATGTAAAAGTTTGAATTTGAAGTAAAAAAGCTAAAAATCTTCACTGACGATTGATGTTTTTTTTGAGCATTGCCTAGTTTTTTTTTTATATTTCTGATATAAGAATAAGCAGTTGTGAAGTGGCTAATGAATGGGAATTTATTAGCAATTGATTTTAGGTAGCAATTAATCTCTTCCTATGACATCTTCACGTTAAAATTGCTAGCTGAATGCAAAAAAAAAAGTAGATTGAAATAGATTCAAAATATTTAATACTTTATTGAAATATTTATTTCAATTTTCAAAACTTTAAAAAGTATGTTAAACACTGAGATAACTCTATTGGTCCTTGGGACTTTGTGAAGCAATCAGTGTAGTTCCATAGCTGCAAAGTTTGAATACACTGTGCTGTCACGCATCTTTTCCAATGTGCACAATTGTTCTTTAATTCAATATATCTATTACTGTAAATTGGTTCTATATCAAGTTTTCATATCACGTATAGTCGAAAGTAAAAGCTGGTCAGTCCGAACTGTATTTCCAGAAAGATTTTGTGTTTAAACTTCAAGAGCTGTCAATGTTTTGATGTTCAAGAGCTAGCATTTGTAATCGATTCAAATTGTACAGGAAGTGGAGGTGCCACACCCCATTTTTCAATGCCCATAACATTTTCTCTTATATAAAGATTTTGTTAGTAAATATTTCTTCGAGTTTTCATGCTTTATTGAATATAGTAAAAGGCTCGGGCCATTTAAATTGTTTAATTTTTAAAGGAGATTTGAACTGAGTTCGTTTAAAATGTAGTTTACACGGACAATAAAAAATGGGCTAAAATCAAGCCTTAAGCGTTTATAACTGAAATCAGCTCAAAACCATCTCAAAACATGCTATTCTTGTTCGCAGTTTATGCCAGAAATTGAGCTTGAATTTTTTGTTTGTGACAAACACGTCAGTTTGTGCTAAACACGTGCAATCTTGGGCTTGTTTGTTAACAAAATTTAATTTTGTTGTTGTTTCTGTACATTAAAAATATGAGCAACCGAACGATATAATTCACAATTGGTTGTTGTTAATGTTTGTATAAAAGTGCATAAAATTGCAGAGAATAAATTAATAAATAATATTTTCCAGTCCGAATTGCATGAAACATACCTAATTTGGACAATGAAAATATAATTTTTATTTTAGTAATGGCTCATTCCATAGAGACGGGTGTGACGTTTTGACTTCTTTATCGTGGTATTAAGCGGTTAAAATTTAAGTAATTTACTATAATGTGTATTAGAAGATGCCCCAAGGTTTTAAGGTTGAAAAAATGGCGATAACCATTATTTTTTAAACTTTTAAATGGGACGGGAGTGACATAAGATTGTCCCTTGGTGTGACGAGTGGCAATTATATATAAGAACTTAATGGATATAATAACAATCACATATTTTTGACACCAAAATAAAAAAAAAACATGTTTTTAATTAATGTATTGTATTTAAAAAAAAAATTTCTCGCATGAATTTTTGATGAAATTAATACCTTTGCAAATGATTTCGGTTTTTTAATAAATTTAAAAGAAAAATATTTTCTTGCAAACAATTTTTTTTCATGAACTTTTGATCAAATTAATACACTGAGGAAAAAATGTGTTAAAATTAAATGAAATTGTGTTCATATCTAACGAATTTGTTTTTGAAATAGAGCTTGAAACAAATTCATTAAAATTAAACACAACTGTATTTAAATTTAAATTCAAAACAAAAGTTTTTGTTTTTAAAACAATGTTTTTGTTACGAAAAACAAATTTAAAACAAAAATTTTAAAATTTAAAACAAATATTTTAAAGCATATTTCGATGCCATTTTTTTAGCTTTACCGAGTTTTTAACATCAGATGCACAGACAGCTACCCTCGGGACCTCCGAATGTTAACTCCATTCGATGAATTTTACATTTGATATATTTTAATATTTAATTAATTAGTTTTATTTTATCGTATGTTCGATATTTTTCAAACCAATTCAAAAAATTCAAAAATTTTCTTGTATTCAAATTTTTGTTTGTTTTTTCAAAGAAATAATGAGAGAAAATAAAAAAAAAGAAAGTAGTTTATTGGTAGTTGAAAATAAAACACACTTGTTTTAATTTTTGTTTTGTAGAAACGCAAAGGCGTTTAATTTCTATTTCAAAATTTTTTGTTTAATTTTAAAGTATGTTTTTTTTCTCAGTGTACCTATACAAATGATTTCGCTATATATGAATTTACAAAACTAGTTTTAATGAAACTATTTATAAATATACTTTTCATGTTTATAAAAATAATTTAATATAATAATTTTATTATTAGAAAAAAATGTTCAAAACCATTCTGGGTGTGACCCAGTTCTTGTAACGGAAATGAAGAATAGAATGAAACTATTTTATAAAAAAAGTTTTCAAATTTATGTGAAACATCAATATCCTTACTTTAGAAATGTTTCCTTTTTATCAACTTAAGCATTTTCTGGGACGGGTGATACACAGAAAAAACATTAAGTTTAAATATTTTTTTTTATGTTAACGCAGTAACCAATCCTTGTTATAAAATGTTCTTAGATAACATTGTTATTTTTTTTAACCTAATTTTTTGAATGTGCATCAAGAGGTGTCTGTTTTTAACTTTTTAAATCTAAACAAAATATTTTAAGTTTTTACCAACTCAGAGTTTGTTTGCTTAAATTGTCAAAAAAAAAAAACATAAAAAAGCGTTAAAACTAAAAATAATGTTGCAACAGGAGTAACTTTCGATTTCTTTGTAATGCGAGAACCAAAACTTATTTCAATTGAAAGCATTATAAGATTCATGTTTCCGTCCCTGATTAGTGTGGAATAACCCTAATATACTGTTGTTTTTTTGTTCTGTGAAGTTCTTATCCTAAACTTTTTATAAACAAAACTTGAAATTTGCTTACTAACCCAACGAATAAAATAATTCACTTATGATATCTTGTATGAATCACTTTCTCGTACATTTCATTCAATAGGAATTATCATATACAATTCACTTATAATATCGTGAACGGGAGAAATTCCTCCTTCGTTAACGAATCGTTAAAATCGACAAAAACAATTCGTGAACGAGTCGCCAAACCTTAGAAAATTTATTCTTTAACGAATCGTCATATTTAAAAGAAGCTATTCATGACGAATCGTAAATTTTAAAAAAAGCAATTCATTAACAAATCTTCAAATTTAAAAAAAAAAAACAATTCTTTAACGAATCACTTTTCTTTGAAGAACTGAATACTTTGTTGAACGAATGATTTTAATATTGCAACAAAATATTCAGCATCACCATAGGAGAATTTGTCTGTGATGCTACTGCAATAGCTACGGTGCTTTCTTTAAGCATCCAGCCAACCTCTCATTCAGACAAAACCAAACTATTCAATACGAAAAAACTATTTACAAGCGACTCGTCAACAAATCACCCTTTGTCACAATGTTAATTGGGAAAATACATTTTTTTTTCACACAGACAAATGTTTTTAATAAATATTCTTATTGATCAATTTAATGCACATAACACTCAATAACAATTATCCTTCATTCCGGTTGAAATCATTTCTTGTTCTTAACATGCATCAACTCTCTAACAATGCAATCAAACACAATAGAACAGAGAAGATATTTAATAATCTCAATTAACATCGTCTTAGTCAACTAAGAACTGGGAATAATCAATTGACCACGACGATGATTGGCAAGCTTTGCGGCCATATTCAAATAATGCCACTCAAAATTTGGCTTGAAGTGTTTGCAAATGCAATTAGCTTAATTTGACTGAATTGTCACCGCCACCTCATGGCTAACTTGGCCTGCACTAAACATATGTGCATTTGTAGTGTATGTATGCATGTGTATGAAATTGGAATCAATAGTTCTGTGATGTAGCCTTTGATGTAAGTTTGATTGTAAGGGAAGTGCTGAAATTTGCATAAACACAGTACAATAAGGGTACAATTCACTTCACTGCTGAATTTTCCGAAATCGAAAATTTCCGAAAATTTCAGTGAAATTGTTGTTGTTTTGGTTTTCCGAAGTTTGCTTAAAATTAATCATCTTTTGAGTTGATGAAAAATAATCGTCGGAAATTTGCGAAGAAAAGATATGTTCAGTAGTCGTAAGTAGACCTGTTTGATAGATGTGAGTCATTGTGAATGTGTACAAATTCAAAATTCAAAATTTTTTTGTCAACTCAAATCAGTTGTCAAATTTTTTCAAATAATTTTAATTTAATTTTTCATACAATGGAAGAAACATCTTTAAAGGTAATTTTCTTGTTGAATTTTAAATCAATTAAATAAATATTTCACGTTTAGAAACTTAAGCGGGAGGCCAACTACCGTTCATAATACCTTTCAACTGCCGGCAATAATAATTTTTTGCTTTTCTTTATTTTCAATGAACGTGAGTAATGGCAGCTTTCGGTTTGACAGAAATACAAAATTTTAACAACGGTCGCTCACTTCAACTCTTCGGAAATTTCCGGTTTGGGAAATTTCAGCAGTGAAGTGAATACCCTTAATAAAATTTAATTCTTTCGCATTAAAAATAAAACCAATTTTTTGTCAAACAAAGAAAACTTATAAGTTAACTATAGTTATCGATTAATAGTGGTTTTCCGATAACAATAACAAACACTACTACGAGTCCATTGTTCGAATCGGTAAAGAACATATAAATCTAAAATGGTGAGTTGCATGCTTAACAATTAATTGATTTTATAGGCAACACAAGGTTGTAGTTGTAGTCAAGCAAGACAAGCATTTTCTCGATGAAAGTTCTTGGCATGACCGCATTACGAGTATCGTTTTTTTTTTTCTTTCGAAACGGTTACTTTTTGTTGTTATTTGTTGTTGTTTGACTTTTATTACATAACCCCCTGCTCCATGCTATTGGCACCTTTGTGCAATTCGATTTGTTTTCCAGAACTCATTTATTTATTTTCTTAATAGAGTAATAAATTTTAAATGGATTTCAATAGGATAAAGGATAATTAAGTAGTGGGGTGATTTGGGGCTTATTTATGTGTGAGTGGTAATTAAAAGCACGTAACATGGAATTATATGTACCTTTAGCGATGTTGAATTTTATCGTTCATTACAATAGAGTTAATTTATAGAAAATTAATATGTCGATTATTGGTCGATTGCGTGCACAACGTTGAATTTCCTTAAAAGAATTCAATCTGACTCCGTTAGGGAGTCACTCAATTAAAAGGACTCCCTACTAGAGTCAATTTGAGCTCCGTCAGAAAATAGTTAAATTGTTTTTAGTTTTTGTTTTCACGTTTTAATTCACTTTTTCACTTAAAAGAATATTTCACTTAAGATTAATTATAAGAATTATGTTTCGAACTATTAAATCAATGCAATTTCCAGTCAAAAAATAAAATTCCACTGTAGAATTGATTTAAGCCGAAACAATTGTTTTACAATCATCTGTAGACTACATGTTTTTTTACACTTCCGGAAGATTTGAATTCTAAAGCACTGTAATCGTGTTTTTGATTCTAAAGCACTGTAATCGTATTTTTTAACATAACATTTTAGCGAATATAGAATTTATGTTATAGTCACAAAAAAAAATGCCAATAATCCACATTCAGCATGATTTGTTTTTCAAGTAATACAGCCGAATTAAGGATAGTTTCTTAAATTTGTTCACTTCCTAGCACCACTACTTTCTAGAGTTCACGAATCATGTTATGGGTCGTTCTTGAAATAAAATATTTGGGTTTATTTAAAAATTCTTGGATTATATAAACTCAGATAAATCGACATTTACGAGAGAATTTAATTAATTTTTCGGCAAGTTCATCTTTAATTTTAAAACATTCTTCATAAAGCCATTCAGAGTTGCAATTTTTCTGTGACTCTTACTTCTAAAGCTATTCTGTAGTGAAAAATTGGATTGCATGTACGTAATATATTACTTTTTAGAAAATATTGTATCAATATTGGTATCATTTAAAAGGTAATTTCATTATGGTTATTAATTGTTCCACTAGCTTTTTTGTAAAGCAATTGCTTTTGGAATTATAATGATTTTTATTATGTTGTGTAATTTTATTTTTAAATCATTCAAGTTTATTTGCAAAAACAGATTTTATTAAGATATTACTAAAATATCAAAGTTAGAAAACTAAACTAATTCTATTTAATTTGGCAAAATGAGTTGGTTCAGAATAACAAAGAATAGTTGTTCTGATATAGAACCAGAAGTTGTTGAAGATAATGAGATTAATCGAAGAAATAGATTATTTGAACTATTTTTGAATAAACGACACATGTTTCGATTATATTCTGGAAAAAGTTTATTTATGCGGCCCGCTATTAGTCCAGAAATGCGGCTTTCCATCACCCTACGATTTCTGGCAACAGGACACGCGTATGAAGAGATGAAATTTGCAGCAGCTGTATCGTCTCTTTGGACTATCTACCGAAATGACCGCGACTATTCCTCAACAGGCCTCTCACGAGGTGGCGGCGTACTAATTGCTACCCACAATTCTCTTTAAAGTGAGCTTATAGAAACCCCTACTCATAAATTCTTTGAACACCGTATAGTAAGAAGTATAGGAAAAAAATTCTCTATGTACATTGGTGTCATTTACATCCCCCCAAGCTCTAGTGAAGCATCATACAATGAGTTATGTGAAACAATCACTACATTTACGGAAACCGTAAATGAAGATGATAGGATTGTTATTTTTGGTGACTTCAACCGTCCAAATATATCATTTGTCATTGATGAAAATGACAACTATCTTCTTCCTGTAAACCTCTCTAGTTCCATAGACTTTACATTAATAAGCACTTTTTATAGCAATGATCTACAGCAAGTCTCTGCAACACAAAACCAAAATAGTAGGTGGTTGGATTTAATCTTTACTAACTCGTACGACAAAGTGAGGGTTGGTCCAACCATCGAAGCAGAAAATTTGTTTGCTAACACTGTCCACCATACAGCCCTAACAGTAATGTTTTCTGATATAAATATCTCTTTTACCCAGTCCTCCAATAACTCCATTGTGTACGATTTTCTTAATGCTGATTACGAAAGCATAACATCTCTTCTAGATGGTAATAACTGGAGTTGCGCTCTATCGAGCTTAGACTTAGATAGAGCTGTTTCGAGTTTGTATAATTACATTTATACAGCTATCGAAAGGTATGTGCCTAAAATAAAGAAAAAAAAAACAAACTTTCAGAACCTTGGCTAAATTCAAATCTCAGATACCTGAGAAACCAGAGAAACCTAATTTACAAACTCCTCAAAACTACCGCAAATGTTAGCGAAGAAATGAGGCTCAGTTACGATGAGCTATCAAAAGAATTCTCTCTCAAATCTGAAGAAGCTTACAAGTTTTACACAAACTTAATTGGAGAAAAAATTGTGCAGGACCCCAAAACATTTTTTGACTTTGTCAATTTGAAACGAAAATCAGCCGGTTACCCTTCAACCATGTATAAAGGTAATATTATCTCTTCCAACCCTCAAGAAATATGTAACTTCTTTGCGGATCATTTTAAGGATGTATTTTGTCCACCAACTTCTCAGTCGGATGTTTTTCCCCCCACTCCGAATTCACAACATATGGTTGAAAACTTTAGCTTGTCAAAAGAAGACATATCGAATGCAATAAAGGCTTTAGATGCAACCAAGGGACTTAAAATTGTACCACGTAATTGAATCACAGGAAGATGTAACTTTCTTACAGTTAAAACTCTCATCTCTTGAGACCTGGTGTACCCAAAACAAACTCTACCTCAATGTAAAAAAGTGTAGCGTGATAAATTTTTCCCGTAGAAACCAAGTTATAAAACACAAATACCGCCTCAATAATAATGAACATAACAGGGTCGATTATATAGTTGATCTTGGAGTGGTCTTGGACAACAAACTGCGCTTTAATTTACACTATGATAAGATTGTATCCAGGGCCAGTAAAATGCTCGGTTTTATTAAAAGACGAGCATATGAATTCAAGAATGTATGGGTCACTACATCCCTGTGCTGTGCACTAGTGCGCCCAATACTCGAATATGGCTGCATAATTTGGAATCCAGTTTTTGGATCCCATTGTGATAGAATCGAATCCATTCAAAAAAAATTCTTACTATTCGTTTTGAGAGAAACTTATAACCCCCGCGATTATGGAAGCCTTCCACCATATGAACACAGACTCACCCTATTAAATTTGACACCGTTAGCAACAAGAAGAACGGTACTGGATACATGCTTTACTTTCGATGTTCTGAGCGGTGTAACTAATTGCGAATATATCTCTAACAAGATAACCATTAATGACCCTTTAAGACGTACAAGGCATACTCGGCTGTTAACTGAATATCGGCATCATACTGCATATGCCAGTAATGAACCCATCAACCGTTGCTGTAGAAAATTTAATAATATATCCGACCACTACTCACCTTCCATGTCCAAATTCGTATTCAAGCGATCTCTATACATGTCTCTTTCTCTGCCTAATTAACCCAACCTCTGAATTCTCTTTTTTTTCTTCTCCTCTTTCCTTTCCTTTTTTGCGTGTTCGTGAAATAATGTCAATTAGGTGGGCGGATTACGCCCACTTCGAATTGCACATCTTCGAACACCAAAACAAGAAAGGGGGAGAAAAGGAAAAAAAAAAAAAATTAAATAAATAAAAAAAAAAGAAATACCTGTTAGAATAAGTAAATAAATTTGTAAAAACCTGTTAGAATAAGTAAATTGCCTTGGTTGGCGAATAAATAAATAAATAAATTGGCAAAATAGTTATTGAAACTTGCGAGGCACTAGCGTTCACAACAGAAATCAGCTCAATAAAGCTCAAAACTATCTCAAAACATGCTATTCACGTTCGCAGTTTATGCCAAAAATTGAGCGTGACAAGTTTTTAGATAAATACGAAAATTTGTGCTTAAAAGTGTAATCTTGGGCTTGTTTGCAAACAACTTAATTTTGTTGTTGTTGATTTTGTACATAAAAAAATATAAGCAACAGAACACCGTAATCCTCTGTTGGTTTTTGTTCCTGTTAGTATAAAAGTGCAGAAAATCAATTTAAAAGTTGTATTTTCCCGTCCGAATAGGAACAAATATATCTTATTTGGATAGTGAAAATAAAATTTTTAGTTTGCTTCCTGTAATCGATGTTTTTTTTTGTTGGCTCCTTTGTTAGGCTGCGATTATAGTGAACGCGATTCAGACAGGCAGGCAGGCTGAAATCTGTGTGAAAAAACGAGATGCAAATAGCTATTTATCTCGCTTGTTCACATTGCCTGTCTGCCTGCCTGTCTGACTCGGCGTTCACTATAACCGCAACCTTACTCAACAAGTGAGCCACTTGCAGATTTTATCATCGTTTTCCTTGAAGAAAATATTGTTGTCATTTGAAATATTTTGCCAACACACTAAAATGACCTATATTGGGCACAAGTAAGCATATTATTTTTTTTACAAACAATTCAAAATATTCTTAAATTGAACGCATGTGAACATATTAATTTTTTGATTAATGATCACAAAATCACATAGTTTGTTTTTTAACATGCACGAATGAGCGTGTTAATTTTTTGACAAACAATCACATTAGGGCTTGATATCAAGAATATTATGGCTTGATGGTAATATCGTGTAATATTACAATAATAATTGCTATGAAATTTCACGCATTTATCGACGGTTTTTCGAAAATGTCTCTCAACGCAGCGAACTTTTTCAATTTAGCCAAAATGAAGTGTATTTTATCACTAACTTAGCGTGTTTTCGCTCAGAAAATCTTTGAACGCTCCTTAAGCGAGATTTAACGCTATAACAGCGGGTTTTCGCTCATGTCGCTCTCACAATTAGTTCATATTTTTAGCAGATACATTAGGGGTATTCACGATGTGGTATATTTGCCCTTGTATTGTGTATTTTTGATAAATTTGATATTTGAAATAAAATTACAAAAACAAAATATACAGTGTTCAAAATACAACCCTGTAGCAAAAATACAATGACAAAACGCTATTGTATTCTTTGTAAATTACGTTGTATATTTCATCAACTGATCACAAAAGCTTTTTCACTCAGCGTGGATGAAGGTACTGGCTGGGTTGTGTGTTTATTTAATAAAAGTTAATTTATTTCAGTGCTTTGTTTCAATTCTGTTATTTTCTCATACTGCTAAATGATGAACTTCCCAGACTTAAGTGAAGGTTTGCTCACAATGCGTTGTAAATATTGTAAATTTTGTAAGAATTTATCATAATACACCACATCGTGAATACCCCTATTATTTTACTTCAGTTAGTAATGATCCTCACATGGAATAACATCAATGTTTTTTGATGCTATTCATGCAATGATAAAAACAAGCTAATGAATGTGTTTGAATATTGATTATTTACTAATAATTTCATTGTTAATTAATAAGTAATCAATAAAAGAACAAGCAGGATAAATAACACGCATTTTCCGCGTATTATTTATCAATGCACTCTATTCAAAAGAGCGCCAAAGAAAAATTGCAGGAGATATTTGAGAGTGAGAGAAAGAGGAAATAGAGAGAATATTCATTATTTTGTGTTGCGGGATTTTACTACAATAATTGCTGTTAAAGTGTTGCCAGCAATAATTGTAGTGAAATATCGCCATTTGTTCTTAGAGTGTAGCTCAGAATCACTCCCAAAATGAATAGGTTTGGGATTGCTTTCAGCTCAAATTTCTATCTGTGTAGCAAAAGTAATAATAAAAGAAAAATCAATAAAATTAATAAAGCTTTGCGCTGTTTCTTGTGTTAATTTTTCAAATTGTCGAACTATTAGCCGCAACACGTTGGGTGGATGTAGTCGAAAACTATAGTGATCAGTAAATCAGACTCCACTCGACAACATGTTGAGTTGATCAGAAACTTTGGCAGTCAGCAGGTTTAAATTTTTTGCGTTAAGCAGGTACACACTACATTTGTATTTGTATTTATTGCGCATATATGTTGGCATATAAGAAAAAGTTTTCTTTTGAGTGCCGCAAATGAACATTAATAACAACATAACTCAAATATTTAAATAAATTAAAATTGTAAATTAAGATTAAGATTAAGATAAATAAGTTGATTAGGATTAAAATTGAATTAAATAGCAAGTAATTAAAAATATTAACATTTCAAATAAAACTATCAAAATTTATAAGGAAGAATTAATAAATTAAATTCTTGGTGGTTATGTTCAACAATTTGATAAGAAATTTAGAATGATAGAGCTAAAAAGGATAAGGTAAGAATAACTGCAACTTAGAAATATTTTAGTAGATAGATAGATAGATAGATAGTAGAGAGAGTATGAAAATAGAATAAAGTTATGAAAAGTAGTCAAAAATCAAACGTCTGAAGGCTCTTTGGTTGGACACAACCTTAATGCGATTAGGCAAAGAATTCCACAATCTAATTGTACTAACGAAAAACAACCTGCTGGAGTTTTTGTAAAAGTAGCTCGGGATCAAGAGGTTCATGTTTCTGCTGGACCTACAGAACTTAAGTTTTTCAAAGAGGTAAAGTGGAGACCGCGTGTATATAACCTTATGCAAGAAAAGACAATTACGCGCCTCAAGATGTCGGAAGAGGCAACGACCAAGTAATTTAGTGCGGAATTCTGAAACATGATCAAACTTTTTTAGGCCATAGACATACCGGGCAGCATTATTAAAGGCAACTAGTAACTTGTGAGATGACTGTGAATCCAGATTGCTATAAACTGCTTCGGAGTACGTGATAATCGGCATTACCAATTGTAGGACTAGTTTTCGTCTGATTTCTACAGGTACATAATCAGCAGTCAATTTCAAATTTCTCAACACGTAGTAGATTTTACTCACGCTTGAGTTAATATGGTCTTCGCTTGACAACGAAGAATTGATATAAAAACCTAGATTGGAAGCCTTAGCAACAGATTTCAGTTTAGTTTCGTTGAGAAAAATCGAGGGAAGATCGATATAAAAGAGGGAATTTTTGGAGATCGGTAAGACGTATGATTTTTTGGGATTTAGTTTTAGTTTATTATCTTTAGCCCAGTCTGCTATAATATTCAAATCTTCATTTAATCTAACACAAAGATCTTCGATTAGCCCAACAGGCCTTGACAAATATAGTTGAAGATCATCAGCATATGCATGCATTGTGACGTTATTGCACTTGCTAAAGATGTCATTGATGAACATTGTAAAAAGTAAAGGACCAAGTACTGAACCTTGGGGAACTCCATCGGTTATGCTTTTGTATGTAGAGAAGTTGTTACCAACTTTAACCCGCTGTTTCCTACCGCCTAAATAACTTTTCAAAAAACGAACTGAAGTGTCAGAAAAACCGAAGTTCATCTTGAGCTTATTACACAGAATATTATGATTCACGGTGTCGAACGCTTTAGAAAAGTCTAGAAGGCAGAGTAACGTCACATGTCCATTATCAAAGGGTATTCTGATATCATCTAATATTTTGACAATAGCAGTAGAACAGCTATGCCCTGAGCGAAAACCAGATTGTAGATTTGACATTAGACCGAATGAATTGATGTAGTTGGAGATCTGCTGTGCCATTAGGGACTCACAAACTTTTGATATTGAGGACAACAAACTTATGGGCCTGAAATCAGACGGTTCGCTTGCGTTAGATTTTTTAGCAATCGGTATGATAGTTGCTGCCTTCCATTTTTCAGGGTAACACGAGGTTGTAAAGCTATGGTTGATTATGTGTACAAGTGGACTGATAACATATGGCAGAATGATTTTAACAAACTTAATGGAGATTCCATCATCACCAGAAGCATTCGACCTAACTTTTGCTACACAACGTGCGACATCCAATTCACAAACCGCGGTAAAATTAAACTGACAGTGAAAATCAGGGGTAGATAAATTAATATTAATCGGTTCAGAAGATTCATCTGAAAGCGAGGTCGAATTGAAGTAATCGTTGAGTAGATTGGGATCAATTTCGCAGGATTCTTGTTTTTTGTTAGAAATTCCCATACCTTTTAAATTATTCCATAGCTGTTTAGTTGATAATGAGGGACTTAGCTTAGACAGATAGAACCTTTTTTTGGACGATCTCACTGTTGCGGTAGCTTCATTCCTAGCAAGTTTGAAAGCCTCCCAGCTCGATAAAGATGGATTGCGCTTCCACCTGCTGTATGTTTTACTTCTCTTTTTTAAAGCAAGTTTGACAGAATTCGTGAACCAGGGACAAGATGCATTGGTGACTCGGCGAGTACAGAGAGGAACGTGATTTTCAGATTTTCAGATATATAGTTCAGATATTTTGCTAATGAAAAAATTTAACTTTTCATCAACCGAGCTTAAGAACCAACAGTCCGTCCAGTTAATTAGGGACAAGTCAAAAAACAGTGATGCTTAATTGATAGACTTAAAGTTGCGAAAAGAAAAAGTTGTATCAGTGACAGTAGTAGAGAGATCAATGTCCAATGAACAAAAAATAAGATCATGATCTGAAAGAAATGATAATTGGTCAAAAAGCAGTACTGATGATAAATCAGAAACTATAAACTATAAAGTCTAAAGTGAACTATAAACTATTAAAGTGAACAAGTCATTCTAAAAGATGAGAATCCTGTAGTTTTCATAAAAAACTAAGTAGCCAGTTCCTTTCCTTCCTTTCCTTTTTCCTTTTTTTGCTTCGTTTTTTTTTTTAAGTAAATTTTTTTTATTTTAAAGAAAGATATAAAGAAAACATTTTACAATTTTAGACAAAAATACAGATTATTACGTTATCGTAAAGAAATTTGGTCCAATTAACACAGTATCGTCAACATATAAACAGAATAACACTTAAAATAACTTAATATAAGGTGACTTAAAATTAACTATTTAATAAATAGAAAATTTATTAACTATTTAATAAATAGAAGATAAATAGCCGAACAGAATGGCAAATAGAAAAAAAAACCATACAAACAGTAACAGTATAGAAAACATAGATTTGTAATTATAGGCTTGAAAAGAATGAAAGAACAGATATTTTGAATTTATGCATACTGACAATGGATTTTATATTATGGGGCCAAGAATTCCAAACTTTGATGGCGTTGACGAAGAAAAGTCTTTTTGTTTGTAAACACGTGTAATTCGGTATAATAAGATTACAGGTTCTAACAGAAGAGCTGAAGCGAAGCTTATGAAAAAGGTATAGAGGAGTTTGATTATTTATTAACTTATGCAGAAAGATGCAATTTCTAGCACTTAAATAGTTAATTATACTACAATCTAAGATTTCTTTGCTTCTAACCAAAATATGCTCATGTAGCCTCATGCCATATACATATCTCGAGGCGTCGTTAAACGCAACCTGAATTTTGTGAGCAGAATGTGAGTTAAGAGAACTTGCTGGAATTTCAAGAAGATCAAGTTTATTCTTAAAAATTTGTAGAATATACGATTTGTTGGCATTAAGATAGAGGTGATTGTTATATGACCTTTCTAATTGGTCTAAATTGGCTTCTAAATCCTCATTAATCCTGCAACATAAATCCTCAACTAGTCCAATACGGTTAGAAAAATATAGCTGAATATTATCAGCATAGGCATGCATCCTCACATCTTTACATACACTAAAAATGTCGTTGATAAATATACTAAAGAGAAGTGGCCCAAGAATTGATCCGTGCGGAACACCTGACTTTATATACTTATAGTCGCAGAACGAGTTGCTGACCTTGACTCTTTGCATTCTACCTATAAGATAGTTGGTAATTAACCTTAGAGCACTATTTTCAAAACCAAAAAGTAGCTCAAGCTTACGAACTAATTTAGAATGGTTAACGCAATCAAAGGCTTTTGAGAAGTCTAAAAGACAAAGAATAGTAACATCTGCAGTATCATAAGGAACTCAAATATCATCAAGAATTTTAAGCATGGCAGTGGAACAACTATGACCAGAACGAAAACCAGATTGGTATGGTGAAAGAAGCTTGAATCTAACTAAATGTTCGTTAAATTGTTTAACAATAAGTGATACACAAATTTTAGAGAACGAGGACAGAATACTAATGGGTCTATAATCTTTCATGTTAATGCATTTGAATTTTCGGCAATAGGGATCTTAGTAGCTATTTTTCACGAATTAGGAAAGCATGACGTAGTAAAACAGTGATTTAATATGTGTGTAAGGGGCCTTATAATGTGCGGTAAGATAAGTTTGATAAATCTTAGCAAAATACCATCATCATCAATAGCATATGTTTTCATAATTGTCATTAGAACATCATAATTATCATTGTCCACATCACGAAACTGACGAAAATAACATTGAAAATCACAATTATCAGCTGTAGGATTATGGTATGCAACATCGGTTATACCAGCTATCAGAAAAAGAAACAAGTTATATGGTATTTGCAAAAGAGCTCGTACGGATTTTAACTGGGCACAATACAAGATTACTCGTAATACTGCTGTGTCAGTCATTAGACACTCTAAGAAAAAATTTTTTCACCGTAAACTGAACTGTGTCTGCAGTAGAGAAGATCAAAACTGTGCAATAGATCCAACATTCTAAATGATTTCTTTTTGTATGGACAAGAGTTATTATCAACAGTCACAGTTCGCAGGAGAACACAGTTATCAAAAACATTAGAGATATTAGATACAAGAGTATCTAACTTATCATCAACGGACTGACGAAACCAACAGTTATTCCAACAGTTATGAGATAAGAAATCATGCAACATAGAATAGTCAATGGATTTGTAATCTCGATACGAAAAAGATATTGTAGATGATTCACAACAAGGATTGAAATTAACAGTACAAAACAAGAGGTCTTGGTCAGAAATAAACGATATTTGATTAAAAAATAAGAGCAACGAAGTATCAGATATTATAAAAATATGAATAAGGCTAGGAGTAGCATTGGTGGCGAAACGAGTGGGTATCGAAGAATTAATAATTTTCATTCCGGCTGTTTTAACTTTATCTACAAAACTTTCAGAAACATTATCTATCAACAGCAAAAATTGTTTTAATGAAAATATTTTAATGAAAATTAAAACATTTTTTTCAGAAGGCTGAGATGTTTGGTCAAGGGGACGTGACACCTTCAAAAAAATTGATTTTAACGTTTTAAAATGCCTATTAGTTGAATAAAATATAAGATATCATTTTGAAAAATTAAATATATATTTTTTAATAAAAACAATACACAAAAAAAAAAAAAATTAATTTGATTTTTTTATTTACATGTATGGCTACTGGAATTATTTTTAAAAAAAATCAAAAAGCCATGGCAGGCGTGATTATAACTCACTGGGATATCGAAAAAAATAAAAAAACTGGGTTTTTATCAGCATCAAAACTGACATGGAATGAACTAGAAGGAACAATTTTGGTTGAAAAATAACAAAATGGCTACGTTTTTTTGAAAATTGTCAAGTTTTTTAGAAAAAATCGGCCAAAAACTCAAAAATTATAAAACCGATTTTCCTGTCCGTTGTTGATCCCATGCATTGACAAGTATTAAACAACATATTAAAATTTCAGTACGATCGGTCCAGTAGTTTTTGTTGTTTTTTCACGCCCGCCATGATTTTTTTAATGATTTTTTAAAAAAATTCCAGTAGCAATGTATGTGAGTAAAATAATAAAATAAATTTTTTTTTGCGAAATTTTCTATAAAAAAAATATATGCATACATATATAATTTTTTATAAAAATTTTTTTTTGCAAAATATTTTATAAAAAAATAAATATATAATTTTTCAAAATGATATCTTGTTTTATTCAACTTATACGCATTTAAAAAAATTAAAATAAAAAAATGTTAGAAGGTGTCACGTCCCCTTAAGTTGGAGTCAGTTAAGTTATAGTCATAGTTAAGATTAAAATAACAGCGATTTAATGTAAACCGTTAACACTCACCTTATCACGTATGTCTTGCCTCATCTTTTCACGTTCTTCTTCCATCTTACGATGCTTCTCCTTTCGTCGTTCTTCGGCCTCGCGTATGGCCTCCTGACGCTCCCTCTCCTCCTCCTCTGCCTTTTCCTTATCATCGGCATCATCACCGCCATCACCACCTACGGCGCCTATGTAAGTGAAAGATACAACAAATTAATTACAGAATAATACACAATAGAACCTTAAATAACAATATAAATACATATGTATGTGGTAAAAATGTTTTTTCTTAAGTTCTTAAAAAGTGTTTGTCAGACGTTGTTGAAAAATGCAAATAACATGTTCTGCATAAAAACTAATTAAAACTAATGCTTCTGCAAAAACCAAAACAAAAACAGCATGTTAGCATGTTGGACATATATATTTTTGTTGTTTTGCTTTTTCAATTTATCATGTTGTTTTGGCATGAGTTTCGTCATGCTGGTATTTAAAAAAAACATCCAAATGTTATCTATAACTACATGTGTGCTACAGAAAAATTTGGTAGGCTGCATCCTGCACACAAGAGATATACGTTTTTTTACTTTTTGCTGAAATTTAATTAAAATTTCAACTTTACTCAGGGATATTAATATTTTTTGGTTATTTATTTATATATGTATGTTCAAATGGTTTAAAACTTTAATGAATGCTGATTCTTAGCAATTTTATTTGTGTGCTTGTACTGTGCTTAAACTAAGGCCTTTAATATTCTTCTATCAAGGAATAGATGTGGCTGAAAACCTTTACAATTCACTGTTATTTATGTTTAAAGTATATCTCTTTATTTAATAGCTTCTGTCTTTCATTTTTAAAATGAAAAATAAGATTTTAAAAAGCAAATTGATTTTTATATTTTAACATTTTATGCAAAAAGTTTATCTTGGATAAGAGGCTAGATAATTGAATCTTTATATGTTTTTTAAATAAAAGACAGGTTAAATCATTTACTTCAGTTGACTTATTTTCTGTGACTAAATTTATTGAATGTGTCTTGCACAAAATATAAGTAGATTATGAACAAATTAAATAATTTCAAGTAAACCTTAAATACCTAAAATGTATTTCACAACTCTCGTTATGCACTACACAACAACAATATCCAACATACAAAGTCATTTGTTTAGAAAAGCAAATCCATGTTACTGTTAGCATTTCAGTAAATGCCAAAAACTGGCAAACTTTTGCAATTAATTTTGCATTGTACAATTTGCGGACATTTTTAACATTTATATGGACACTAAATAACGGCTTTTTAAGTAATGAACTTTTAAAATATGAATGAAAAAGACAAAAATAATTAACTTTGTTAGTCGTTAGCACAAATGGTCTAAGTAAATTGAATTATGAACTTCCCAATCTGGCATTATATCCAAACCCCCCTGCAAACTGATGGCTAAGTAGGACGAATATCACATAACCGAAAAACTTGTATTGCGTAGCTATTTTTCAAATGTTGACTCTAGTGGTTTATGTTACAAATGTGGTTCAACTTTTTACTATGTCTTTTTTATTTTATGTATTGGTCGTTTTAAATAATAATAAACAATCGTAACTTTAAAATATGGAAGGTGGCCACAAGAGGTACTCCACAGAGAGCAGTTATGTCCCTCTTCTGTGGCTATTTGTGGTTGACAACATCCTCTCAAAATTTAAAGCTGGCGGAACAAAAGCGGTAGCATATGTCGACGACATTGCCACCCTAATATGCGGAAAATTATTGCAAACAATTAGTGAACTAATGTCGAGAACACTAAAAGAACTATCAATATGTGCAGAAACGAACGGCCTGAGTGTGAATCTAATCAAACCCGAACTCGTTCTGGTCACAAGAAAAAGTAAAGTATACAGCTTCATACTGCCGATACTTAATAGAGTTACTCTAAAGCTAAATTTCTTGGAACTATTCTTGAAAACAAGCTCAGCTGGAAACCCAACAGAGAGGAGAGAAGGAAAAAACACTATGCGCCCTTTATGCATGCCAGAGGACCTTCGGAAAGAAGTGGGGCCTGCGACCGCACTTCATCCATTGTTTGTATACAGCAATTGTCAGACCTGTTCTCACCTACGGCTTTTTGGTGTGGTAGACAATTGTGCATTATAGGAGCTACCTTGACTATCTAACAGGAGTGCAAAGGCTAGCTTGCATATAAGTAACAAAAGCCATGAGATCTACGTCACAGGTGAGTCTATAAATGATGCTTCATTTTCTTGCCATAGAAGAGTTCCTCAAGTGTTCGGCAGCCAAGAACGCGATTCGTCTTAGAGAGTCACAAGCTTGGAAAAACAACACACTTTCGGACATGCATCTATTCTGAATCTCTATGGAACTGAGGAATCAAAAAGAACAACCGACTACATAAGCACCTAGGGTGGGATTCAGTACTAAATACACCACATCCATTTCCAGCAGATAAGAATGGGAAGATACGACCATAGAACCTTATGGTCTCCAATTCTACACTGATGGCTCCAAAATGTAGATAGGAACAGGATCAGGGGTTGTACTGCAAAACGCTACAGATCAAGGAGTAGTACAAACTTGCTGATCACTGCAGTGTTTTTCAGGCAGAAGTTTATACAATTGAAAAAACAGCACAGGTTATTCACAGCAAGAATCTAACCTCCACAATGATAGTAATTTTTGTAGATAGCCAAGCGGCCATAAAAGCGCTAGAAAGCAAAACGACAACAGCCTGAACGGTACTTAATTGTAAACAAGTCCTGAACAGTGTCTGTTATACCTACAATATTACTCTCTGCTGGGTCTCTGGACACAGCAATGTTGAAGGAAATGATAAAGCAGATGAGTTGGCAAGAAGTGGAGTAACAATAGATATAAACAGAACCATTACAGAAGTGTACATTCCAATAGATGTCGTAAAAAGGAAGATAGACCTCAAAACCAGAGATAATGCAAACACAAACTGGGCCTCCAGAAGTGACTGCATTATATTTAGAAGGCTGTAGCCATAACTTAACGAAAACAGAACTAAGAGCTTTCTGCTCTTGTCTAAACGGGATATTCGGATATTGGTAGGAATCTTAACAGACCACTGCCCCATCGGAGTGATGGCTAATTAGGATTGGCATTGCAGCACCAAACTTTTGTCGAATCTGTAATGATCCGGAAGAAACAGAGACAATCACTCACTTTCTGTGTGAATGCCCAAATCTACAGCATCGTCGACTCCGATTTATAAGAGACAGATTTTTCAAAGATTTGGAGCAGCTTGTGAAGACACCACTGCTAGACATATAGAGGTTCACAAAAAGCACAGGATAGTTTAAGTGAATATGAATAAAAAGTAACTTGGTTTATTGGTTACCACAACCTAAATGGGTTAAATATAACAAATAAGGGATTCGTAATGGACAAATAGGCACCATGGAAGCATCTCATAAGTGCACGACCCTTCTAAACTAACCTATCCTAATTTTAAAATATAATAGCTAACATAAAGAATATAAAAAAAAATTAGATACAAGCTTTCGAAATAGTGTCTGGTGTACTACCACATCAGCAGAATTGTGAACGAACAAAAGAAACTGTTTATTCTGTTATATATAGTCTTATATAATATCCAATAAACTGCTTGGATGAATTCAATAAAGGCACCTAATTTAAGGACAAGGAAACACTAGAAAGTTACCAAAACAGGTACAACAATTATTGGGTCTTTCTGCTCAGAAATGAAATTAAATTCATTATAGTAAGAAAATATATTGTATCTCACCCTGTCAACATTTTGAAGATACTGTTAAAATTCGATTTTTTTTATTTTACTATCCAATAGCCATATGTATGCCCCGCCCAGTATACTAAACAATCGGTATTTTGATATTTTCATTGGTTCGAGGGTTAGGAGCACTAGAAATTTGAAAATTGTATTAAAAATTCTCAAAAATGGAACATTTTTTTTCCTGAAAAATTGTTCAAAAACAATTTTGTTTGCATTAAAAATTAGTTTTAAATGTTAAGCTTATAATCTAAGAGTTAGAGATCATCAGTATAACGTTATTTTAACAAAGCTAAGCTTTTGTGTATGGTTGCAGACAACAATAGGTAACAGCGTTTGGATGTCATGATCCCAAATTGAGGGGAACTTTGGAAGCTAGCGGAGTTTAAAATTATGAAAAAGGGTGCCAGTTATGCCAAAGTATTATTTATAGAGGATTTCAAATTCAATCTTCCACGTTTAAAATTAATTTTTTTCATTTCATATTCGGCTTTCTACATTTCATGATTAACTTTTTTCATTGCAAATTCAACCTTACAAAAAAAAAATATATATATTCATATATGAGACATTCTTTGTCAAACGGAACAATGCTGATTTTCATGATTTTGGGCTTATGGATCTTTTTTTATGGACGAGTGTGGCCTTTTGGTAAATTTCGAAATGGCTGCCCAAGATGACTGATCAGAGAAACAATCAAGATGACAGAGTTAACAAGTACAAACAAAATATTGAGGGCTACATCGCTTGGTTATGGGCCGTACCCACATTTTTAATAATTGACTGATCTAAAAATTTTAATTGCTAGGTTTCGGCTGATCAAATATTGCAGCTGAAACCTTAAAGACCCACGAACTGTCAAAAACTCTAGTAATGGTGTTGATTTTATTAATTTTTTTGACGATTTTAAGGTTGCAGGCGCCATATTGGATCAGCCTAAAGGTCTAAATTTTGCGATTTATCAACCACAGACAATTTGCACCCTTAACCAAGGGGGTTGTTCGTAAAGTTTTCTTTCGCTAATTTTAAACTTCGTCATCTCGGTTTTTCTATGATTTCTGGCTGCCATATTGGGTCGGATTTTTTGAATTTTTCAAAAGGGCATTCCAAAGGGCAAAAATTTAAAATTTTTTTGAATTTTTTACTCTTGAAAGAAAAATCTTGAGATTGCGAGGGACAGAAATGATCTGGAATTCCGTTGTTGAACTCTCTAGTACGTACCAGATGTAAACACAAGAGCTACCCTAATAATCGCTTTTCATTGAAGTTAAAAGAACAAATTTACACAGAAATTTACATATGTATCTACATAAAAAAGTGTAATAAAACAAACGCAACAACTAAAGAAAAATCGATGAAAATACCTCTAATCTTAGCAAATAAATTCAGGGCAACTCTTAAAGTCTGAAAAGCGGAAGAGGAACTAGGTTGAAAACACACATACATGTTCACTGACATGACGTGACTTAAACATGCTGACAAGCACATGCAATGTGGCAGAGGGAGAGAAGGGTCAGCGCAAGCAAATGCTGGCAAGTCATGTGAAAACAAAGCACGTAATAATTTTCATTGCTGCTGTTTTCTTTGAACTATACAACGCGTGCGGCTCCTTCTTCTTCTTTTTTTTTTCTTTGTCTCCTTCATAACGTTTCTTTTCATGAATATTTAAATGGTTTCAAATGCCTCAAAGTATAAAAGAGCGTTGCCAGAGTAAACACAAAGGTAATAATATAGAATATTTTACCTTTTATTATAGCGCAGAACAAATAATGAAATACAAACTTAACAGTAGCAACAAGATTTTGTTAACGTCGCAAATAAAAACAGTAATATTTTCTCATTTTAATTAGCAATTTAAACAACTGAATATATATATAATTGGAAATTAACTCAATTATGTGTGTGGCGCAAGAGAGAGGAAAATTATAAAATTTGCTAGTTTTTCTTGTTGTTATTCTTTCAGATAGTTATTCTAAAGAAGCTTTATAAATGAAATAAAATTAAATGAAAATAAAAAATCAGCACATCTTGTTGCTGCCAATATCCTTGATGGAAAATTTGTCTGTCTTTACTTCCTCTCATGCCTTCCTTCCTAACTTCCTTCCTGCTTTCCGGCAGAACATTTTTATACTCTCATATTTTTTTTTTTGCAAATACAAAACAAATAGAAAATATAAACAAATAGAAAAAAAAAAGCTGCAAGCAAACGAAGAAAATAGAATTTATGAAGACAACAAATTTTCATTGAATGAAAAATTAAATGAAGTCGCACAACAGTGATGAAAATAAAAAATGCATAGTGAAAATTTCCGCATGACACTGTCAAATGAATAAAACTGGCAACATTGGCAGAACTATCTTCAGTATTTTTTTTTTTTCGTTTGCAAAACTTTTCCGGCGTTCTTCATTTTCCATTTCCTTCTTTAGTTCGTACTCTTGCCTTAGCGCATGGTCTGCAAAATATTATTCAAAGAAAATTCAAGACAAGCAAGTCGTTGAATAAGGCTGGGTTTTTTACTTTTCAACGCACCACCAACTAGCTTACATCCTTTGTCCTGACCTGCGTTCATTTCTTTCCGAAAGTATCTGAGGAACGTAGCGCCAGAGTTAAACTTCATATTGACTGCGGCTACATGACAGAAACCATCGTTAATGTCGTTGCCCCCACCATGTTCTATAAACAGCCGAACACGTTTGCCTGTCTGACTGTCTAAAGACAGAATTTGTTGTTGTTTGCGGCAAAAGCAGATAATTACTATTTATAACGCTTGGCATGAAAACATCAGGTAAGCAGGAAGCAACACTAGGCAAAGACAGAGGAAGGACAGTGAGTGTGCAAAACTCTATTTAGTAGGAGGGCAAAATTGAGAGCGGATTTCATAAATTTTAAAATTTTACCAACAGCTGGATGTAGTGGCTGTTTTGCTGGGTATTCCTTATATTTTCTCTAAAATTAGCTTTTCAAACTTCTTGTTGTTGGCACACAACTTTTTGCTCTGTGCCCCATCATAACTCAATGAAATCGTGGATGTATTTTTTTATGTTTCTATTTTATCTTAAAACGAAAAACTTACTTCCTGCTCGAACATAAAGTAAAAGTTAACTGTTTAAGAATAAGAATACTTGCATAAATTAAAGTTACTAAGTCGAAGAGGACCAATGGTTGAGCATTAAATTATGTGGAAAATAGTCAACTTTAGTTTTAACTCAGTTTTCGAAAGATTTTTAAACTTAAAGACTTTTGTAGTTTGTACAGATGACTTTTAAAAAATACGACTGAATCAAAAGGGCAGGTATAGCAAAAAGTGAATGTTTTGATTACTAATTTTTCGTCGAGACAAATGTTAATGATAATCTGAATTGAAATTTCTTAGATGGTTATGCGATAATTGAACGAAAAGTGAGAGTGAAATCTTAGGTCTTGCTTGTGGCTAGTGGCGTAGTGGTTGATGGCATCCAGGGCGGAATTTAAATTGTGCACCCTTTTAGAAAGTTATTTTTAATATAATAAGTCGTTGAATCGTACAACATATTTTCAAATCAACCTCAAAATCAACCTACAAAAATGACATATTTAAGAAGAGATTTAAAAATAAAGGAACAAAACTATGCTATCCATGGATGTTTGATAAAAGAAGTAAGAATATAAAATTTACAGAAACTTAAAGAATTTTTTCTGAATTGTTCCAATATTTTTGTGTACCGGGCTTATAAGTAATGAGAAAACAATTTATTATCAGGAAACCACACAATATCAGTTTTAAATAATTGAAGAATAGACATTATGAAGTTATAAAAACTTAAGTTAGTTAAATATAGAAAACTTTGAAAAATTTACGAAAAATTTTGCATAATTGAAGAAAAAATAGGACCTGAAAGCAAAACGTTGACAAATTGTTATAAATATTTTTTTTAAATCATTCCACTTTTTCTACATAAAATTTCAATAAAAAAACTAAAACAATTTTAAATAATATTAAAATTCATTTAAAAACATTTTTTATAATTTTTATCAATTTCTTTATAGTATCTATATTTATCTGCACTTCGACTTCGAAAAACAAGACTGAGGTCTGTAACATTTGACTACCTTATTCTCGACCATAAATATTGCAGTATCGCAATATCACAGTGATATCAAATTGATATCAGAAATTAATTTCATACTCATTATCTACATAATTTTTAAAGCAAACTTGACCAGGCTGGACAAGGTCAAGAGTCATGAATGGCTCAAAAAGAGCAGGCAATTTCAAGAATCTGTTGATTCTTTACATTTGGTGATTGAGAACAAAATTTTAATAATTAGTATAATTTTTAAGGAACTGTTCAGGTGCCAGAAAACCATTTGAGAGTTTTCAATAGACATCTTGAAAATAAAATGAAAAAAAAAACTTCAGACCGCCATCAAATTGTAATAAAACGCCATTTATTTTATTTGAATAAAAAATGTAATGGATTAAACCAATATAATTTTTTTAAAAATTTTAAGCAAGTAAAAACTTCATTAATGATTTTTTAAATTAGTAGTTTCATGTAATAGTATACCTAAAACATAATAATATTCAAAATTATGTTCTAGTAGGTTAAAAGCTATTAAAAAGGTTTGTTTCATGATGCATTGTCTCAGAACATAGTAATCAGAAATGTATTGCTTACAAAACAACTGACACCTTCATTCATCATATTCTGAAAATCATGCAGGTTTTCAAAACATAATGGTTATAAAAATGTCTACTTTGCAAGCAAGTTTGAACACTTCCTAACCTGAATATAACAAGTCTAAAATGGTTTTTTATAAAACTTTATGATATATAAAAAAAATGTTTTTACATTTTTCTTTTTGTACTCCATCTTAATAGCATGAAAATTTTAATATAATTGTGTGACAATTTCACCCCTAACCAATGAAAAATTACATACGGAATTGACTTGGGTTTTAGTATGAGCGTTTGTATTGAACAAGATTTAATATAAAGTTAATGTTTGTTTCAATAAGGTGTTCGTTATAGACAAGTTAACAACAATATTCAGGTAAATTAAGTTGTTTTTAAATTAAATATAAAAAAATATTTTGTAAATCTTTTTTTGCCCGAGCTTCTTATGATCAAATTGTGTAGTGTGTGTTACTAAATGTTTGCACACAATTCACCAAGAAATGGACCTTCATGTTTTATGCCGACTCCAAACGAAGCTTTACATGTCATTAGTTACTCTCTGAGGTTTGAGGTTCATTTCAGTCACTTGTAGTTGTGTGTATTATTTATTCGTATCTATTGAGTTGGTCAGTTTAGCATAATTTTCTTATCTGTTGCTGTTGTAATTGTGCAATAAGTTTCACCAAACATTCAATTATATACGCGTCATATTTTTCTCAATTAATCGTACTGTTTTCGATCAGCAGACTTTAATCTAATTTATTTATTTATTAATAACAAGAGTTTGCCTCTGAAAATCTTCTTATCTCATTAACATAGAGTCAAACAACCGATCTGTTAAAATATGTTTCTCTTATCAGCTGAAGTATAGATAATTGGTTATTTTATGTTGGTCAAGATCACTACTGTTCAACATTATTTACGTTCTTGCTAGAGTCAGAATTTCTTAGCGAAGGGCTTGTATAACATACAAATTTGTTTAATTATTATTTCATAACCAAGGTTAATGTGTTTCTTCAACATGAATTACACCGTGCTACAGCATTTCTAATAAATGATTATGCCAATAAAGATGTTGAAATGAGTGCTCAAGTAAAGTTAGATTGTAAACTCAGTTTTAATTTAAACATAGTTATTAAAGAATTTTGAAGCACTTAAACTTTTCACAAATTTTTTTAACACACTTGTTTGATGGAATGTCATAAAATTTAATATCAAAATTGAATATCAAACGAGCGATGATGGTAGTCTATATTTTAAAAAATAGATATTAATAAAAATACGGATTTAAGTGTTCTGTTTGACATACATACAGTTCCGCTTAAAAGGCTTAAAAATAGTTATTAAGCCATATTAATTATTAATTATGGACTAAATTTTCAGGCGGCTAGCAAAAAAATATGTGTGACAACAGTTTTATTTAAATGATAGTAATCCTTTTAAAAAAAGTTTTGGTTTATTTTCATAGTAATATAGATGTTAAGATGAAGTCGTGTGTGCTTTATGTGTGGCGTGCGAGTAAATGAATCCCGAGTTCAATCCATACCTCGGGGAACATTTTTGTTCAGTAAAAAAAAACATATTTCTGTTCGATCGTCACCTTCCTGCAGGCAGTGTCAAATCTCAGAGGCTTAATAAATGCCATGTCAAGCTCCCTGATAACATAAACTGTAGCCACTTGGAGTCGGCATAAAACAGGTAGGTTTAGTTCTCGGTCAATTGTATGCAAGCATTTAATAGCACAAACAATACAATTGATCATATGACGCGGTCAAAGTCCTCTCAAGAGCCGAAATGGCCAATTTATGTTGTTTTAATACATTCTACATATATTGTATGACTAAAGTAATCAAAGTAGATAATTATTTCTACATGAAAGTTTATGAAAAAGTATCAAATCTAATAAAAAAAGCATTAAAAATGCATTACTCCAACGATTGGTTTTAAAATTATTCCAAAATTTTTAACCTTGAACAAAGGGTTATGTAGCCGCATAGTGTGAGGTTCAGGCTCGTAGCTTAAAGGGGAATTTTGGGGTTTAAGCCCCCTCGTTGGTACCGAAGAGCAAACAAAAAATTAATTCAATTCAAACCAATAAAAACAAATGTTGAAATATTCCAAAAAAAAAAAATTGCTGTAAAGATGACACGTTCAAATATATTTAAGGAAAATTTGAAAACTTTTTATTTTTAGAAATCTATATATATATAAATGAATCGTGGTTTGTTCGGCTGCTTAAAACTTGAAAACGGCTGGTCCAAACTTTATACTTTCTTTTGCGGGTTTATTAGTAATTGTCACGCGAAGGTTTAGGAAAAAAGAAATTCGAAAAATTTTCAACAGGTGGCGTTTTAGATGCATATTTCGTTTTTTTTCTTTTACCGCACATCTACTTTTAACCGAATGGACCAAACTGGTTGTAGGTTTGTTCCTAATTTAATATGGTACTGTTCGATGCTGGATATATTCAGTTGAGTGGCAGAAAAGAGGTTTACCGCACCCACACTTCCATCTTTGGATGGTGGAAAATTACACCAAATCAAATTGATGACATAGTTTCTGCCGAAATTCCTGATGCTGAGATTGATCCAGAGTTGCACGAAGTGGGGAAGACCAATCTGCTCCACGGACCATGCTGACAACACAATTCTACTTCGGTTTGTATGTTTGACAATAAGTGCACAAAACGCTATTCACGTGGTTTTATTCACGAAACTCATATTGGAAACGATGCATATCCATCCACTTTACCAGAGCCGCTCACCAGATGACAATGGTAAAACATTCATCCCTCAATTGAATGGAGCGGATATCATGATTGAAAACACATGGATCATGACATATTCGGCATTATTGTGAAAGCCATTCTAAATACATATCAATGTTAAGTATTGCAGTTCAGTGCGATCTATTAAGTATGTATGCATATACATTACCAAAGGAAGTGATTTGGCGGTTATTGAAGTTGAACAAGATGAAATCAGCATGTTTCAAATGGGCCGATACGTGAACTGCAAGGAAGCACTCTGGATAATATTTTCATTTGTCATTCATGAACATCATCCGACTTTTGTTTATCTGGTAGTTCATTTGGGGAATGGGGAGTGTATTTCTACTCAGAGAACGGAGCACAGTGAGTGGAAAGATCACAGCAACAACATTAACAAGTTTTTTTCAACTTGCGCCAGTAATCCTTTTGTGAGAACATAGCTTTACTTGGAGATGCCTCGATAGTGCACATGGAATGCATCGTCGAAGAAATGGTTACGCAGAAAGCACGGCCAACCAGTAGATGTATATCTTGGTGTGTTTTCAACTGATGCATTGGGACGAATTTATACAATTCTTCCAAAGAACTACGATTGCTTCTTCCTCCGGTTGCTTTTGGTTAATATGCGCTGTTTGACTCCATTTAAGTCATTGCGGACAATGGATGGTATGATGTGTGCAACTTTTTGAGAAGCATGTCAAAATTTACAGTTGCTTGAATACGACAATCACTGGAATCAAACGCTAGCAGTGCAATTGCTTTTTATGATCATTTCAACATGTCAGTCTTCAAACTCACGTCAATTATGGGATATGTAGAAAAATGATATTCTCAAAAGAACTACTGAGAATCGGAAATGGAAAAATGCCATTATTACTGTGAGTGGTTTAGTTTCGATTCCACCTGCTTTTTTCCAATTCACTTCAGCGAAAGATGAACTCATCAATAATGTATATTTAAATATTGGTCAATATTATTGTAACTACGACTGGTTGGATGTCAATGACTTGAATTGGATGATTAGAAATCAATCAGGTAGAATTACAGTCATATAATTCGATCGATCACGTAGAAAACGAAGACGAAGTTGTCAATCATTCGTTAGAATTTTAAACTCTTTGGATTTGCCTGGCATGGCATTTCATAATTAGCGTCTTAAAGTCGGATTTGTCATAATTTTGCTACGAAATCTTCATGCCCCGAAACTGCGCAATGGAACTCGACGATGGAATTGAGACGAATGATTGTTCATTTGTTCTGGTAGTAGCAAGAATTTTGAAAGGGGCGTTCAAGGGAGAAGAATGCCAATTCCGCGAATTCTTTTGACTTCAACCGCTATTCAGTGCCAGTTCAAACGCATTTAGCTCCCAGTGAAGCTTGCATTTGCAATGACCATAAATAAGTCACAAGGGCAGTAGTTGAAAGTGTGTGGCATAAATCTGGAAATGTCATGCTTTTCATACGGCCAGCTATAAGTGGCATGTTCCCGAGTAGGGAAACCAACCTCATTATTTCTTTACGCTCCGGAGCATAAAACAAAAAATGTTGTGTATTTTTTCATTCTTTTTTGTTAAAATTCAATAAAACGAAATAGAATTCAATGAAACCATTACCTACTTGATTTATTCTATTTTCGCCAAATATTTGTTGGGACGAAATCTGTTTGGCCAGCCGTCCGTATAAATATAGGATAAGAATTGAATTCGAAAAGTGTTTTACTCAATATATAATTGAAATTATACTATTGTGTCATCTGTTTCGTTACTAATTTTTGACACAAAAAATTTCGCGTTGAATCCTGAGTTCAATTTTTGGCAAAACGAAGTTTGCAGGGTCAGCTTGTACTTAATAAAGTTTAAGTTGGTGATAAAGTTCTCATAAGTAAGATTTTAATTAATTGTGGCCATGAAACAATTATGAGAAGTCATGAAAATTGCTTTTTTATATCATTATGAGTCAATTTTATCTTTAAGAAATTGTGTTAAGAGTTCCAGAGATATTTCAGCCATTTTTTAAACCTTTGATTATAAATCTTAAAACAGATTTTAAATATACAAACAGTATTTGTAATATGATAGACGATACATGAATAATTGGATTTTAATAAAAAAATGCATGGTCAAGAAAAAATTTATAGCTATAAACATGTTTTGATTTTACACATTTTGTGTTATAAAGGTTTATAGTCCTTTTCCTGGCTGATCTTAAATTTCTGAGATTTGTCTTAAAACTCATAAGCATCGCTAACGGTGAGCAAATTCATTTCGAAATTGCTTAAATCCCATATAAGAGGCAATAAATATTTATCTGTACTTCTGAGAATATGAAAATACATATATTAAGGACATTGTTATCGGAACATATACATATATTGTTTGAGGAAAAACAACTTCAGACCTTTTGTGATAACAATTTTATAATTTTATGTAAAATTTATCGAATGGATTTATTATCTTGCATAATTTTGAAAATATCTTAAATCTGTGTGTAGATTCGTAAGCGATGACCTATAAAATTGCTTTAAAAATGAAAAGTTTTACTTTATAGCGACCCAACAACTTTCGACAGGCATTCATTGAAAACAAGCCGTCAAAGCTTGCCAAACCAGCATAAAAATATTAAAATAATAAATATGCAAAAAATTCTGTTTGGCACCATTAGGTTCAAATAACAAAGAAATTTCATTTTTTCGCTTTTATTCGTAGTCTTAATCGTATAAACTTGTTATAAAAACTTGTTGTCTAAAACATATTGCTTTTGATTTTCTGGGTTCGTTTTGTGAACACACGGAATATAACAATACTAGTATAGAAGCTCGTCATACGATGGGTCGTATTCAAAATAATTAAGTAGCAGACGATATTACAATATTTTTACATTCACCTCAAATGTTGTTTAGTTTCAGTCGCCGCCTAGTGTCCCTACTAATAAATATAAAATAAAATGTGTGTGCATACTTTAAGGCTAACAGTTAAGAGTTTAAGCGATATTTGGTGTTGTATGAGCAAAACTGGTTCTGGTTCAGGCTTTAAACTATAAGCATAGCAATAATAACTGTGAACAGTTTGAACGATATAGAGCACGGAGCTGGACGCTTGTCTTTTATATATTATGATAAACTAGGTATTCGGTTCTGCATTACCGAAATATAGCAAATCTTGAATTTTTTTTCGGAAAAAACATAGTTTCAATAGTCATATACACCAATACCTCACTTTGCGTCGTGGTTACGTTCCAAAAAAACAGGACGCAAATTAAAACGACGCAAAGTGATAATGATTTTCTATAGCAAACCATAGCAAACCAAAGATCGAAGATAGGTTCCAGGGTTACGAAAATACTACTTTTTGAAAAGAAAATTGAACAAAGAAAATATTTAAAAAAACAAAAATACCCAGCAAACATTATGACTCTTAACATACTCTTTCAAAACTCATATATATGCGGGTTTAACATCATAATGCGCTCAAAAAATACTCTTTTATGAGTACATTTTCGTATGTTGTGGGGCCCAAAATATGATTCATAAAAATGATTGTTTAATGAGTCTTTTTGGACTCACAGTAATGACGGTTTTCAGACTCATATTTGATACTCTCTTAAAACTCATATTACATACTCTTTTAAGACTCATATTTAGTACTCTTTTAATACAAATATTTAATACTCTTTTAAGACTCACATTAGAAGTATTTTTGCAACGAACATTTGTTGTAGTTCAATTTTAATGCATGTTTATCGCCATAAACAAACAATGTTCATAAACAATGAACAATCTTATCACCGTCTTATTAAGGACTCTTAAATGAGTCTCTTTTATGCGTACTCATAAATCAGATACAATAATGACTCTTTTATGAGTCTTATTTTCGAGATATCATTTAACAATCATATTAAAGACTCTTCCATGAGTCAATTTAATGAGTCATCATAAAACACGCATAGAAAACACTCTTTTTAAAGTCTTTTTTTGGAGAGCCTCATAAAATGTTTGTAGGGTAATATAAAATTTTATTACATACATTCAAAAACAAAAAACAAAATAAAATAAATTTAAACAAAATAAAATATTCAATTAATTTAAAAAAAATTAAAAACTTTAAAAAAAAAAACAAAATAAAAATTTATCACTGTCAGATGAGTCCATAGTGGCTGTTGTCGTAAGTCGGCTTTCTTTAAAAAAAAAATTGGTTCAATGTTTGCTGAACAGCTTTTTTTCAACGTATAAGGAATTTCCTTGCAGCAATTGATATTCGTAGTTACCGCCTGGGACACTTTAAACCTCCTTCCGTTGTCAGGATCGTTTTTTTTTAGAAAATCTACATAGCTTCGTCAATCAAACACATCGCTTTGGAAATTTGTTTGGAGGTTAAATTTTGTTCTTTGGAGATTTTTATTGAACGGTCACAGTCATCTTCTTCATTAGCAAATTGCAATTCAAGTTGCAATAGTTCTTTATTATACAATTCTTGAACAATTCACTGATGTAAGTTTCCTTCATACCAAACCACCAGCAGTCTAGGAACTCGATTGACCTGGGTTCAACCCCAACAGTAACACTAAACTTCTTTTTTTTTTTTAATTAATGTTTTTTAAGTAAAACTTATTTTGACGGTTATTTTTGACGAGGCAGTTAATGAAACAGGATTAGAATTTCATTAATTAAATTAAAATTTTTTACACAGCCAAGATTCGAACCCACGCCTTCCGCGTTCTACCACTCTTTCTTTGAGCTATTGTGATATATAGTGTAGAATGAATTTTTTTAGATTACAAATGTGTATGTCATAAGAAATGGATCTTTTTTCTACAAATGAAGTTTTCAGTTGAACAAAACAAATTTTTCGGCTGCCAACTTATTTAAAAACAAATTATGTCAATGGCAAACGAAATTAATTTCTTGCAACTAAATAAAAAGTTTCCCGCAACTAACTATTATTATGAAAACTGTTCAAACGTTTCCAAAAAATGATTTTAAACACGAAAAACGAAGTTCGCTTGCAGCAAACTGGCGATAAATGTTTTTTTTCTTTGCGTTTATGAGTAAAAATTGAAAACGGTGTTTTTGGTCATATATAAAAGAAATTGAAATGAAAAAACAATTTCGAAAGTTCAATAACTGGTGTGGCAACTATTTCTTTACTTTTTTTTTTTTTAAGAAGTTTTATAAATTTTTATCAAAATCCCTTCAAGGAAACATTCTGGCTACGGCACTGGTGAAGTTAAAGCTTAAATTCAATACATACGAGAGGCTTCAGCTGAAGCTTAAATGGAGAGATACCACGTCTATGACGTACATAGTGCGAGGCTATATTTATTATTAAATCCGTACAAAAGGCATCAGTTTCAACTTCAGCTGAAGCTTGAATAGAAGGTTACAGCTTCTATGATGATTTTAGTGTGGGCTTGGTCTGCCAGGTCCTGATCTCCACGCGGGTTGTCCCGATTTTCAGCTTAAAAATTTGTGGCCCGCGAAGACTTTACGCGGAACGTCAATTGTTCCGATTTTCCAAAATACTTTTTATGTTGATATTATTTTTATTACATTTTAAAAATATTTTATATGTGTTTATTTATTTTTTTTATTTGCATTTCTAGCTTGCAAATTTCAATATTATTAGCGTTTATACAATTATAATCAATCTATGTAAAGTATTTCTACGTTTTCAACCCAGATTTTGTATTTTTTGAGTTTTGACTTTAAGATATCCATACATCTAGAAACCATGAAACCTAGCGATATGCATTAAATTTTGACCCGATTTGTTAGCTTGTGTTCCGATTTTTGTTTTTTTAAATCTTAGCAGCCCTAACTACAGCTTTAATTCAGTATTAACAAATGGTTTTGATTTTCTTATCAACACATCTAATGAGACTGATAAAAAAAAAATAATTTCTTAAGCTTTCAATTAATAAAATTTCAAAAGCTTTAAAGAGCTACTAAAACAAAATTTAACGTTATATCGATAAGGTTCTATTAAAGATTTCTAGAAATCTTTTAAAGACTAACAGACCTTTAAAGACTAACAGCCAACAATTTGTTTTTTCTTTTTACCGCAGCTTTTTTGAAATTAGAACTTCCCAAGGTTTTGTAAACAAACATTTTTTAAGGTTATTGCAACTTTGAAATATGCCTTCAGAAATTTTTTGTAACGAACTTCTGATATAGCTTCTGATATAACAACAGCTTTTATGTCAACTTTGCCTTTCTTAACAAGTAAGCTTTTATTCACAAGCTCTTTAGAAGTGCAAACCAAGCTTCAGCCGTTGAATATTGATATTTCCTTACATTATCGAACTTCATGTCTTAGTTGGACGGATATGTTGTTTTTTTTCACAATATCTCTAAGGAGAGCTTTATTTGTAGTGCAATTTAATTTTATATGAATTGAACTTTAAAAAGTTTGCTCTACAACAAATGTTTTTACTTTTTAGATATTCTTGCAAACAATTTCAATAAAATTTTCTTATTTTGAAAGAAAATTAAAAAATTATAATGAAAAATTTGTTAAATTAAGAAAATCTTAAGTAACATTGAATATATTTTATATGCATTTAATTTGACTGAAATAAAAAAAAACAATCTCTGTCTATGCTCAGTGAATAAACTAATAAATTGAGCTGTTTCTGACCTCATGTCAAATGTTATCATGTTCAAATGCTTGAGACGTGAAGCAAAAGATAGTCACGGAATAACAAATTTGAAAAAAAATTCGTCTTAAGCTTATGTGAGGCGAACATTATATGTAAGTCATATAAAAACATGAAAGAAGACTACAAAGCAGGGAAGAACTAAGAAGTGAACTAAGCTAAATACAAAATCTTTCAAAATAATCGCTAAAATATATAGATGAAAACAACACATGACTAAAAAAAATTTCTAAAAGCTTTTATGGAACGACTTAGAGCGAATCCATGTCAGACAAAAAAAAATACGCAGCTTTAGTTCGTTGTTTAACAAGCACGCAAGCGAAGGTGACGGAATGTAGAATCGAGTAACATTCATTAAATACCCGGAAGTTTGTTGTGCTTCTTTTTTTCTCGTGTTATTGAAAATCATTTTTCACATTTTTCGCTTTTCGCATGTCAAATATTTTAGCTGCATTGAAAAAGAATTTTCATTAGTTGGCTCAAAGCAGCTGCAAGCGCAAGTTTCAAACTGTTTGCAAATTGCAAAAAAAAAAAAAAAATAAAATATCCTTTAAAGTTTGCTAAGCCCAGAAAATATGCTTCAATATTGAAAGTTTTAAAATTGAAATATTTGCAAACGAAACAAAACTGTAGCGAATTTTGCCAAAAGTCATACTTTGAGTGATTCTTTGAAAATGTCATTAATTTGCTGTCACTTTAAGCTGAAAGCAGCATTCTTGCTTGCTGCATTGTTGCCACTTTTGGCTGCTGCAGGCACAAGCAACGAGCTTGAAAACGATATATTTAATTTCTCATATCAGCTCGAACGCTGGCTGGACACGAGCAAACGTCCTTGCGATGATTTTTATGGTTATGTTTGCGGGCGCACACAAAACGCTACACAGCAACAACTAGTGGAGCGAAAACAGCAGCAGCAGGCAAAGTTCGACAAATTTATGACGATGGACGAGGCACTGGATGATCAGCTAATGGACTCCGAATTGAAGCTAAAGCAGTTCTATGTTGCATGTAAAACCACGCGCACTGTCGAAGATCTCAGATCATCACATCTGTACCGCATGAGCTCCGGCTGGCCAGCTATAGATGACAGTGCTGCAATGTTGCGTAAGCGACGTAATGCTACCTGGCTCAATGTCTTGGGCATGTTTCACGATGTTGGTCTGGAGTATTTCTTTCGACATCGTGTTGAGATGAAGTCCAACAAGCGTGTCGTACACTTGCAACCGGATGAAAACAAACGCTATACGCTGCGCAAGTTCGAACAGCTGGCCACAGATGTAATGCAGGAGTACGCGGTTGAGGAGGGACGTGCACGTCTGGTAGCATTGGAGACATTAAGTTTTGAACGTTCAAGGCGCGAAATCGTCAAGACGTTGGTGGAGGATGGCGACTTTGAGGGCACCTATGCAGACTTTAAAAGCCGATTGTTTGGCAATGAGCTGGCGGCACTGGACTGGGATGCTTACTTTAAGAAGCTGCTTGGCAAGTCGTTAAAGGATAGCGATATGGTGGTAGTGCTTCAATTGCCAAAGCTAAAGCAGCTGTTTGAGTTGCTGGAGAAGACTTCGATAACGCGTCTGCTTAATTGGCTATGGATTGATTATCTCATGGGTAGGCATTGTTTGAGCTAGTTTTATTTGAAAGTCATTTTTTTCTTCAACGTTTTCTTCACAGACAAAAGTTCCAGTGAGTGCCAATCACTAGCTGCTGCCTACTTTGAGCCTGTATATCAACACATAGTACAGCGTTTTGCTCTCAACAAGGTCGAAATGGCTAAATTCTATGCCAGTCTGGGCCGCTCATATGACCAGCTGTTACCGTCTACACCCTGGATTGACGAGATGACCCAGCAGAACTCCAAACAGTTTCTGGGACGCATCATACACCTCACGCTCAATGGTGACGCCAAGTTGGACGCCGACTACGCTGCACTCACCATAACCAAGCGCAACTTTTATCGAAATCTGGAAAAGTGTCAACGTTTTCTCACGCAACGACAGACGCGTAGCGTGCCTGGAAAAGCATCAAGCGTGCGTACATCTAAAGCAGCAGCAGAGTTCATGAAAGTATTCATGAATATCAACGCCTTGCCAAGGGAACATAATCTAACGGCACCGATGAGCTATATGCTCGTCGGAGAAATATTTGCTGAACACATGATAGCTGGTGGCAACACTGGCAGTGCTCCAGGTGCTTGGCGCAGCATGGATTCAGAGCGTGAATTTGATATATTTCAACAGTGCATCAAACAACAGCAACAGACCAGAGGTACGACAAGCTCTACGCTCAGCTATAACATAAATGACTTGGTACTTAAGATGTTGGCACAGTCTCAGACGCTGCACTCATTCTTCGAGTGGCAAAAACAGCAGGATGCAGCCACGTTGCTGCGTGTAGACAGCCGACTTGCAGGCACCAGATTGCAATTGTCGTTGCGAAAATTGTTCTTCATTGGCAGCGTGTTGACAGATTGTCAGCGGCATGTGGGCAACATCAATCAGCGGGATTTTGTCAACACTTATTTGAGAAACTCGCCGGAATTTAGTCGTGCTTTTGGTTGTCGCAGCACTGAAGTTTTGCAAGCGCGCAACGTTTGCAAGGTGCTTTAGAGCAGATGGTAAAAATTCTTGTCTGGCTTTTAATTTTTGCGTACTTTGAGTTGTTGCGGTGTTTTTCGAAATAAATTATTATTAATGATGTGCCAAGTTTGCATTTTTCTTGGATTATGGGGTATATTACGGGGTGAGCCATTTTATCGGTATTAAATATTGAACAACTACAATAAAAAAACAACCGATTTCAATATATGAGCTAATTTTATTAAATTTGAATTTATTTAAACTAGTTTTAGTAAGTTTTTCATCTGTTTTGACCATCTCGGGCGATAAAGCGATGATTTCAGCACGAATGTTTGACTTTAACTCAATTGCCGAAGGCTTGCTGACGTATATTTTGCTATTATCAAAAAATGCCACAAAAGGAAGTCCTGAGGCAAAATTCGGGAGATCTGGGTGACCAGCCGACGTCATCGTTGCAGAAACTGTTGAAACTGTCTTGTTAAAGCTGGTAACTGTCGACACATTTTTGATTCAGGCCTTTAGCAAGTCTCTTAGAATTCATTCAGGCTTTTAAGCTAATGATAATTTGCTATATATTGAATTTTAGAAGGACATCAAAGAGTTCCATTTTTGGTATTAGTATCAAGGCCTCTTCATAAAATGTAAACATTTTCAACATCTGCAAAAACTAGCAGCTAAATTTTTGTATGAACTTTTTATAAGAGTGAAACTTAAAAAAAATGCAATTTTTATGCATATTAGGCTGTTTTTGTCAAAAAGTCTACGTGGTTTTGTAAAATCTACGAAAAATCCTAAGAACATTTCCTCAATAAAGTATGGGTCTAAAATCAAAACCTAGCTCCCGACTAGGGTTGTCAACTCGGTTATGTTTAACCGGTTAATCGGTTAATTTTACTAACCGTATTCTACGGTTAACTAAAAATGACGACGAATAATAATAGCATCCGATAACTGGTTAGTTTTGTTCGGTTAACCGGAATTTCCGTTACTAAGCTGTAATATACAATGAAATGATTTAAACAAAATTAATTTTTAACATTAAAAAATTTTTCTTTTGCATACTGCAATGTTGTGTGAAAGTTACTTAAGAACACATCAAACCATTATCAAACACATATCATACAATCCTGTTTTGTTATTGTAAGTATTATGCTGATATCTATTCAACTCAGTTGACAGCTGTTTAAATAATGTCGTTGTTCTCGCTACAAATTAAGTAAGACAAATGTTTTCATTTTATGATGAAGAAATATTATTTAGTACTTTTAAGTAATATTTTGAAACCGACACTGTAAATAACCATCGTATTGACTCACTCGTAAAAGTTTTAGATCGCTTTCAGAAAAAAACACAGAGCTTGAGTGTCTCATTAATTCTCTTCTAACAATTTGTCTACTACTAGCGATCGCGTTTTCTCTGTGTCAACTTTTATAAAAATAGTAGCGAAAAATCGTATGAAAGCATAAAACCTAAATACACTTGTATTGTTGAAACACTTTGGTAACCGTAACCGATAACGGGTAAATTAATTTTTTCAATGAAAACTGTTAACCGATAACCGGTGTACTAAAATAAGTCGGATAATTGACAACCCTACTCCCGGCGACAGGCATTGAAATTCGCATTATTTTAAAATTAGTAAAACTGTTGCCCGAATTCGAGCAATTTAATTAAAAAGAGTTTACAGAGAGATAAAAGAGTTACACAGAGAGAAAGAAGAACTTAATTCCTTTCCAACAATAACACTTTCACGTAAATCTAGAAAAAAATGTGCCTTTTAAAGCGTTTTTAAAAAAATGTCTTTTTAAAAATATCAAAAAATTCAATTTTTGGTGGTCAATAAGAGTTATAATGGAACATAATTTTTAAATTTTTCGTATATCAGAATATTGGTATAAGTAAGAAATTTAATATTATAGCAAGTGTGAGTATGCGTTCTGTGAAAAATAAAAAGTTATAAGCAAAAAACATGTTTTTTTTACCAAAAAAGACCTTCAGGAGAATCAAAATTGCTTTGGCGGTTTTCTCCGATTTGAAAAAAAACTATGCAGAAATCATTTTAATGAGTTCCTCTGACTTTTAAGACCCCGACCAGTGGAAGCTAAATTTCGATCCGGTCTAATATTCAGTCTTAATAATAATATAAAAGATCATGTTCTGAATGCTTTGACTTAAAGCGTATGATCTGACACTACATTTTTGAATGTAACTGTCAAAATACGAAGACACTAATATTACTACTGAAAAAAACAGTTTTACTATTCAAAAACATCGCAGCTTAACTTTTCAAGCTATAAAACATAACTAATTTTAATAAAAACAAAGTATAAAATAGATCTTAGAAAAAAAGAAACAGTTTCGATAGTATCGTTAGTGTAGACGTAGAATTCCGTTTAAGATTTAACCTCTTTTACTTTGTCTCTTTGGTCCGATTGTTTTGTTGATTTTGCACGTATTTTTATTGATCTTACAAAAATTAACAGATTAAGTAATAACACTCAATTATGGACTACTTATCGAGGCCAAAACAAAGAAAAAGTTAAAAAGTAAGTATGATTAAATGAGCAAGCAAAAAGAAACAAGCAAAATTTCAAATTTTTTCGATCATTTCGTTAAGTTTGATAGGTTGAGTTCATTGACTTAGTTGAAAAGAAGGCGAAGCAAATGCACTTTCCATTGGTGCCACTTTCGTCTCTGCCCGATATATATTTAGTTTGCGAGCTACAGTCAGTTTAACTACTAATTTCAAATTAAAATTAAAATCCCGATTTTTAAAAATTGTATGGTAACTAAATTTCACGCTGAGCACATGCCTTTTCAATTAGTGCCACTCTCGTCCGATATTTAGTTTGCGAGCTACCCTTTCCTCTCTGTTCGATGTATAGTTTGCGAACTACACTGTATAAAAATTAAACACATAAAACAAAAATTAAAATTTACGCCATCTATTGGGTAAAAGCATAAAACGAAATATGATCCAACTCGTTTTTTTTCATAAGAGTTAAATCTAACCGAATCACAGACCCATTTCGTTAAATTTAACAGTTTGAGTTCATTGACTGAGTTGAAAAGAGATTCATGACCTCTGGTTTCAAAATAGAGCACTTAGTAAACTAGAACAGAAGTGCATAAATACACCCAATGCGAACGAATGCTTACAATGCTACCAATACGAACTAGAACTTCCAGTTTCACGTAAGCACGTGTTCACGTGTTTTTAAAAAAATCAAGTAAAAACACAAAACTCAACTACACGTGTCTTTTACTCATGAACAACACGTGAAGTTCGTATTCACGTAAAAGTGCCAATGACCCACTTGTGACCTCAGAAAATCCTACTGCATCCGATTGGCCATAGAATCATCCATTTTGGTCCAAAAGTTCCATGGAAACTATAAAAGTGCCACTGACTCACCTGTGACCTCAGATAATCCCACTGCATCCGATTGGCCATAGAATCATCCAGTTTGGTCCAAATGTTCCATGGAACCCATTATAGTACCTACCAATGACCCGCCTGTGACCTCAGATAATCCCACTGCATCCGATTGGTCATAGAATCATCCATTTTGGTCCAAACGTTCCATGGAACCCATCAATGTGCCAATGACCCACCTGTAACCTCAGATAATCCCACTGCATCCGATTGGCCATAGAATCATCCATTTTGGTCCAAATGTTCCATGGAACCCATCAAAGTACCAATGACCCACCTGTGACCTCAGATAATCCCACTGCATCCGATTGGCCATAGAATCATCTATTTTGGTCCAAATGTTCCATGGAACCCATAAAAGTTCCAATGACCCGTCTATGACCTCAGATAATCCCATTGCATCCGATTGGCCATAGAATCATCTATTTTGGTCCAAATGTTCCATGGAACCCATAAATGTGCCAATGACCCACCTGTGACCTCAGGTAATCCCATTGCATCCGATTGGCCATAGAATCATCTATTTTGGTCCAAATGTCCCATGGAACCCATCACAGTACCAATGACCCACCTGTGACTTCAGGTAATCCCACTGCATCCGATTAGCTATAGAATCATCCATTTTGGTCCAAATGTCCCATGGAACCCATCACAGTACCAATGACCCACCTGTGACTTCAGGTAATCCCACTGCATCCGATTGGCCATAGAATCCATTTTGGTCCAAATGTTCCATGGAACCCATCAAAGTACCAATGACCCACCTGCGACCTCAGATAATCCCGCTGCATCCGATTGGCCATAGAATCATCCATTTTGGTCCAAATGTTCCATGGAACCCATAAATGTGCCAATGACCCACCTGTGACCTCAGATAATCCCACTGCATCCGATTGGCCATAGAATCATCCATTTTGGTCCAAACGTTCCATGGAACCCATAAATGTGCCAATGACCCACCTGTGACCTCAGGTAATCCCACTGCATCCGATTGGCTATAGAATCATCCATTTTGGTCCAAATGTTCCATGGAACCCATCAAAGTACCAATGACCCACCTGTGACCTCAGATAATCCCACTGCATCCGATTGGTCATAGAATCATCCATTTTGGTTCAAACGTTCCATGGAACCCATCAAAGTACCAATGACCCGCCTGTGACCTCAGATAATCCCACTGCATCCGATTGGCCATAGAATCATCCATTTTGGTCCAAATGTTCCATGGAACCCATCAAAGAACCAAAGACCCGCCTGTGACCTCAGATAATCCCACTGCATCCGATTGGCCATAGAATCATCCATTTTGGTCCAAATGTTCCATGGAACCCATCACAGTACCAATGACCCACCTGTGACTTCAGATAATCCCACTGCATCCGATTGGCCATAGAATCATCCATTTTGGTCCAAATGTTCCATGGAACCCATCATAGTACCAATGACCCGCCTATGACCTAAGATAATCCCACTGCATCCGAATGGCCATAGAATCATTCTGAAGCTGAATACGAACCTATCAGTTCGTGCAAAATTAAAACAATACAACCATAAACAACGAAACAAAAACAAAGAAAGCAGCAGGCACATAAGCAGCTGATGATTGATTTTCTTATATAAAAACATGCATTTTTCTTCTTATATTTAACTATTTTCTGACTTTCATATAATAGTGGCAAAATCCAAAATTAGATATTCATTCAGCGTAGGATATATCTGATATTTAAGTATATATATTATCTTTGAACGATAAGTATTAAAGGCTGTAGGTATATCCTAAAGTATTCGCCAAAAACGTTGCATGACCTTCAAAAAATCTGTTAAAACGACCCCATACAAACCGCGCTGTAAGACGTAATTCTACGTCAAAATAATACTAAGATATAATAAAGAAATCAATAAAAATACTTACAAAACACCTACAACATCGATTTATAACACATTTCGATGAAAAAAAACCAAAAAACCCAAAAAAAAAAAAAATTTTTTTTGAAAAACGTTAAAATTTGACATATTTTTACAACAAAAACAATTTTTAATACATTTTTTGAGAAAACATTAATTTTATTGGACTCTTTTTAAAGGCAATGATTAAAATTTAAATAATAAAGTAACGGTAAAAGCTTTGTAATTATTTTTAATTAAATTAATTGAAATTAAATACAAAAAAGAAATAAATGAAATTTTTAAAAAATTGGCAGAGATATTTGCTTCCAAATATAGAACTTTAAATTTCAGAGAGTTTTTTTCTCTGTCTTGGCGTTTGATAAAAATACACGCTAAACAACTAAAGAAAATTCATTACAAATACACTTTGTAAATAATTAACGTAATTGCCAACACATTTCAAAGAAAATTAAGCAAATATTTAGAAAAAAAAAAAAAAATAAAAAACCGTTAAAATTTGACTGAGTTGTTTTGCTCGGAAAGTGGAATTTTTGATTTTGGAACTGCATTTTTCGGACAATTGACATTTGAGGAATGCATAAAAGATAATTTTGGTTAAAAATTTGTAGTTTTAAAAAAAATTTAAATTCGACCAACTCATAAGCTCTTCTCAAATTAAATTTCAAATTGATTAAATAGCGGATTTTTGTACAAAAATTTTATTTCTGTTGGAACCCCCTGAAGCGAAATCACAATTTTTAAAAGTGGTTTGCACATCTACAGCCTAAACCTAATTTAATGACATCCGAATCGATGGTTCAGCCATGATGGTCAAAAATACATACGCATCAACGATAAGAGTATACCTTGAATTCAATAAATTTTTTCTTTACGGTAAATTAAAAAAACGGTAAATACGGAATTTGTTACAGTAAATTTTTGTATAAAATGATTCACTGAGAAAAAAGCATGTAAAATTCAATGAAAATTTACTTAATTTATAAGAAAATTGAACTTTTTTAAGCGAAAGAAATAATTAAATTAGTAGAGTAACGTGCACTGAAGAAGGTGTCAAAAAACTCCGAAACGTCAGCAATACATAAGTTAAAGATTTTTATATATATTTTAAATGTATTTCCTTTTTTTTTTTTAAAAATCTCGGTCGCTAGATATTAGTCTTTTATAATAAAAAGTTTTTTGAAAAAAAAGAAGAAATAACTATAATATTTTTTTAATTAAAAAAAAATTATGTTGCAACAAAACTTAAAATTTGTCAAACCAAAAAGAGAATACATTTTGAAAACAAAAAGGGACAACCATTCAACCAAGAAATCAAATTCTTTCAAATCAAAATATAATTATTGTTGGAAAAAAAGGAATATCTTAACATTTAAAAACAAAAGAATTCAAATTAAAAAAAAAAATGTTGAAACGAAATTCAACATTTTTAAACCAGAATGGAAGAAATCATAAAAATAAAAGGATTTGGACTTGAATGAAGAAATATAATTTTGTAGTTGTAGAATTTGTTTTAAGCCCTTTTTGTTAAATGTGTGATCAAGTTTCTACAAGTCAAGTGAAAACTTTTTCAAGTAACTTGATTTTCACTTAACTTATTGCAGATCTCTTATGATGTCTCATACAAAGTGTATTCAATCAATTGATTAAATTAAAACACATACAATTTTTGATGATTTTATTTCTTCCTTAGTCTTCGCAAAAACATTAAACAATTTTACGGAAAATATGTTCAACTTAGTGGTGACCGTGGCATGCAGGTTAAGTGTGTGGCTTAGCATGCTCGGAGCCAGGGTTCGATCCCCAGCCGCGGCGAAAAATTTTTTCAATAAAAAATTTTTGTGATCGGTCACTATCTCTCTGCAGACAATGGCAAACCTCAGAGAGTAAATAATGCCATGTAAAGCTTCTTGAGAACATGAGCCGTTCGGAGTCGGCATAAAACATGTAGATCCAGTTCTCGGTCAATTGTGTACAAACATTTAATAACACACACAACACAATTGATCATAAGAAGCTCGGTCAAAGTCCTTTTTGGCGTTAAGGTTACATTTTTACAGGATACAAAGTTTGAGATATGAGATATAACTATATATTAATAAAACCCTTTTAAGTTGCATTTAAAAAATAATCACAAAATACCAAGTGATATTTTTTGAATACATAACCAATAAGTATGTACGCATTGTTTTCAATATAATGCCTTTTTTATGAGTTGGTGCCTTTTAATTCGTAATTGATGGGAGCACTTGCTATTTGAATGCATAATTTTCATTACTGTTTTTATGTAAATCAAACTTATAAAAATGATAAAATTATAAGTATTTGAAATTGTTCATTTTTTTTCAAACAAATGGAAATACTTTTGTTTCAAAATATATTTTCCTTATTACTATGGAAATTTCAAATTTTAAAATAAAAACTTGTGTTCTTGGGCGAGAATTTAATTTCTGGCATCAGTTTTGTTTTAGCTGCGAGCTTTTTTAAACAAAAAGTTTTTGAAAGAAAATTCCTTAAGAAAAAATTCACAAAATTGAGGGGGTGTGGTATGGTAAAGTGCACCCGCAGGCCCCTTATTCATTTCAGTCTGGCACCAGATCTACTCATACGATTTTCATAAAATTTAATACACGATCTACAATTGATCCAAAAAGACCAGAAACAAAAACTTCAATGCGTTGATGAGCTATTCATTGGGTATTTTTGTAACCAGTTGGCCATCGTGATAACTTTTCCAAGTTTTAATTAAATAATTACAATGTGTACTCTGCGACAAAGCTACTAACTGAAATTTGTACCTATTACTTTTAGCGGGAGAGGGCAAAATTAACAGCTGAATAGCTGATTTGGTAGAAAAATACCCAAATCTGTAAATTACAGGTAACCCTTCTACAACGCGTGTTCCTATAACGCGTTTTCGCTCCACCGCGGTTCCCAAAATGCGGAAATGTTCTTACAACGCGCCTCTTACAACGCGATTTCTACGAACATTTTTTATGTTATGGAATTTTTTTTCAAATTATCATCATCATCATACAATGTAAGAACCGCGGGGAAAAGCCTCTTTTTATTTTTGTGATCGAATATGTAACTGGGGATTTATGCTGCTCTCATTTGAGCCATACAGTAAGTTTTAATTTAGTTTGCTGTTGTCTTTGTAAGTAAGAGCATCAAACAAAAAACACGATTTTTAAGCCAATGATCGTCGAAAGGATGCCCAAATCTGATAGTGGATCAAGCTAAGATTTTCAACTAGTACGAACAAAACGTTCAAGACAAATCATAACAAATAATGAGAAGGATAAGAAAATTATGGTTCTATTTTGGTTTTAATTTATTATATCTTTCAACTTGGATATGTTACGCAGGACTGACATTTTATTTTTGTGTTTGTTTTTGTTTAAATAAATTAAATGTTTTTTTTTGTTTAAATCAATATACATGTTGTTATTACTCAATAAATAAAAAAAAAAAAAACACATATATTAAGTATGTACATAATATATTATATACTATACAAAATCCAAATTTTAAGTATGGAACCAAACTCTGATTCATGTATGGAGCTAATATTTCCTACAACGCGATTTCTTACAACGCGGCATTTCTTAAGAACCTAACCCCCGCATTGTAGGAGGGTTACTTGTACCAATTACTTTGTTATTTATAATGAGATCGAGCCAAAAATGGTGTCTATGAAAAGCTAAGATAAGAAACTAAGTTTTTTTTTGTTGTGCTTGGATTCATTTTCTATTTCTTTCTTGTAGTCCACTGTCGCTTTTTCCACCACAAGAAAATTCATGATTTTCGTAGTCTAGTAACTCTAGTGAAATGGTAAAATTTTAAGGTGACATTCAGAAGCCTCAGAAATTTCCATTCATCTCCTTATCATCTCTTACTCAAACTTCTAAGTGATTTTTTGAGAAAAAGTCTTTCATGGGTATTTTTCTACCCATTGAACGGAAATGGGTTAAGAAATAATTTTCAGCAAAACAGCAGTTTAGAAAAAAGGGAGGTTTTTGAATTGACCAATTCAATTGAATTTTCGACCAAATGTGCATAAAATCTCAACATAGATAAAAATTCAACACAAACAAAAATTCAACACGATACTGAAAGTGAAAGTACATACTTTAAGTAAATACAAATATATCGAGCCATAACAGCGAAAAAGATGTAACCATCAAAACTAAAATTTTAAAGGAGAAGATTTCTTTTAATTATGTTCGGCATAAGATTTTTAGTTATGACAATTTTTTTACACAATCCTTGCATATAAATGATTATATTATTATAGTAACTATTCTTTTATAATTATAGATTACTGATAATGAAATAAATTATAAGTTTTGATAAGAAAACAAATTTTTGTAAATTGCTGGTTACACCTTTTTCGCGGTTATGGCTCGATATGTGAATACTAATATCTTAAATTTTTATTGTTTGGTTTTTTTCGTTAGTTAGGAAAGTTTTTTTTTTTATATTTTGTTATCGAATTCAATATTTGTTTTCTCTTATTGAATTTTATATGAATTTAATTTTATATAAAGTGAAACAATTTTTATATTTTAAATTGTTTTATATATTCAGTCTGTAATTTAAATGCTCTAGGTTTTGTTTTTGTTGTAAATTTTTGACTACAATAAAACTGAAACTGCATTTTTTATCAACGATATTCAACGTTTGTAATTTTATCTAATTGTTTTATTTTTTTAGTGTCATTGTGAGGACAGTGTTTTATCGTAGTTCTCTGCTTGCTGCTAATTGGGGCACTGCCAAACTAATTACAGGGCACACAACTTAATAGCTGCCAAAAAGTTTTCCTTACAATTTTATCAATTTTTTTGTGATTTTTATATGAAAATACTTTCATATTTATTGAACATTTTAAACTAATGAAAATTTTTTTAAGCACACACACACCTTCCATAAGTTTTTTAAATTCGCGGAACACCTTCGAGTTGTGCTGCAGATACCAACAATGCCAAATGTTAAAAAGAACTAAACAAAAAGCATTCAAAGAGTACGAGTTTTATAGCGAGTCCTTCCTTGCATGTCCGGTCAAAGCAACTTAATTACACTTAAAAAACTTAACGATGACAACCACAAAACAACTGTAGAAAAACAACCGTAAATAATTGATGATCGTAAAAATTAACAACGTTGCTTACATCAAACATTCGAAAACTTTATTAAGAGCAACTATTTATTAAAAACAACACCAACAACAACAACAACTAGTCAATAATAATCGATTAGTTATTTGAAATAAATTGAAGAAATTGTTCACAATTTTGTTATTAAAGTGCGATTAAAATTTCATTCTCTGTCTCTCTGTTGACCAGCTATATTTGGCCCAAATAGCTAACCATTATTTTGTCATTTCAAAAGACAGCCAGCGAGTGTTTCTGTGTATGTGTGTGTGTGTATGTATGCGTATGCGTGTGAGTGTGTGTGCAGTAAATGCATATCGACCACAAGGTTGAGCGTCTAATTTAAGCAATTGTCAATAAAGCTGATAAGTGGTCGAAGTTTGATTGAAAGCAATGATTGCAAAAAGCCTTCGATAAGCTAGTCAATAGCTTTAATGGTTGGTTGACTGTTTTTTCCTCAAGTTTTACATCTTTTCTATTTATAGTAATTTTTTGCAGAAAAAAGTTTATAAAATATCAGTTTTTGTAAAGAATATCAGTTGATTTCTGATACTGGCTGTAAAAAGAAGTTCGAAGCGGTTCAAATTAACATTTCAAAATAATTGATACCTAAAAGTTAAGCATATTGAATAAATAATATAGCCCAACATACAAATACTTAAGTACCATTTTAAAAGCAACGGGTTGTTAAAGATGAACAAATGAGAATGTTAAATAATGTGAGCAACATCATTAATGACTAAAAAGACAGAATTGGATCTTTCCCAGCAGTTAGTGCGCGTGGCATCTGGGAACCTGTGTTCATTAAAGGCGGTCTGGAGGTAAACGCTTATGTATAGTATAGAAAATGTTTGCCAGTTTTAAAACGTTTCATTGAGATATATTTATAATGCAAATGCTGACTTTGTTTTTGCGCTGATTTAGCGATATCTCATTACGAAAATGCAACTCAACAAGCTTTTCAGGACTTGAACAATACCAATTGTCTCGAAAGAGATGAAAGCCCCCTTAGAGGTGTCCTTATTTGTATGGAAAAATTTTAAAATAAATTAATTAATGCAAAAACGCTGGCGTGATTTTTATTCCTTTAAGTCTAAAATTAAAAAATATTAAATTTTTTGCCGATCCAATTATGTTTGTTGCACCCGGATGCGGTAAATAGGATTCAATTTGTTGATACATTTCAAGAAATATTAGGTAAATCGACATTAAGTCAAACTACTTCAAAACTTTTTTTTACTTCAAAACTTTTAGATTATAACACTGATATACTGCAATTTATTATCGGTTTAAAGCAAAATAAATATTCTAATTTGTTTTTTGTATATTAAAAAATCTGAAAAGTAATGACTTTTCCCTATAAAGCCCTAATTAGAACTTGTGGTTTTTTCCGGATCCATCAAACGTTTTCAAATTGGCTTAAAATTTTGTATATTCCAGTTTAAGACCTAAGGAAAAAAGAATCAACCCAGCGCTCGACAAAATTTTGAAATTTAAAAATAAAAACACCTCTTATGTTCCATTACTTCGGCCAATCGGAACGTTTAAGGTTAACTTTAAAAGAAAGGGAAAGTTATTAACACAAAAGCATCGATACTTTGATCTAAAAATTTGGGAGAGAACTATCGAAAATCAATACAAAAGCAATTCCGAAGGAAATAAAGAAAATACCGTTATATATCAAGAAGGCTAACAGATAAACTGTATTCAAATAATTACATTAATATAAGCTTTAAAATGTTACAAACATTTTTAACTTTCAATGAAATACGGGTTTTGTTTTTTTTATTGTGAAACTTTTATCCAGACTTCATCACTCACACGTTATATCAATTTTCCAAGGCACTCCGTTTCTATAGATAGTAGTTCATGAGGACAGACGGATTTGAAAATCTTACAAAAAATAAGTTTTTTCTGTCAATATATTGATAGCTTTTAACAATTGTCAAATCGAGTTAGACAGAGTTTTATAGATATAACTTATTAGCATTCAAATGAAAACATTTCTTACCAGTGGTCGAGTATTCGACAAACGAATATTCATTCAATTGCCATCAACCCAAAAATATATCTGAGTGGCAACAAAAATTAGTTATGTACAAAGAAAAGTATCGTTTTCGTCAAACAGTGCTTTAATTATTGTAACTTTTATTGAAAATTTGACGTAACTTAAAAACTATTGCAGCAAACGGAAACCTTACTTTACGCCAAACGAAATTTTATTTGACGCAAACGTTTGGAAATTTTTGCAGGAAACGAAAACCAATTGTCTTGTAAATTTGGGAAAAAAGCATTTCACAAAAATGTTTGCAAGATTCTAAAGTTTTCACCATTTATCCAAACTTCGTGGCGAAAATAAAACAAGTTTGACGCCTAGTTTTTTTTTTATTTTTTTGATTGTACAATAATTAAATTATTATCTGATATATGTTAAAAATTATGTGGCTTAGTTTCAAAGCTCTCTAGATATATAAAAATCTTTTTAAGTATTGCACACATCAAAAAATTTGGTATAATTAAGGCAGTATTCTAGTCTAGGAACAAACATATTTTAGGATTTTTGAAAATTCGATCAAAAAATAAGAATATTTTACCAGCCAAATTTTTTTTTTTATAAGATATTAATTGATATTTTAACAATATCAAAAAATAAATTTTTTAAATTTTTTAACATATCTATTAAATTTTTCTAATATAAAAATCTAATACATCTGACGTGATTTCTCAAGTTTTAGTAAATCGATAAAATGTGGAACTTTGTTTTTTATTATAATACTAGCGGATGTAACCCGGTGTTACTCGGGTTACTCTGTGCCTCGAGCACTGAAAGAGGACGATTTTCAAAACTGCTCTCAATTTAACGTTTTTAAAATTATCAATTCAATTTTAAAATTTTTTAAATTATCGTTTTGCCCCTCCTTCCGTCAAAAGTGTTTAGTCAAATTTTCGTAAAACTGTACCTGCCAGACATGGTTAAAACAAAAAATTACATCTTCAACGTCTCGATCTGACGTCTGGTTTCTGAGGAAAATGGACACACACACTCTAAACATTAAGAAAAAAACACATATCTTCCTGCGGTGAAAAATTTCTCTATTTTCGATTATAGCAATTTTCTCTTTTCAAATAAAATTTTCTTCAAGTAGAATAAATTTTTACATTTTCGAAATATTTCTTCACTTCTAGGAAATGGAAATATTTCAATGTCTCTTATAATGACAAATATTTTTCTCGCACAAAAAAATTCTCATTTACACAGAAAAATTTTTTGAAAAGCAATATTTTTTTCCTAAATTTTGATAAAAAATTCACTATGCGAAGTATTTTCTTCAATAAAAACAAATGTTTTCTCAAAAATAAAGAGTCTTCTTCTCTAAAATCGAATTATTTTTATATATTTCTCTTTTTCATAGAAGGTTTTTATCATTTTTAGAGAATTTTTAAGATAGCATTAAGAGAAAAGCATTCTCTGGAGCAAGGTCAATACCATTTTTCAGTAAATATGATGCCATTTTTATCATATTCCGAGAAACTTTTTTCTGAGTGCAGTTTGAAAATTCATTTCGAGAAAAATGCGTTTAATGTTTGTCTTAGCATGCATTTAATATGCAATTTTATCTCAAATAAATTCCAATTTTAAAAAATCCTGTAAGCATCGATTCGATTTTTGGATTGGCTTCGTTCAACTTTGGTTTTGGTCGATACTGTTCGGTTAATTTTTTTCATCTTTATATAGCTTCTGCTGGTATTCATTAAACTTTTTTTTTTTTTCGTTCGTCTTTGGTTCTTGACTTCGTTTGTCTTCGGCTCATTCCTTGATTTTTGTCGAAATAACTTTTAAAAGCATAGGATCTATTTCAGTAACAGATACAAATTCTTGCAAAGTTTCATCAAAATCGGTTCATCCATTTTGACGTGAATGAACCGAACATAGTTGATTGAATAAAGCGCACTCTCATGGAAGTTTCGTGAAATTTAAATAGCCTCGTTCTGTTGAAGAGTCAAGTTATTTCACGTACCAAATTTTAGTAAAATCGATCAAATCATTTAGGAGTTATTGAGTCTTAACAATGCACTACTTAAAGCGCCCTCATTCGGAAGTCTGGAATTTTTTATATATTATGTTTTATCTTGGGTGCAGTTGAACGTTCATACCAAATTTCATTGAAATCGGTTCAGGCGCTTAGGAGTTATTGAGTCTTTAAAACGCACTACTTAAAGCGCCCCCTTACGGAAGTCTTTGGAATTTTTATAGCCTATGTTATCTTGGGCGCAGTCGAACCTTCATTCCAAATTTAATTGAAATCGGTCCAGGTGTTTAGGAGTTATTATAGAGTGCCACGCCCACATGCTTCCGCCCAATTTTGTACCAATGATTTATCTTGGGTTAGTTGAACCTTCATACCAAATTTCATTGAAATCGGTCCAGGGGTTTAGGAGCTATTAAGTCTTAAAAACACGCACTACTTAAAGCGCCCTCTTGCGGAAGTCTTTGGAATTTTTTATTGCCTGTGTTTTATTTTGGGAGCAGTTGAACCTTCGTACCAAATTTCATGGAAATCGGTTCAAACGTTTAGAAGTTATTATAGAGTGCCACGCCCACATACTTCCGCCCACTTTTTTACATCGCCTATGTTCTTTCTCACTATGAAAGGTACTCAGTATTCAAATTTCAGCTCAATCGGATAAACGGTGCGTGATCCAATACGGAACAGACAGACAGACAGACAAACATTTGATTTTATATAATAGATGTATATTTCAAATCAATTCATATTTTAATATTTTTTTTCAACTTCTAGCTTGGAACCCACTAAAACGACTTGAAATATTTGAATGAAAATTAATTCAAAAGTATAAAATACGTAAACCTGAATTTGAGGAAGACCGGTTTAGTCCGTCGCCAACGAAATGATCAAAGAAATTTCTTCAAAAATAGCTATTTTTCGTTCTTTTTTTATAATCATATTTTTAAACACAAATTAACCCAAACCCAAACCCAAACCCAAAACTCTAACTCAAACTTTAAAAATAATTCCGATTGACTTCCGAAACTGGAGCAAAAATTTACAATTCATAATTTTCCATCATATTTTCCCGAATCTGTTTCATAAAAATTTCTCTAAATTGTCAAAAATTTGAGTTAGTATGTATGTGTTTAATATGACGACATAAAAAGTCGATATAAAAAGTTGAAAAAGTCGATTTTGGAGGAAATTTCATTGGTTATTTTGGTGGCGAGAGACTTAAACGATTTTTTCATATTTAGACTCTTAGTTTTTCATCTCAAGGTGTAAGAAATTGTGTTTTTAATACTTTCGGAAATGAGCTTCATTTAGTACTCACATTGGTTATTTTTACAACGAAGTGAAGTTTTGGGGAACATTTTAATTGTGGAAAGAAAAAATTGGATTTTTGCTGCTGCTATTGGGATCCAAGTAATATTAAAAATATTATAGCTCAAGCCTTAAAACCTCGTATAACTGCCTGAAACTGCCTATAACTTTCTTAGAACACCGCTACCACTGCTTCTGTACGGCCAAAATGTCCTGACAGTGCCCATTGTTCATCAGTTTCCTAACTTGTTTCTAAAATTTTTTTGTTACTCGGCCGTTGCAGGAATAGTGTAGTTTGAACTAAAAAATTCAATTTTTACGCGAAGGATCAAATTTTAAGAAACAAACTCGATTTTTATATACATTTGTTATTCTTTTTGGCAAGGCTTTGGAAACAATTAAAATGTGCATTTTTTCGATAAGTATTCGTATCCAAATAATAAACGTATTTTCGGATAAATAGATTCCGATTTTCAATCCTGATTGCAAAACTTTCATGTTTTGGTGAAAAAAGTATACAATTTTTGAAATATTTTGTTATACTAATGAAATACTATTTTTAAAAACTTAACTTTAATTTTAATTTTGAATGTTATTAATGGGTTCGGCTGGTGTGGAATAGTCATCCAGAATATTTTCCCAAAATCTTAAATCAACACTTATTTTTGCAAATTGGTTGTCATGATTTGCCAAAAAGTTATAACCAATCTTGGTAAAATGTGTAACCTTTATGAGATACATTATCTAGTGCTTGAAATATTAAGATCGTATATTAATAAAAAATAGTTATCATATGCTTTGTTTGGGCCTTCAAAACCCACATAGTCCATTAACTTTACTTAACTTTTAATTGATCCTTCTTCTATATATTTCCATAAAATATTACTCCTAAGAATTGAAACTTATTGCTGTGATATGAAGCCTTTGTGTTATTGATTCTATATATTTGTCCGAAATTTGATAAACACCTCCCCCCCCAAAAAAAAAAAAAAAATACATCCTGGTTGTACCCCTGGCAACTTTAGATTCCATTTTTATGCGAGAACCAAAAATTATTTCAATTGAAAGCATTTTAAAATTCATGTTTCCGTTCCTCATTTGTGTGGAATCAGCCAAGGGTCAAAATTTTATTTTTCTATTTTTTTTTTCTACAAACCAGAAAGTTTGTATAAACCTGAGGAAAAAGTTTTATTTAATAATCTTCTAATATATAAAAAACTCGTGTGACGGTGTTTGTGTTTGAACTTAACCGATTTTTTTGAAATTTTTTTTTTTTGTATATTTGGTATGCATGAGAACAGATTGTGAAGTATTTTTCACCCTCCTTCCCGCGAGCGTTGTGGTACTTTTTCAAGAACCCAAATTTTCGACATTACTTTCGTCTATAAATCACACATCAATGAAACTCGGTACGAAATCACTATTGAGTCTTGGCCCTCGACTGTCAAATTTGAGTGATCTTTGAAACGGTACCGCCTATAAAATTAAATTTTTTGATATCGTAAAAATTTGGAACTAAGTGTGGAACTATTGAATCTTGGCCCTCGATTGTCAAATTTGAGTGATCTTTGAAATGGTACCACCCATTTTTTATTTCGTTTAAATTTTGAACTAAATGTGGTATAACAATGAAACTCAGTATGAAGTGGCTAATTGGCCAGGTTTTTAAATTACAGAAAAGACACGGGCATTGGAAAACGGGGCGTGGCTCCACCCATACAATTTAAATAGCTATAGAAGTAAAAGTCACAGAATATTTCAACTCAGAAAGAAATTACTATTTGCTGGTGTCCTGCTTCTGGCGCGGGAATTGCACAATGGGTGTAGATTCGCCCATATAAGACACATTTTTTTACCCTATACTATGAAAGGTGAGGGTATATTAACTTAGTGCAAACGTTTGTAACGCATAGAACGAAGCGAGTCCAGTATAGAAAAGAATATATATTCTTGATCAGCGTCACCACGTAAGTCGAGCTATTCATGTCCGTTCGTCCATCCGCCCGTTCGTCCATCCGTCCGTTCGTTCATCCGTCCGTTCGTCTGTCCGTGTGTCCGTCTGTGTGTTGTCCGTAAACACAGGATAAGAAGAAGGAGTAGAGATAATTGAATGAAACTTGGTACACATGATCACATGCACCCAAGGATTTGCATTATTGAATATTTTCGGAATCCGCCAACGGACACGCCTACCTCCCATACAACGCAAAAATTTAAAACTGCATAGCTCAGCTCATAACAAGCCTACAACAATAAAATTTGGTATGTATATGTTTTATATCAACATAAAGATATCTTTGGAAAATAGAAGTCATCCGCTTACGGACACGCCCACCTCCTATACAACCCAAAAATTTAAAACGCAATAAATAAGCCTCTATTAAGCCTACAGAGCTAAAATTTGGCACATATGTTTTTTGTAACAAAACAAAGATGGTTTTGAAAAATGGACATCATACGCCTACGGACACGCCTACCTCCCATACAACGCGAAAATTGAAAACTAAATAACTCAGCTCATAATAAGCCTACAACAATAAAATTTGGTGTGTATGTGTTTTATACAAACACAAAGATGTCTTCGAAAAATGAATGTCATCCGCTCACAGACACGCCTACCTTCCATAGAACCTAAAAATTGAAAACGTAATAAATAAGCCTCTGTTTAACCTACAGAGCTAAAATTTGGCACGTATGTTCTTTATGACAAGACAACGATGGTTTTGAAAAATGGACGTCATCTGCTTACGGACACGCCTACCTCCCATACAACCCAAAAAGTTTAAAACTCAATAAATAGGGTTATGTTTGGCATAGAGAAAGTAAATTTGGTATGCATGTATTTTATACCAAAACTAAGGTGTGTTCAATGGGGAAATTGGGAGTAATCCGTCCATGAATACGCCCACCTCCCATAACGAAAGCACAATAAAGGCATTAACTGTGAGCTACAGGAATAAACTTGGTATGTGTAAATTTTTCATATAAAATATAGGATTCATCTGCCCTTGGAGACGCCCATTTACAATAAAAATTTTTTTGTTTTTGAAAAGTGGGTTTAGGATATTTCATAGTCGGCCTAGACCGACTTTAGACTTTCTTTACTTGTTTTAAATTGAAACGCTTTTGAAATAATAGTCACATAAACTCGGTTTGGTGTAACTGTTTGGTAATATCCTACTTATCGGTAGTACTCGCAAACTACGGTATTGAAACAAACAAACAAACAAACGGTATTGAATAATGGGTTTGGCTCCGCCCATAAAAGACAATTTTTTATATTTAATAGCTTTAGAAATAATGCTCACAGAATATTTAAACTCAGAGTGGAGTTAATATTTGTAAATGTCCTTCTATTGGCAAACTGGACAGATATTGGTCAAGAACGGCAGTAACGCGCCGGGTGCCAGCTTGTTTTTTTATAACAAATTCTTTTAGAAAACAAATTTTACGCTTATTGGAAATTATTTTTTTTTTTCTTACAAACGTTTTTCTTATTTAGTTAAGAAAAACATTTCGTTTACCGTAAGTTAAAAATCACTTGCGCAAACTTGTAACGAAATTTTATTTCTAGCAACTAAATGGCGCTTTTCTCGCAACTGACTATTATTATGACAAGTATAGAAAAGTTTGCAAAAAATAATTTTAAGCACGACAAATGAAGTTCATTTACAGCCGATTTCTCAAAATGCGAAGCAACATATTAAAATAAAACAAAACCAAACAAAGTAACGAGTTTTACATAACTTGGCTTTGTATGATTTTAGCCTCGCAATTTCAATTTGCTTTACGACAGTAAACTTAACTGTGTGTTTGAATTTGTCATTTTGTCACGATGATTTGTCTTTGTCTGTTTGTGCGACATTTTGTTCAAATTTAGTAAGTTTTTCCTCACAATTTTGTGAAAATGCACCGCAGAAAGTCAACCTAAATTTAGAATTTTATAAACGAGTGCACTGATGAGAATCAACTCTAATTCAGAATGCGAATTCAAATAAGAAGAAAAGTGGTCTAAATTGAGATGGATATCAAGAGCCAATCAACGTGGAAGAGAAGAAAATCTGAGTTGTTTGGAAAATATGGTTGGATTTTTTAATTAAAAAGTAACCAACATTGTCTTTTATTGGTTATTGTATTGAAAGCAGCCTTCGTCAATCGAATAGCTTAAAATATTCATGGCTGATTAAGTTTTTGACTAGAACGTCGGCTGTAATATCGATTACGCGAAAATATATTGCAAATTGTGATGTTAAAATTGGCATTCTTTACTTTACTGGATACAGTACACGTTGGCAAAGACTAAATTACTGGCATATGAATACCACATGAAATGTGATTTCATATGCTTTAATAGCTCAAGAACACTTCAAACTTATCAAATGTTACACTCACGTGTGCTACAACTGCTATAAGTTGAATAAAAATGACAATTTTGCAAATGTAAAGCCACTTCTAGATTTCATGAACAAAAATTTAATGCAATTTAGCGTGTTCTCACATGTCTCATAATCGATGAGCAGATTTTTGCATGTTTCTGATAGATACTGTTACTCAAGTACTTATGTATCTCTTGTCGTTGCTTGACCAATTTTTCTATTGATTCTACTTTCCTTAACTTAAAGTAATTCTGTCCTGACTTCAAAATTTTTGGGGTTAACTTCTTTATAATACATACTTAGCTTCAGTTTTGCTTGTTTGATTGCTTTCTCTCTTCGGACTCAGAGGAGTTACTTAAAGAACTTGGAACTGGACTTGGAAGTGAATTGAAGTTTTTTTTTAACCATAAAATTAGCAAAACCATATACAATTTTCTAGGAATCGTCTTTTTCAAGGTCCAAGGATCTAAGCGTTTTCTTTGTCTTTAGTTTCTATCATTTACCAAACTTTTGCTTAGAGTTTATTATCCTTTTGAAACACAATTTTGTAAAATAGTTATGAGAGTAAAAAATGTTTTAAAATTATGCATCTATTTACATAAATCATACAAATCATATCTTTCAGCAAAACCAAAAAGTCGAATAATGAACGTTTTTCTGTAATATATACACGGAAAGAAAAAAGTGGGCTAGCATCAAGCGCAAAGCGCAAAGCGTTCAAAATCATCTCAAACCATGCTATTAATTTTGCTTGAAAATTTGTTTGATAAACACTTATTAGGTTTTTGATAAAAAAACCAAAAATCACATACATTCTGAAACAAAAAGGCATGTTTCTTTTGATAAACAATCTTAATTGGGCTTCATATCAAGAATGTTATGGTTTTGTTCAGAATCACTACCAAAATTAATTGATTTGGTATTCTTTTCAGATCAGATTTTTTTCCGTATAAGACTCCAACTTATGAAGAATTAACTTTTTACTAGTAAACCTGTTGCCCGAATTCGAGCAATTCAAGAAAAATTAAGTGTTAGAAACATTAAAGACGTTTAATATATGATATTCTATTCAAGAAGTTATTATCCTTAATAACGATATATTCAGCCTCAATATTGATATAAAAGATCATTATCTGAATGGTTTGACTTGAAACGTATGATCTGACACTAAATTTTTTAATGTAACTGTAAAAATACGAAGACGGAATTAAACTTATATTACTACTGAGACAAACATTATTACTATTCGAAAACATCTCAGCTTAACTCTTCCAGCTATAAAACATAACTAATTTAAAAAAAAACGCAGTGAAAAATAGATTCACATAAGACATAATACTAAGAGATATTTCAGAAATTAATAAAAGGTCCTTACAGAACACTTACAACATCGATTTATAACACTTTAAGATGAAAAAACGCCAAAAAACCCAAACAAAATTGTTTTTTTGAAAACCGTTAAAATTTGACTGAGTTATTTGGTCGGAAAGTGGAATTTTTGATTTTGGAACTGCATTTTTCGGACAATTGACATTTGAGGAATGCATAAAAGATAATTTTGGTTAAAAATTTTTAGTTTTGAAAAAAACTCAAATTCGATCAATTCATAAGCTCTTCTCAAACTAAATTTCAAATCGATAAAATAACGTATTTTTGTACAAAAATTTTAATTCTGTTTTAAAAGGTTGGGAACCCCCTGAAGTGAAATCACAATTTTTAAAAGTGGTTTGCACATATACAGCCTAAGCCTGATTTAATGACATCTAAATCGATAGAATCGGTCCATTGGTCTGGGAGGAGTTGAAGTCACAAAAAAACCTTAGCCTATTAATTATATAGATGATTTTTTATAATAACAGAGACGTTTAATCATACTATTAATCATTTTTATAGCATGATTTTTTCTTATGCAAAATAAGAACTGTATAAGATGGTCTCTGAAAATTCAAATTTCAAGTTAGTTGGTATCACTAAATGAGCTTGTTAACAAAATCCTCTTGCTTTAAGAGTCTCAAAAGGATGTTAATGAAAACCGTATTAGAAAAATTTGAGATAAATTTTTCAATTTAAATTCAAAGTCAGAATTTATTTTGTATATTTCGATGAAACAGGTTTTATTTTACGTCAGCAATACAAATAATATGTGAAATTTATGCTGTTTATAAATTAGATTTAAGAAAGTACAAAAAAAAATTTTGCTATTTTTCGGCTTGTCTACTTTTACAAGTCTTAAGAAGACTTAACTGTTCTTTTTATTTTCTTTTTTTAGCTTAAATTAAAGCTATAAGTTAAAGAAATAAATATATAAAAAAAAATAAAACTTGCATAATAAATTCACTTCATGTCAGAAGAAAGTAAGAAAGTAGTCCATACAACAAAATTTGACGTAGCAGCTGTTAGTTTTGTTAAAAGCGCTGTTAGACAAACACAAAGTTTCTGCTTCATGCTGCCGTGTTTGCTGCCGTTGTTGCTGCTGCTGTTGCTTCTTTTTCAGCTTGTAAGAAACCAATCATTGGCAGAAATATCTGCAAAGTAACTGACAACAGACACGCACTGAATCACTATTGAACAAAAAACAAAAAAAAAGAAAGTAAATAAAGAAAGTAAGAAAAAACATTCACTACATACATTGAGCTAACTATACAAACGAAACACAAGCACATGCTGAGGATATTTATGTTTCAGGGAATTAAAAAAGGCACGCTGAATGGAGCAGAATGTACCAACGATACAAAATGAAGTAAAATAAAGAACATGAAGTAGACGCGCTAACATGATAAGTATATCAAAATTTCAATGAGTTCATGATGAGGGCGGTGTGGTGAGCTCATGTTGGCTGCCAGCTGCCAACTTTCAACTTTAGTGAAACACTTGGTTTGTTGGTCTGTCTGTGTGTCTGTCTGAATGTCTTTTTACCGTTATTGTGGCTGTTGGCTTTTTAAGAATGAACATCTATGTGTGTCTTTATTTTTCTTTAAGGCTACAATATGTCAACAAATTCCCTTCTTTCTTTTTTTTTCTTCTCGTAAGCTTTCATCGTTTGCGTTTGCTTGCTAACTTCTCAGTAGACTTAAAATAAATCCGCTTATTTTGCTAACATAGCTGGTAAGATCTAAGTCATCATCGATGAAAGAGTGGGAGAAATAATAACAAAAAAAAAAAAAAAACAAAAAGACAACAAAGCATCGTACGCATCTAGAGGATGATGTATGTGCTGATGATGTGATGTTTTGAACGTACATGAGCTGAGGTGTGTGACAGAGAATTTGCTATGGCTTTAATTTACTTACTTTGATTTCAATTGAATTATTTCATATAATTTTTGCCATGGTACATCGTTGCGTATGCGTGACTTTTAATTCTTACACATACAACAAATAAAGTTAAAAATCTTTAAGCAGATTTATTTTCTGCAAAAAAGGCAAAAGAATCTTTTAAATTTCTTGATTTTATTTAGCGCAGACATTCATGCAACTGATTTTATTTAAATTGTGGTTCTTAATATATGTTTAAGTAGATGTTTAAGTAAACATTAATCTGTGGTGTTTAGGTTCAATTCATGTATTGAATTTATTAAATATATAAAACAAACTTTAGTTAAAGGAAAGCGATAAGCATTTTTGGTACTTAATAACTTTATAGAAATATAAAAGAAGCTGTAATCGTGTAGCACAAAAATGATTCGTAAACCAATAAATAAAAGTCACTCATACGACACGATGTACCTGTTATATTATAATCATTACTGAACTTATTACAACCCACTGATTATGTTCAACAACAACACAACTTTTATTGCAAAAATTGTTACCGACAGTGATAAACTTTTGAAGCTTGTTCTACTAAAAGCTTTACAACTTAAGTAGAAGCAGCTTAATTAAAATTTATATGTTTTTGTTATGTTTAATGCTTGATGAATTTTAAAGTAAATTTTAATTGATACTCGATGGTTTCGCATTTCAGACCATTCAGCTAGAAACAAAATTAATAACGTTATACTGTTATTTTAATGTCACAGACTGGCAGTTCCTTGATGCTTTTGTTTTATTTTAAATGTATAAAAATATATAAGTATTTTAAAAAAATTAAATGAGCCACATAAAGCTTACATTTTTTAATCGCATTTCAATTAATATATAAATTTCAATGAAAAAGTGTTCATACAAATGCACATAAATATTAATGACTGTTTTAATTAGCTATTAGTATAATTTTTTTCTTGGTGTAAATTTAATTGAAATATTATTTTAATTGAAATTAACCTTTTTTTTGAAGTAAGCTTTTATATAAAAATTAATACAATAAAAAATTATTCTTTCATCTTTTTTCAAAGGGTCTTCTTATGTTAAACAGGTGACCGAAGTTTAATGAAAAGGCTGTAAACTGAATCCCTAATAATGTGATGAAAAGAAATAATATGATTGGGTTGTTTCTAGTTTCAATAGCATTAATAAAAGAAGCTGTAAGACGAGGAAAAAAAACAGTGAGCATTTAAAAGGTAAGAGTAGCAAAATATCTTCCATTCTTTAAGCCTTGTTCGGCACTCTTCTCAGTGATACAGTGCTCGATACAACCCAGTGTAAAAACAAACGTCAGAAACAAACCATTGAATAAATTGATCAGCCTTTGCTTTCATCTTCTTAAAAGTGCATTTGTTAATAAAAAATAAGTTTCATACGAAAAAAATGTAAAAAGAAAGTTAAAAAGTTACAAAAGAAGCATGTTTATTTTAAAGTAAAACTAAACCTGTAAGGTTGAAACTACCCGAATAAGTGAGGCGAACAAGTGTTAAGTTTTTCAATATCAATATTTTTGACCAAATCTGAAAACAATTGAAAATTTTACTTTTGTAAAATATTGCGAAATAGTTCTGAATTTCTTGGTTTTAACTTGAGGCAATATTTTTTATTGCGTTGCTTTTAAAAATCATAAAAAAGAAAACAAAAATCTTGTAATTTTGTAATTTTGTAATTTTGTAGTTTTGTAATTTTGTAATTTTGTAATTTTGTAATTTTGTAATTTTGTAATTTTGTAATTTTGTAATTTTGTAATTTAATTTTGTAATTTTGTAATTTTGTAATTTTGTAATTTTGTAATTTTGTAATTTTGTAATTTTGTAATTTTGTAATTTTGTAATTTTGTAATTTTGTAATTTTGTAATTTTGTAATTTTGTAATTTTGTAATTTTGTAATTTTGTAATTTTGTAATTTTGTAATTTTGTAATTTTGTAATTTTGTAATTTTGTAATTTTGTAATTTTGTAATTTTGTAATTTTGTAATTTTGTAATTTTGTAATTTTGTAATTTTGTAATTTTGTAATTTTGTAATTTTGTAATTTTGTAATTTTGTAATTTTGTAATTTTGTAATTTTGTAATTTTGTAATTTTGTAATTTTGTAATTTTGTAATTTTGTAATTTTGTAATTTTGTAATTTTGTAATTTTGTAATTTTGTAATTTTGTAATTTTGTAATTTTGTAATTTTGTAATTTTGTAATTTTGTAATTTTGTAATTTTGTAATTTTGTAATTTTGTAATTTTGTAATTTTGTAATTTTGTAATTTTGTAATTTTGTAATTTTGTAATTTTGTAATTTTGTAATTTTGTAATTTTGTAATTTTGTAATTTTGTAATTTTGTAATTTTGTAATTTTGTAATTTTGTAATTTTGTAATTTTGTAATTTTGTAATTTTGTAATTTTGTAATTTTGTAATTTTGTAATTTTGTAATTTTGTAATTTTGTAATTTTGTAATTTTGTAATTTTGTAATTTTGTAATTTTGTAATTTTGTAATTTTGTAATTTTGTAATTTTGTAATTTTGTAATTTTGTAATTTAATTTTGTAATTTTGTAATTTTGTAATTTTGTAATTTTGTAATTTTGTAATTTTGTAATTTTGTAATTTTGTAATTTTGTAATTTTGTAATTTTGTAATTTTGTAATTTTGTAATTTTGTAATTTTGTAATTTTGTAATTTTGTAATTTTGTAATTTTGTAATTTTGTAATTTTGTAATTTTGTAATTTTGTAATTTTGTAATTTTGTAATTTTGTAATTTTGTAATTTTGTAATTTTGTAATTTTGTAATTTTGTAATTTTGTAATTTTGTAATTTTGTAATTTTGTAATTTTGTAATTTTGTGTAATTTTGTAATTTTGTAATTTTGTAATTTTGTAATTTTGTAATTTTGTAATTTTGTAATTTTGTAATTTTGTAATTTTGTTTTTTTTTGTAATTTTGTAATTTTATAATTTTGTAATTTTGTAATTTTGTAATTTTGTAATTTTGTAATTTTGTTATTTTTTTAAGTTTTTAATATTGTAAATTTGTTACTTTGTTAAGTTTTTAATTTTGTAATTGTGCATTGTTTTTAAATATAATGTTTTTCTGCTTATTTTTTATAATTTAAAGCCAATTTTATTGTGAAATACTTTTATTTGCTTTTTCATGTTCTGCTCTGAAATATTTTGAGAAGCTATTTTTGCTTCCATGCAACTTCTCAGCTCATGTGTTGTTACTGTCGGTGTGTACCGAGCTTTTGTTGTTTTCTTTGTAATCCACAAAAACAGTTTTTTGCGTTGAATACCCTTTAAACTGTCACATTTTTTGTTTTTGTTTTGCTTCATTTAACGTTTTCTCTTTTATTTCATGCAACTGAAATGATGTCAAAAACAAACATACTTCCACAATAACAACAAATAACAAGTTATAAAAGAAAACAGTTCTATAAAAAAATTCAACAAATTTTGATTTTAAGCCATACGAATATAGAGCATACTTTTTGTTGCATGTTTTCCACAAGCCACATCAGCCACTCAATGCCGCTCAGCACACACGTTCTATACAAATGCATAAATTTTGATTTTAGCGCAGTTAAGCTTTTCAATTGAATTTCCAAAAGTTTATGGCTTTTGGCCTTAAGTGATTTACATAAGCTTTTGTTTTTGACACTTCTTTGTATGAGTTGTTGTGCTGTGTTGCATTGAAGTGCTTTTTCAAATTAAATAGTTCAGTTTATGAAAGGTTTTTCCAAGCATTTGAATGAGTTTATTTTCGACAACTTAACTCTTTGTGATGCAAAAGCAGTCTTAAATGTCTTATACAACTATTTGAAAGTATTTGATATCTTTGATGGTTTCTGCAAGCAATATTAAGTTACAATTCTTTTGTCAACTTGAGAAATTGTTAACTTTGAATATGCTTAGAAAACATTCAGCAGTTCTTTGATGAAATCATCCAATATAATCGCAGTGTTAGTTATTATTATTCGAGGTGTCTGTGCATAAATAGTAAATATAGTGTTACAAAGAAATTAATGATGAGCTTAAAATGTTGAAAGCTGTTGATAAAAAAAAAAAATATTATATTTCACCAGTAAATGGGTTAAAGTTACATATATATATATTGAAAAATCACATAATTAATTTTTTTGTCTTAAGTGGATACCTTAGGTCATAAGAAGTAAGAAACAATTAGTTTTAACTTATATTTCTTTGTCTCTGCTCTTTAAACATTAAAATTTAGCTCACATATTCTTCATGGCTTCATTGGGTTCGTTGAACGGAATATTGAAAAAAAAAAATGCTAGCTCATGAAAACATTAAAAGGCTCACGAATGCAATAAATGAAGAAATATTGATAGTTAAGTCGTTATTAATGAAAATAATATTATAATTATACATTTACAAAAATCTGGAGGTTTCATGCAGTCTGGTTTTCACTCAATTATTTTCAATGGTCAGTTGCTGGCAGTCTTATAAAAAAAACCAACACATTGTTCATTTTATTCGTTTTATAATGACGAGAAACTAGAAAAGCTGACCTGTTGACATATTTTTAGCAAAATATCATATAAATATCCCAATACTTTAGGCTGGTTAGTTTCATATAAAATAAAACATGACATTGTGAAAACCAAGTATAAGGATACACCTTAACTTTAGTATTAACAAGTAAATCATGCCTTGTATCTATTGATTATGTAACTGAGAATTGCTTAAAAAAATATATTTATAAACATTCGATACATGATTCGTACAATTAAATCTAATTTTCTGTTGATAAAATGATTGTTAAGTCAAAACATGGTTTGTTTGTAATCACCAAATCACAGTTGATGCTATTGAAACCTGAAATCTTAATTTGTTTGAGTTTTGTTTGTATTTATTCCACACATGAGCTAGGGATGTTTGATGATAATCAATTTTCGATGTTAAGAGACAAACAATATATGTTTCAACATCTATATTGCTTTGTCCCAAACATCATTTTATTGATGTCACGAACACATCATCGATTTTTTTTAAATTCCATTTTTTATGTACGCTAGTTCACACAGTATATCACTAAATTTTTAAAAGTTTCTCAAAACTCCGTTTATAAAACTTAGGAACAAAATTACAAAATGTGTGTTATATAAGTTGATAAAGGAAGCTGGTTTTGTTTAGGCGGAAATAAATTTTTACGACACTCTTGTAGAAGCTGCATTCGAGAATATATTAAACCTTAAAGAATTTCGAAAACATTTTGTCGTCTGCCAGTGGTTTTGATTTAAAAAAATAATTTTTTTCAGCAAAAATCGTCGATTTTTTCGCCGACGATAAGTTCTTAAGGCGAAATATCTCCGAAGCGCCAAACTTGGAATCCACACTTTTGGAGACCTTTAATTTGCAACTTAGGTTTTGGAAGGTATTTTTCAAGTTAAGTTACGGCAAAAACTGGTTGATTTTTGACGAAAAACTGCTTTTGTCAAATCAAAACTGAAATGTTTTTGGACAAATGATCTTCTTGAAATACATCTTTTTCTATATTTAAACGTCGAAAAAACAGTTTATATTCGAGCCACTTTAATGATCGTATACTGAATAAATACCGTAATTCTGCATTGTTTTCTGTATAGATGACGACGATGTTGGGCAACATCGATGTTTTTTGTTCGATAAACATCAAGAATCGATGTTGAGCTTTCAATGTCAACATTGATGCCATCATTGATGTGTTTTCAACATCGAACATCCCTAATAAGAGGCAGCAAAGAAACGGCACGGCCTTAGAGCGTTGGACTCTTATACGATGGTCCCGGATTCAATTCTCAGTGATGACCATAAATTAGAGGTTTTCTTAAAATATTTGCTTGGATTAAATTTGTAATAACCAGAATTAAAAACAAACGTTTAAATAATAAAACAAATAGCAATATAATATCGATGCTTAAGCGCACTAAAGACATAAGTGACCTTTTGACGAAAATTATACTGCATTTTTCAATCCATCAATATAATATCAATCTTGAGTAAATTTATTGAAAATGCATAGCCAGTGAATAGCAGTTAAAATTAGTGCTTTGTATTGAGATGTATTGAAATTTAAAAACAAATTCGACGTTTCTGAACATTTGAAATTTATCACTTATCTCTTTAGTGAGCTTAACCAGTGATTTAATATTTTCATTTGACATATTATTTTGTGTCCACTTGAGATTTGTTCATTTTAACCAAATTCTGATTGACAGAAAGTAATGCTTTTCTCAGTGTAGTCGGGCTGTATATTTCGAAATAATTGAATTAAACCGTTTTATTTTTACACAGTTTTTTTGTCTTAAAGAAAAATGTGAAAATGAAATAAGTCAGTTTGGGAGATAAGTCAGGGCATCTCCCAAAAAAGGTCCACCAAATGTAAAGAAACACATTAAAATAAAGCACTCTAACAGCTTTTGACTTTATTTTTTTTTTATTTTGATTAGACTTACTGCTATGTAACTTGAATTTAACTTATTATGATGTATTTTTTATTAAAATTGTTGAGAAGATGCAACAAGCAGCCTTCCCACTAGAAAACAGTTTTTAATCTCTTTTTTATCAATTCTTTCTAGTTGAGGAAAACTTAATTTTCAATTGAATTTTAGTAGTTTTTGTCTTTCAGACAAACCTGTAATAAGGTATAGTGAACACCGCAGACTATCTGTTTTCGAAGGTGTCTGCTAAAAATCTGCTGCCAACTTCCCAATTATGAAAACTAGTATCGCCTAGGGTCGAAATTCGACCAATTTATTGATTGCCTATTTATAATTACATGCGAGATGGTTAAAATAAGTTCGAGGCTATAACTCTTAATTGATTGGAGATATGAAGCTATTTCCTTCAGAAAAATTATTTTTTATTTAATTATTTCTTTCAAAAATAGAAAAACAACATTTTAAAAAATTTAATTTTGTCAAAGAAATCATAGGGTGTAGCCTTGATTTTTTGATGGCACGGACAGTTTATTAATTTAGTGTCATGACAAAATAAATTCACCTAATATTCGGTTTAGAATTTGAAAGAAAATCAAAAATGCAATTTTGAGTTTTTGGTTTTTTTACAACAAAAATCATTTTTACCCCATATTTTAAGAATAAATCAAATTTTATGGTCTTTTTTTAAAAGGAATAATTTATAAATAAACAAACAATAAACGGTATTATTTCCAAAAGTGTTTTAAAGTTAACTGATAAGACTTAATTACAAAAAAGAAATAAATAAAATCTATTCACAGATGGCGAAGATATTGGCTTCCCAATTTAGAACATTCAATTTGAGACAGTTTTTTCTCGCTCTTGGCATTTGGTTGAAACACACGCTAAATAACTAACGACAATATTAAGAAAATTTATTAAAAATACTTTTGGTTAGAATTTTGCTCTATTTTTTATTACATTTGAAAGAAAATTTAACAAACTTTTAGAAAAAATCAGAAAAATTGAAAATGGAAAGTCAAATTTTTTAATTCAAAACATATTTTTTTTACAAATTTTACAATTGACGAATGGATAAAACTACATTTTTTTCAAGAAATTGTTACTTTAAAAAAAAATTCAAATTAGACCAACTCAAAACCTCTCCAACAACCAAATTTCATTTAAATCAAGAGCGGGTTTTTTTCTCAAAAATTTAATTTCTCTCTTAGAAGGTTGGGAACCCCCTCTATCAGATATATCATTTATATATACACTCTGCACATCTGGGCAACATAACCTTTCGAATGATATAAGTTTCATTTATTTTGAGTTTTAATTAATACCAAAAAAGGGTACAACAAACTTTAATGTTCACGTATTATTATATAAGATTTTTCGATGAAACTTTAACTTAGTGCTTTTTAAAGTATACTCTATTCCGTGAATTATACAAATAAGTTTATTTAAATTTACAGCTATATCAAAAAATAAATTTTTGCATATAATTGCATGTACATTTTTTCGTGTAGCACTCTGTACAACTTTTGCAAATTCAACTAATAAACTTAAATATGTAACCTCAGTATTGAGATGTGCCTAAAGATTACAAATAATGCATTATATATTGTACATATGAATTTTTTTTATTATGCAAAAGTTTTGTTTTAATACACGCATCTTGGAACTTTGAACAAAACTTTTTGAAGTTTGACTTAAAACAATCTTACTTTATTCAAGTGCACATTTTATACTGATTTTTGTGCAGTACATGCTTAATGAAAAGTAAAAGTCTAACAGCCAATTAAATAAATCGTAAGACCTTTTGTAAAAACTTTAATAAAAGATTAAGTTTCGAAATCTGAGTTAGTACAAAATATTCTGAGTTATTTTAAAAACTTTATTTGCTCTCTGTAGGTAATTTAAACAAATAGATCAATTAAATCAATCAGAACATTCCTGGAATAAAATAATTGCATATTTTTCAATCATACCAGCATTACCAACATCAAATAAAACCAATGTAATTAAATTGCTTTGAAATAATGATAAGCCGGTATGTATTTTCATGTTCATGATACTTAAATTAATAGTTAATTTTCATATGCAAATTTAAATAAGCAGGTGCGGAAACTATAATTAATTTTAAATGTCATGTTAAAAACCTTTATGACGTCTATCAAATACTAACAGCTATTATTGGTGATATTTTCATTATGCTTGCAATAAAAATTGTTGTTATTTAATTGTTTCATTATTTCAAATAATAACAAACTATCGCAATGTAGCACATAATATTGCATATAATAGAACACTGCGTATGAATAATATTTGGTGCGTTTTTTTATTTTAATTGAATGTTATTCATTTAACCTTGTTTGAAACCTTGTAAAATATGTTGTTTTTTTTAAGGCTTAAGACTTAGATAAAGCCTTTGCCAAATGCAACTTTTTAGCCTTATTACTTAAACCGATTTAGAGCAGCGATGGAGTACTTTCTATGCATTTTTATTTTGTGTAAATGTGTGTGTGTTGGTGTTTAGACATTATAAAATATTTAAGTAGAGCAAGGTTGCAACATACAGCAGTGAACTTAGTCAAAAACACAAACACACACACCCACGTATATTATCGAAACACCAACGTAGTAGAAAACATGGCCAAAATTTGCTTGCCTGCATTATAAAGCATTGCATACTTTTTGGATGTTTGCCAACTGTTACAAACCAAAAAAAAAAAAAAAAAACACACAAAAAATAATTGGCATTCGTCTGCGCAAAAATGCGAATTTTTCAACGTTTGTGCGTTCATTTAACACAAAATATGTAAGCCTGAAAATATGCTTTAAAAATTCAGGCACGTTCTTCAAGCTAAATTTCCCAAAAGACAAAAAATGTCGCATAGCATTCCGCTGTAGGTGCGTGAGCACTTAACTTGAAAAATAACACACACAAAAAAAAAAAGAAATAAACATACATATCTGGCAGCACAAATATAGCTCTGCAGATTTTCTGTCTCACTCTGAATGACATCATTTACAGCTGCTATCGAAAACGTGAACATGTTGATGGCTCTTGGCTGTTTGCTGGTTTTCCTTATGTTGTTGCGTGCCTTGTATATTTATTTGTAAAAGAACAAAAAAAAAACAAAAACAAACAACACAACACAAAAAGGTTTGAATTCGGCAGCATAGCTCTTCACAGCAGCTGCAGCTATAGCAGAAGCAGCAGAGAAAATCAATATAAGTATTACGTGCCTACAGCGCCCAACGTTCAAATGGCTTTTAAGCTGACCAGCTTAAAGATTTGCTGTAATTTTTTGCGAATCATGCTAGAATTGTGCGAATATGGTTAAAAATATTTTTTTTTAACTGTTTTTTTAAGAAATCTACTTGCAAAAATTTGGATACCGTTAAATAACGAAAAAAAAAAACAAATTGGCCATTTCAGCCCTTGAAAGAACTTTGACCGAGCTTCTTATGATCAATTGTGTTGTGTGTGTTATTAAATATTTGCACACAATTGACCGAGAACTGGACCTATATGTTTTATGCCGACTCCGAACGGCTCATGTCCTCAAGAAGCTTTACATGGCATTATTTACTCTCTGAGGTTTGCCATTGTCTGCAGAGAGGTGGTGACCGATCAGAAAAATTTTTTATTGAAAAAACTTTTCGCCACGGCTGGGGATCGAACCCGGGCTCCGAGCATGCTAGGTTACACACTTAACCTGCATGCCACGGTCACCACAAATAACGTTAAATAACGTTTGCTTTTATTTTAAAAATATTTTGAAAAAATAAAAATATTTAGATTAATATGTTTATTTTGTTTGCTTAATTGTTCTATTTGATTAAGCTAATTCTTATTAACAAAAATTTATGGGTTCTAGAAGTATAGCGGGTCAAAAAAGGTGTTTACAAAAGGAGTTAATATAATGTTATGATGATAAAATAAAATTTTCAAATGATATAATAAAGAACTAAACATTGAATCTAAAAACCATAAATGTCTTACACTGATACCAAATAAGCCCATTTAAATCGACATTCCATTTTATAGAGATACTTTTTCTGTTAAGTTACTGTACGTTCTGTGAATTAAAAAATTGGCCATTTCAGCTCTTAAAAGGACTTTGAATGATATTCTTGTGCTCAATTGTGTTGTGAGTGTTATTAAATTGCAAGTTCTCAAGAAGTATTACATGGCATTGTTTCCTCTCTTATACCTGTCACTGTCTGCAGAGAGGTGACGGCCGATCATGAAAATTTTTTTGTTATTGAAAACAAATTCTGTCAGATGTGAGTATTGAACTCGGACTACCCCAGTTTGTTGGCACGCATACCACACACTTAGTACGCATTGGGACAGCCTAAGCCAATAAATATATTTATCCAAAGCACTGACTGAATTTCATAAAATTGGTATCAGATATAATTTTACTTTTCAAAACTTTACTTAACTTGGCAAACGTATTTTTTCAACAAATTGGTTTGTGATCCATACACAAGAACTTCGAAGTAGTGATCTCTTATTCAAAATTAATAATTTGGTTTTAATGTTTAAAGATTTTTTTTTTAATTATTGACAAAGTTTTTGTCTAACAAAATCTTTTTAATTTTAACTTGAGGTTTCTTTATTTACTTAACGTAAGCATGTATTATACTTAATAAAAGTTGTATAAGAGGCACTCATAGTATAAAAGTAATATTTTAAAAATTTTATAATTTTTTATAATTCACGAAATAGTTAAAAGATTTATTTATCAATTTCAAAAAAGTCAGGATTTGAACAAAGTTGAACTTCATTTCAATAAATCAAACTACAAGCAGTGAGTTCTAAATAAAATAAACTACTACTAATCGATGAAAAACTGCATAAAAAGTTTTCGGTGGACTCAAAATAAACTAATTTGAATATTTTTGGAGGAAATATTAACAAAAATATGCGCTAAAAAAAAAACGTTTTCTGCCAAAAAACAATTGGGACTTTAAATTAAACAAAGATAAATGTAATAAAACGCATCAAATTTTTGGAAGCAGTTGCAACCAGTTCAATATGGATTATAACGTAATTTTATTGATAATATTAATATTTTAGAAACTGTGGAACAATCAAGGTAGTTCAAACATACGTCAAATTATTTTGTTTTTATGTTTTCAAAATATCATCAAACTATATCTTAGCAATATTCACCCGAGAAACAAGCGATATTCGTATCCGTACAAAAGTACTCCAGCACTGATGTCACGAGTATTAGACTAAATTTTTTTGTTAAAAGCTACATAACTCCGCCTGGTGGTGATGATGGTAAGCCATTAGCCTGTCCCAAGCCAGTGAAAAGGAGGAGGGTTGTTGGGTCACTGAAAAATAAAGGTTGCCATGAACCTTCGCTCTGAGATGCAAAATCATGGAAGTGGGACATAAAATCTGATTATTGTATCTGTGTATTATCCGCAGGTATCCGCTATCTGCGGGATAGCCAATAAACCTGGTTTAGCAACCGACATGAATAAAAATCTTATATTCTCTATGGGTTTATGAGAATAAGTAATGATAAATAAATTTCCAACGATAGGATCTATATATATATATATGCCGGAAAAAGTGGTTTTAAAAGAATGTTCAAAGGAGGAGGTGTATTACAAGGGCTGATTAAAAATGGAGTATTCGACCCTGTGTTCGCGCATGCTTCATTGTGAAAATGTTATATGCTGGCTGATCAAGTTTTCTAATTTAATTTAAGTAAGGCGATCAATTTTGGAATAAACAAGTGTTATAGTCTTTACTAATGGTGTGTGAGACATCAACAGGATTGGCTGTACTATAGCACTTTATGTCTCTGAATTTGTTGATTAAGTTCCGAATCACGACAGCAAATAACCAACTAGTACCTATCGGTATAGTATACTGGAATACTAAGATAAGCTTTCTTATCAAGTTATGTGTGCTTAAACTATCAATTCATGTCTGGTTTTTGTTGGAAGCTCATTCCAAGGTGGAAACCCTTTTGCCGGGGGACTATTGTGGCTGTCCTTTTGGGAAGTTTCGTGCTGGCTGTGGTAAGCTTAACGTCGTACGCTAGACAACGAGTCGGCGTGGTGTTGCGTCTCAGTACAACCAGGCTGGCATATCCTATATGCAAGAGATTTTTAGATAGGTCTCGCTCCTCACCAATGGAGGTGGATTGAATTTAACCTCAAATTAAATGTCCACAAATTGGTACTGGGGAATTGGTGATGAGTAAGGTGTTTATAGCAAAATTGGCAAACGGCGCCTTGTCATAGTAAGCTATTAATACTTGAAAACGTGAATCCCTAGGGCACTTGTCATGTCCGGAAAATAATTAATTTTTATATGGCGATCAAATTCTGCATGATATGACTTAAAAGAAGGGTTGCTCAGTAGAAATCTTGGGTGCTGAATGCCTGGAAACTGGTCGATTAATTTAATTATATTCCAAAAACCATTGGATTTGAGAATGCAACTCCTAATAGACATGTCGGCCCTATGATCCTGCACTCCGGCAGTTTTGATGGATGTGAGTCCTGAGAATGCATCTGTTGAGTGTTGATTTCAAAAGTCCATAACTCCTAGCCATGGGGCAAGTAGAGTTAAACCGAACAGGTAGGCATCTACTATAAACACTGGACCACTACTGTTAAAAGCTACAAGTAGTAACAAAAAACTGCGGAGTAAATGAAAAATAATGAATCCCACTTTGATATTAGGCCAAATGCACAAGCCTAGAGAAAGTCTAAAGTCGGTCTAGGCCGACTATGAAATACCCTAAACCTACTTTTACAATATACAATAATATAATTGAAAATGGGCTTGTCCTTGGGCGGATGAAGCCTATATTTTATGTGTATTTCAATGATGATTTTATTTCTGTAGCTCACAGTTAATGCCTTTATTGTGCTTTCGCTATTGTGGGTTGTATGAGAGATAGGCGTGTTCATGTGCGGATTACGCCCAATTTTTTTACACACTTTAGTTTTGGTATAAAATACTTACATACCAAATTTGTTCTATCTAAGCAAAACATGATCTCATCTATTGAGTTTTAAACTTTTTGGGTTCTATGGGAGGTAGGCGTGTCCGTGGATGCATCACGTCCATTTATCAAAACCATCTTTGTTTTGTTATAAAAAACATATGAGCCAAATTGTATCTCTGTAGGTTAAACAGAGGCTTATTTATTGCGTTTTCAATTTTTGGGTTGTATGGGAGATGGGCGTGTCCGTGGGCGGATGATACCCATTTTTCGAAAACATCTTTGTGTTGGTACAACACGTATACATATCAAATTGTATTGTTGTAGGCTAGTTATGAGCTTATTAATTGCGTTTTCAATTTTTGCATTGTATGGAAGGTAGGCGCGTCCGTGGGCAGATTCCAAAAATATTCAATAGTGCAGATTCTTGGGTTCATGTGACCATGTGTACCAAGTTTCATCCAATTATCTCAACTCCTTCTTCTTATCCTCTGTTTACGGACAATATACAGACGGAAGGACAGACTGACACACGGACGGATGGACGGACACACGGACGGACATGAATAGCTCGACTCATGAGGTGACGCTGATCAAGAATATATATACTTTTCTATATCTGACTCGCTTCGTTCTATGCGTTACAAACGTTTGCACAACGTTAATATACCCTGACCTGTCAGGTTTAGGATATAAAAATCGAAAATAAACAATTTTGATTTTAATGTAAGATGCCGAACACTTTCTTATGACGGAAGTATAGTTTTCTTTAATAAAGAAAAATGCATGCATTTTCATAATCTGAACAAACATAGATACCAATAGTATGAAATGGATTTTTTTCAGAACACTCTGGTGAACTATTTACAGTGTGTACTTGTGCACGAATTTGGGAATTTTATATGAAATTTTCGTCAACGAAATGTATGGCCGAATCAGCATATTTCGTCAAAGAGAAAGAAAAATAGTTACATCTCCCAGAGTAAATGTTAATTTCAATGAAGACTTTAACCTGTAGATATCAAGGTACAACAAAAAACATGGTCACTCTAAACAATACTATCGTTAAAATTGCTAAACGTAACGAAAATAAAGAACAATAACAGCCCTATGCTGGCATCATCGTCACAATTAGTTGATACTGAAAAATTGTGATAATTTTGATCCGTCTCTATTGATTCGTATTCCGTACGAACTGTCACAAGAAAATGGCTTTAAAAATTCACAACATAATGGTGTAAAGTTTTTTTCAATATGACGTTATTTTCTGACATCGAAATATAATTTAAATAAACAAAAATTAAAATAAAATCGAAACGCAGAGAAATTGTTGCTGACGGAATTAACTGTTGACAAGAATGCTCGTATTAAGGAGATAATGTTGGGTATACGTGTGGCAGCAGTTCCTGAAATTAACTCCAACACAGTGACTTCGGCAATATAAAGGCTTTCGGACTGCTCGCAAGGATCAGCCCTATCCATCATATTGCTAAGAAGTCGTCTTCTCTCAACAGGTTCCTTTCTTTAAATAATTCCACCGCTTCGTGAGTAATCTTTTGTCCTACAATTCAATAAAAGTGTGTTTGTTTCTAATAAAATTTAATTCCTGCGAACTATTTATGTAAGTTGTGCTTGTGACCCGCTTAGCTACTCGTCACTATTACGATCTCAATTGATACAAAACGAGCTTTTTCAAATTGCTCATAATAGGAATTTGTATCAATTGGTATTGAGGTGGCTTTTGTGATTTCGTTTGAATAGAGCTGTAAGTTTTGTTGTTTTAATAAATTTAAGAATCCAAAATTCTGCTTTCTTAAAGGGATCTGTTTAGTTTCTTATATTTAAAAGTGACTCATTTTGTTGTTATCAAAGATGCTATCTACTTTAAAAACATCGCTAAGAATTATATAAAATCAAAAGCTGTGTTCGATGACAGCTCGAGTTTAAGATTTTTTACTCCAGATCAGCAAAAAGTGTTCGATAAGCTCTTATTTCTGTTTTTAGCCGCTCTTAGTTGCTCTTGATGCTCGTTTTTGAAGCTGCTCTAAGTTAAGTTTTCTGCTCTTTTCTATGCTATTATTTTTTGAAATGTTTGTTAGAGAAGCATATAAATAAATCAGATGTGTTGGTTCTTGTTGAAAAATTTGAAAGCTTAGAAACTATTTATCTCTGAAATGGGTTACAAAAACGTATTATTCTTTGCTTAAAAACTTAAATAGTTGAATAAAAACTACTATATTTTTTAAGACATATTCCTTAATTTGTTATCTTTTGACTGTTGTTTGCTAGAACGTGCTCTTTTCCGTTCTTTCAAGCATCTGCTCTACACTGCTCTAAAATTATTCTTAACGACTCAGCTGTTGTGCCCTACTCTGGTCTGCCTTGAACTGAGCATTTTTCATCGAACACATTAAATGGTTAGAGTATTGACTTTTTTGGAATTTTTTGGAGTTTCATCGCGGATTAAAATTGTTCGCAGAGAGGACTATTCAAAAACTTTTCTGTATCAGATGGTTATTCTAATCTGGATATGACGAGATTCGTTGGCTCGCACACCACACACTTAGCACACACGGTCTCGGCCATGACTTAATGACTTATTAACAAATTTTTCAATTGATACCAAAAACAGGTGATATTAAAAAAAAAACACTTTTGGTGTATTTGATATCGGTCAAAATTTGATATCAGATGTTAAACATAAAGATAATTATCGTTATTATTATTATTATAAATTATAATTTATAATAAGTGTTCGTATATATATTAAGTGGTAATGCCTCTACTATTTACTAGAGCTACTTAAATTTCAGAAACTAGGTACAGAAATCTTTGAGATATAGTAAAATAAAGTACTTGAAGCTGACACCCTACAGCTGTAAAAAAACATTTCTGAAGAATTGCTTTGTGTAAAATCAAGTATAAATATTACGGTTCTGACAATGAATACAGGAAGCAGGCCAAAAATTAAATTACTCCTGTGGCAGTATTTTGAAAAATGAGTCACAAAAACTGTATTAAAGTAGTATAATGAGGGTATATTTTGCAGAAATATGTAATGATATCATAAGAACAACAAGTAGGTTTCATGCATTAAAGCGAGAAATTGCTTTAAACTCGATGTTTTTAACGCGTTGTCGTTAGTATAAATAAACTCTTATACAAACAAAAGTATCAGAGAGAATCTAATGAAAATAGGACTTAGTTCAAACATAAAAAAATAATATCCATACTTAACCCTTTCCGGTCAACTTTTCTATTTCGAACCAAAAAAATTTGTTGTTGCTTTAAACTCAAAGATTTGGGTTAAATTAGTATTAAAATGAAAAAAAAAGTTCTAAAAAGTTTTCTAGAAAGAGTGTAGAGCTTTCGAAAATTTGTACAATATATTAACCAAAATGAATGAAAGGAGTAAAAACTCAAAAAGAAATCGAAACCTTTTTATGTGTAAAAATTTTTTTAAGTACGTTAAATCAAACTTAAATATTAGTTTTGAAATTAGCGTAGCCCTAAACATACACAAATTTATTAATGGCTAGGAAAAGTGTTGGTTGTGTTGTGTCTTATAGAAGAATCTATAAGAATCTCATCCTCAGGATCGATGTCGGCAATTTCACCTTCAAACCTGATTTCAGCTGCTTCTACAATATCACTTTCCTCTTCCTCAAAATCTCATAAATCCGCTTTCGATCCGGTCCAAAAACTCTGAAATTTCTTTATCTGTCAATCCTTTTTTACGTAAACTCATTGTACAATTATTTCAGCAAGCCCGGAAAATTGCCTTTGAAATTTAAAAAAATCAACAAACTTTCCCGTATTTTGTACAATATATTGACCAAATTATTTATGTACAATATATTGTACGTTTGCTTTTGAGTAATTTGTACAATATATTGTACACTTTTTTTAAGTTAGCAAAACAATTTCTTTTTAATAAATTTTTTTGAATTTGTTAACAAAGTATTAACAAATGGAATTAATAGGTTTGTCTTAAGCTATTATAAAATAAAACAAATTATATTTACCTGCTCAAAATGCTTTGCTTTGTTTGCTCACTTCTTATGATCACACAAATTCAAATTGGGCTGTTGTTAAAATGTAAATAAAAAAATAACTACTCATCGCATTCCAATAAAATTTCAATTTCATAAAGTGAAAGCATTCTTGATTTAAAAAACTATTTTCTTTTTTCAAAATTTTCGTTAGCTTTAATAGAAGAAGAAGACAAAATTAAAAATTTTTTTTGTACAATATATTGTACAAAAACAAGGAAAGGGTTAAAGGAAACAATATAAATTGATTCGAATGAAGTGAACAGTAAAAATATTATTTTTTTTATGGAAGAGTATGCAAAACAAGTATGTTGTGAGTGTAACTTCGTGTTACAAAAATTTAAAATGAAAATTTACGAAGTACTTGAAATTATTAAATTATTTTTTTTTATAAATTGTGTTATAAAAAATATAAAAATATTTTATGTAAATATGATGTCGCGCGCTATTTCTCAAGTTCAGAAAAGTTAACGAAAATTGAGAAACTAAATGGAAGAAATGCTTAAACAAAACTTAAACGACTATTTATAATGCTGTAGAAATTATCTCAGAGGATATTTCTACAAGAAGACAGTCAGATGAGGCTGTTAAAAGTGAGGCTGAGAATAAGAATTCGAAAAAGAAATGAAAAAGTCGCCCAACCTGCGTTTTCATGAAAATTTTCTGACGTTCTTCGTTTCTTATTTTCAGAGTGGGCAACAAAAGTATTTTTTTTTTTTTAAATAAAGTCTCTCCACTCAGTTTGATCATATAATTGATTATAAAAAGATACAAATTGAAAAGAGAGTTGAAGAAAATCTCATGTAACTAGATTGCTTGTATAAATTCTCTCTTTCTTTTTATCACTTTCACTTTTTATCAAAACAAAGTGATATCTTTATTTATGAATTCAGTACTTCAGTACTTCAAATAAAACATTCGCATTCTAATGTATAATTTTTGGGATTTCAATGTATGGGCTCCTGAATTTAACTTTGACTTGTGCACTTTTTAAGTATTTAAGACCAGACTAAATTAATGTTTAAAATAATGTTGAAAATAATCTTAATATATAAAAGCATGCGACCTGCTCCGTGCTTTATCGCTCAAACTGTTCATAGTTGCTTTTGCTATGCTTTTAAAACAGCGATGGGCACACACATACTATCGCATTCTTTGATTGTGTGTAAAGCAGAGAAAAACGAAGATCAATTTTACGTATTTTCTGGCTATATTTGAAAAAATTGCGCAAAGAAATGTTATTTCATCAAATGCTGAAAAGCAACTAACTTGATTTGCTGCCAAAATAAAAATAAAGCAACAGCCGAATGCACACGATTGCAAGCCATAAGAAATAGCTTACACTGTTCATGTGTCGACGTCGCGTAAGCAGCATTTTGCTTCCTATCCCATGGGATAGGAAATTTAATTTATGCCCTTCTCTGTTTTAAAAACATATTTAGCCTGAACCAGAACCTGTTTCGTTCATTCCACCATATGTTTCAACCACACTGCTAACTGCCAGCCTAAAAGTGTGCACACAAAATTTATTTGATATTTATAAGTAAGAACACATTGACGATGACTGGAACAAATCAACATTTGAGTTGAATGTTAAAATATTGTCATATCGTCTGCTACTTGATTATTTTGAAAACGACACGTCGTATGACGGTCTTCTATACATTCTAGCATTTTAATAATCTTGAGTATAACTTCTTTTGGTTTTAATTGCAGTCTATAAAATTTAGAACTTTTGCTTGATTATTGCTTACTCGTAAAATTAATGTAATTCTGACTAAATATTGTTTTGTGGATTTGTTTTCATTTTAACAGAAGGGATTATTATTATTAGTCTAAGGATAAAAATTATAAAACCTTTAACTGCTATAACTTATTGCCTGAAACAAAAGACGTACTTTATAAAATGTTTCGCACCCTCCTTTGTGTCTTCTATTTTCGATTCTTGGAAGATGAAAATTATTTTGTGACAAAAGATTATTGCTGTATGGCCCAAAGTGACCGAGATATACTATGTGGTTTAATATAAATCAATTTACGTCTTAGCTACTGTTGTCAAATAGGAAATATATTTTTTTTCAACCCAAAACTCACAAAGAAGTTCAAGTTATCAAAATTTATCATTCACATAAGTTCTGTTTATTTAAATAATTAAACTCTTATATATATTCATATTCTTTATACAAAGTCTTATTAAAAGATTGAATCTTCAGTGTGTCCAATAATAACTGTTTGCAAATTTCACAGTACCTACTGACAAAATTTGAAATTGTTAATTGTTTCATAATCTAAGTAAACATTGCTTTTGGTAATTTAAATAATTAGCGACGGTTATAATAATTCTTTCAAAATTATAATTTGATATAATTTTCAAATGACTTAGTTAACGATTTGTTGAAAAAAATAATAATGTAATAACATAACATAATTCCGTAAAATGTGAGTGCAGAACGCTTGATTTTTTTGAAAAATTTAATAACATATTTTTAGGCATTTTTTTTTAGTTATTGAAACTTCAAAAACTTTTTATATATTTTTCATTTTGAAATTTTAAGTTTTATAAAAATTTTTCAAACATTTTTTGTTGCACCTACTATGGTTTCCGTTTTTACTTTAAGGTATTTTATAAATATTTAGAACTAAAAATTGGTATTTGCACAATTTAAATTCGAATATGTAACCATCGATGATTTCTAATTCAGCTTAAAGAAAGTCAATATTTCATGTTTTTTCTTCCGGAAAACTGGGCCCGTCATTTTTGACGGGAAAGAACTAGTAATAACATAAATTCCAACATCATAAAAATACTTAAACCACTAGGAATGGTAGAAAGATTTATTTATAAGACAATAAAGCAATATAAGAAAACGGGAAGCTCGAAGATTAAAAACAAAACTTGGTCATATTCGGATTGTGCATACAAATTCCGTATCAAAACAAGTTAGCCTATTCTTAAGCAAAGGATATGAAAATATCCAAGTCTGCTTTGCAGCTTTTTATCAGGAATGACCCTTAACTCACAGCCTTTAAGAAGCAACGCGTACATGGACTAACAGATAAGTAAAAGTAGTCTGGAGATGAGATAATATTTTCGGATGAAAAACAGTTCTTTCTGCAAGACAGCCATCACCAGCAGAATAACGATGTGTATACAAGAAGTCTTGCTGTTGAGTGATATCAAAACGTGACCGAAATCATGGTGTGGGAAGCAACCTCTTAAAACGGGAAATTACCGTTGCTTTTAATGGATCTTGGTGACAAAATTGTTACCAACTACTACCTCAAAAATGTTTTATGAAGACGAGTATTTTTCTTTTCAACAAGACTCTGAACCTTCCCGTTAAGTAAAGTGCACTCAGAACTGATGCAGAGAAAATTGGCCGAATTTTTTCTCTGCCGAAGAATGGCCAGCATCATAACCGGATCTCAATCCGTTAGATTTCTGTGTTTGCTTATATATGCAAGGCAAAATTGGTTGAACAAAAAGGCTTAACAGTTGATGGATTCAAACAGCATTTGACAAGATTTGGAACGAAATTAATCGTTTTTTAAACGTTTACGTCTTGTAATAATTGATTTTTTTGTCATTAATTTGGAAAATTTTTGAATATTGTACAGTAAAATATCATTGAAGAGTTTGACTTTTTAACACTTTGATTAACTAACACTTACTATTGGCCACACTGTAGTGCAAAATAAACTTAAATTTTAATTTTAGCCGATTAAATATGTGTAAAATAATTTTATTTTAAAAATTATTCGCATTTTGTTCATTTTATTGTTTACAGCCTTAAGAAAATATGTATGATAGTGTTGGTTGATTGGTATCGTTCTTCTTTTTTCAACAGAGAACTCATGCTATCAAGATTTTATTCATAAACGTCAATTTATCTGCGAGCACAAGATTTTTCTATTTAAGTGTTTTGCTTTGCGTGTGAGTTAACCTTTTTATAAAAAAAATTTAAAGACAAATTTTTTAAATGCCGCACCTGCTTCTATTCTGACGTCTTTGAAATTCCGTCAATGAAATTCTGTTCTAAAGCAAACAAAAATAATAAATGAAGAGTGGTGTTTTAAATTTTTCATCAATTAATATTAATTCAGATATATTTTTGTTAAGGAAAAGCCATATAATTATCTAATTGTTGAAGGGTTGATTTAATTTAAACTTTCTTGACAATATTTCACTCTTATTCAAATAGACTAAAACGCTTGGCTCGACACCAAGAATCAATTATATCATTTGTTATTTTAATTTAATCGCTAAGTATTTTCTATTGAAAAATTGTTAGTGTCTGTTTCTTTCTGCTGCATAAAATGCTTTTGCTTAGCTTAAAGTATCTTTAGACCTGGCATCAACTTAAAGCTGGCAACCTTTCGATTGGCTTTGTTGGCTTGTTGCCTTACGTAATGCCTAAAAGCATGCTGCTTTTGCTGCAACAAAACATACGCTGACACACAAACGCAAAGTGGCACTAGCACACACACAAACACACACATACACAAACACACTCTCACTCACACTTCAAATAATACCTCAGCCAATTTTCGCCATTTTTTTGTTTTTCTCAAGTGACACAAATTATCGTGTTTTTTTTACACGTCGTCAGCACTTTGTTAGATATTTTATATTGTTTTATATAACTTTCGGCACACACACTCATACTATTACACAAACATACATTTATTTTTAGCCAATAAACACTTTTTAAGAACTTAACATATGTTGGCCTGGTTTGCTTATTCTAAAAATTTATATAAAGTTAAAATAAAGCTGCTTAAATTTTTGTAAACTTACAGCGTTACATGAATAATGTAGAGCACAACATCCAGTTAAGTACAACAACAAGAACAAAAATGATGTTTTGTCAAGTAAAAGAAAGAAACATTCCAAAGTTAGAGGATAGCGTCAAGTAGTGAAAATTAAATTGGCAGATTAAAATCATTTTGTATTGAAATGAAAAGAAAAATTAGTTTCAAGAAAGAACAAAATTTTCAAACTTAAATTTTGAAAAAGAATTTAAAGTGTTTTTAAATATTAGCACAACATCAATTGTAACAGAATTTGTGTGTGTGTGTTTTTTTTTTTGAGTATTTTAATCATACCAATGAAATTCATATTTCCTTGGCGCTTTCACTGAATACTAGCTCGCCAATGAGTCCGTTTTGTTAGCTGGTCTTTTAGGCGCTCAACGTTATCGAATTTGTTTAAACAAATTGCCAAAAGCACCGACTGCAACCAGGTTAGCTGAAGTGTTCGTAACAGCAGCACACGTTGAACTAAGCAGCAACTTAGATGTGTCAGAAATTGTAGCAGTATCAGCAGGAAGAGTAGTATTGGTTGTTGTAGAATAAGTAGTAGCCGTAGTAGTAGTGGTAGTAGTAGTAGTAGTACTAGAAGTTCTAGTAGTAGTGTGGAAAATAGCGGTGACGACAGCTGTTGCCGTGACTGTGTACAACTTGCACTGACGCACTCTTTGCACTGAACTGAAAGCTGCCATGGCGAGCATTTTCAACTGCGAAGAACGAAGAATTGCCAACGACTGCCTGCTCGATAAGCAGCTGAAGTCTGTACGAAGCTTTCGACAGGACATACTCGACAAGACGAAGCCATGAACACGACGGTTAACTGCCGAGTGTGAATTCAGGATATTAAGACGAGCGCAGGACTTGACTCGAGCAGCAGCAGCAGCATCGATAGTGGCAGCATCAATACAGCAACAAACACACACTGACGCTCAGCTTCAAGTCGGTCAGGATGGTAGCTTGTAAATTATATTGCAAAAACGAAATAAACATCACGAAGTTTGAATAAAACTTGGCTACGCGGAGTAACGAACGGTTCCGTGTTGAGTGCAGAAGCTTACGTACGAGAGTAGGAGTTGTCATGCTGCTTCCTCAGGCTTTTATGCGGATACGAAGTGCCGAAGCATCAACGCAGCTGCGATGCTATGCAGCAGCGAGCGTTAATGTGTTAGGATTGCTTTGGGTGGCGTCTAGCGGGGGTTAATTGTGAATGTGACTGCGCAGTGCTTGAGTAACTGTAACTTGGTCACATGGTTTCTTTAGTGTTGCGGCATACCGTTGTTGTTGGCCTGCTCCACTTACAACAAGCGGCCCAAAGTGGGCCCCGAGTCACATGGTCACATGTGCAGCAAATGAGCGCAAAAGGGTGGACGAGTTAAAAAAAGTGAGCATGAATAATGCATAGAGCATAAGAAATTGCTTTTGCAAGTAAATCAAATTGTGTTTTCATTTCTGAAAGAGCATACTTTTTGGCGCATGTGGAAATACATGCAGCTTACTCAGAAAGAGCCGAAATACTAGAGCGCAGTCGTCATTCCTCTAGAATTGAGCACAAGCAATGAGTGTGCCATTGAATGAGTGCATTCTATGAGGGGAAAAAATCAAAGATTCATTCCATCATTTGCTCATTCATTTTTCAATGTTTCCCCTAAAATGATGCTTGGTTTTTTTATTTGAGCTACAATAAATGCACGCAGAATCCATTGCATGGAAAAATCAACTCAATTGGTTGTTCGCACTCAATTTGATTGAGTGCGTTTTTCTGTTTATGAATGTTGCTGCATGAACGTCAATGAATTAATTTGAGTTTAAGCTTAAATTCAATTGCCTCTTATTAAATTTCTTTTTTTTTTTGTGTCTCTCTTATTTTGTAAATTGATTTCTAATTGAATTTATTAAGAACTCTCAAAGGATTTTTTCATTTGGGTTCAGAGCCATCAATCGAAAAATTTAATAAAATTGTAGTATTTCCTAGGATTTTTGTTTTTGTAAAATGTTGTCGTCGATATTTTTATAAATGATCTGCAAAAGGGGAAGTCTAAGCAACCGGGCATTTTAAAAATGTGTTTTTTTAAGCACTTTTTATTTATATTATTTTCTTGTCAAGATTTATATTTAAAGAAGCCAAAAAAAAGATTTAAACGAATAATTTAGATTTTTAACCCTTGGCGGCCACACCACTAGGGCTAATAAGATTAATTGTACAAGACATATGGATGATTTACGACTTCTTTTCGAGTGTTTCATGTTTGTTGAAGCCTACAACATTTCTAATGATTTGTATTGGTCAATTTATAGATGCCGTTCTAAAAAACTAAAATCAATATCAAAAGTTTTACAACTTCAATTTTACTTTTTCTGAGGTAGTGGTAACTAGTTACCCTGTGTGGCCGCTAAGAGTTGAACACTAGAATTAAAATTAAATTTAGATATATCGAAATTATAGTTTTTCTTCAAATGACAATTCTTTAACAAAGTTACTTTTATGTTAATGTTTAAACGTTTGCATATCACTAAAAACTTGTCCTGTGCCATTGCCTGATAAAACTTCTCACAAGTAAATATTGTAAAAATGTGAAGCCATAAAAAACAACAATAGTTTGTTTTCTTTAGGTATGCACTGAACTATGTACTCATATGTGATGAAGCCTTAACATCGACATTTTAATTTCATCTTTATTATAAAAAAAATATTGCATATAAGTTTGTATTTTCATTTTCTAATATAAAGTTAAGATAAGGACGAAGACAAATTACTTTCTATAGAGCTTCTTTACAACAGAAACAGAAGAAAAATTAAGACGTAAATGTCATTATTAAATAAAATATGAATTTATAAATACCAAATTTGAATTCTTTTCAAGAAATTTCTTATATTTTTATTTCAATATATTTTTAGGTTAGGAAGTGAATTCATCCAAAATTTGTTTAATCTTTCTAAAATGATTGTTGGAGGTAAAGGTTGAACAAGGATCTACCAATAGCTCAGAACGTTTATTTAAAAACAAAAAAGGAAATATGCTTCAAATTATTTGAAATGTTTCTTGAATTCCAAGCAACCTTTCCTTCTTGGTGTTTGCTTACCATTTGGTTCTAATCAAAATGGAAAATCAGTCCCACTCATTACCTTTCAAGAAAGTGTTAAAAAAACTAAAAGCGGTGTGCATTTTCTTGAACATCTCTGGATCTGCAGGTGCTTTGGCGAAGATGGTTGGGTAATAAATAGTAGTCAGCAAAGCACTTCCCAAACAACAATTACTATCTTTATTTTATCCTAAAGACTTCCTGAAGAGAAATTGTTAAGAATAACAAGCTTACGATTATCTATAAACGTTATCTGTAAGATACTTGTAAAACTCTTCGAAGCTCATTTTGACATTATTTAAGTGCGACTTGTTATTTAAGAGCACCCTCATATCGACCTCTTTGACCACTGAAACAAGATCAAAACTCTTAGAAGCATTGTCTTAGACAAGACTTACAGATCTATTGCTTACAGATATATACTCTAAAGAGAATTAAAACATAAATACGTAAACATCAATACACTCAGAAAAATATCAACTGTAATATTAACAGTCGGCCGCTGTTATTTCAAAACACTGTTCGATTGAATGATTTGCGTTTAAGTAAACAATTTTCTTTGTTGAATGAAGGTTTCAAAGTATTTTTGTGCTGTTAAAATCATCTGTTGAAATATTTTTGTGCTTATATTGAATTGTCAATTTTTTCTAAGCAATAGTTTTTATATGTAATTTGCTATATCTATATTATCGTTGCCAGTAGCTCAGTGGATGTGCCCTAGACTGTCATGCGGGAGACGTGGGTTCGAAACCTAGCTGTGTAAGTATCAAAAATTGTAATTTAATAATTGAAATAATAATAATTCTGTTTCATTAATTGTTTGGTAAAAAAAAAACTCTTCAAAATAAATGCTAACAATCTTGCAAAAAAAAAATTGCAAATTTCATTTTTTATTTAAAAAAAATATTTAAAAAAAAAAAATTTTTTTTTGGCCTTGCCGGATTTGAACCGTGGACACTTGAGTACTAGACGCACACGTTAGCACACTCGGTCAAACATGAACTTTCAAATTAGTACATGAACTTTCAAACTAGTGATCAAATTTCAATAAATAAGTTTTTATATGGGTTTCGTGTTCCATAGACCAACAGTCAACCGACTGTTGATTTGAAAGTTTCATTTATTGGATGGTATTTAACAGTGAAATCTGTTACTTCAACTCATGATTTGTTTGATAAAACAGCATTTTTTCCCTGAGTGTAGTATAATCAAATATTTTTTTATTAGGATTATGTATACATACAACACTTCCCAAATTATTCTATCGACGGAAAGGAACCATTTAGAGTACAAAATGCGACAAAAAATTTATTGGATTTATATCCAAAGGTTTTTATTTGAAAACATGTTTATTAAATTATTTTGAGAAAACTTCTTTATATATAACATTTCTAGTAAAGAAATTCGTAAAATTTTTAACCAATTAACCTTGTTCCTTGCCTTCATAATGCTTAATTCTACATCATCAGCACGCTAAAACTGCCCATGACTAAATACCAGTTGTGCAGTGGCATTCCTGAAGGATAAAATGCATTCAAAAACTCGGCAGGGTAATTTTGTTTATCGTTATCATCATTGCCTTCAATTAAATCCATGCTCAGATCTCTCAGTGTGTCACCAACTAAAATATTTAGAACTTGCTCGTTGACTTCGTTCACATCGGAATTTTTTGGGCACAGGATAGCAATTTTTGAATAACGGTTCATTTTATTCGGACTCAAAGTATCGCCAAAAATCTATTTGACCCTTTCAATGAACTTGTCCATTATATTGGACACTTCGGAAAACATTTTTTTTTTTATTTTCCAACGTTTTTTCAAAAATCAAACAGGTTGGTTCTATGAAATGAAGTTGTGCCAACATGACAAAAATAATTTTAAGGGAGATATATAACGTTTAACTTATTGTTAGTTAGATTTTCGATTTTATGCCCAACAGAAACCTTTAATTTTTATACCCCCACGCGTACTGCGTAAGGGGTATATTAATTTTGTCACGACGTGTGTAACGCCCATAAGGAGGCGTGTTAGGTATAGAAAAGTATATATATTCTTGATCAGCATGACCACCTGAGTTGATTTAGCCATGTCCGTCTGTCTGTCCGTCTGTCTGTCCGTCTGTCTGTCCGTCTGTCTGTCCGTCTGTCTGTCTGTGGACACGATTACAGCCGTAATTTTGAAGCTATCGTGCTGAAATTCGATATTTGAGCTTTTTTCTAAAAAACTAAGATCAAGTTCGAGAATGGGCTAAATCGCATGAAAACCACGCCTACCTCCCATATAACCCCAATATTGAAAACTCTGTAAAGAGGCTAATATTACAGCTACAATACTGAAATTCAAAAAAAAAAAAACTGAAATACTGAAATTCGGTATTTGTATATTCTATGTCAAAAATAAGGTGTGTACGAAAAATGAGCAACATCCACGCACAAACACGCCCACCTCCCATACAACCCCAAAATTGAAAAATCTTTAAAGAGGATAATATTAAAGTTACAAGACGGAAACTCGGTATTTAAGTATTCTATATCAAAACTGAGGTGTGTTAGAAAAATGGGCGTCATCCACCTACTAACACGCCCCCCTCCCATACAACCCCAAAATTGAAAACCCTATAAAGAGGCTAATATTAAAGGTACAAAACGGAAACTCGATATTCGTGTATTCCATGACAAAACTGAGGTGTGTTAGAAAAATGGGCGTGATACACAAACTAACACGCCCACCTCCCATACAACCCCAAAATTGAAAACGTTATAAAATGACTTATATATAAGCTGTAGGAAAACAATTTGATATGTATGTATTTTAGACACATAAAAATAATAAAATCTCTCAAAATCTCATAAAAAAAGCTCTCCAATTTAAGATTATTTTACCTTTAAGAATCGGCCGTGGGGGTATTTTAACTTCGGCTCAGTCAAAGATATACCTTACTAGTTTATATGTAGCGTGTTAATAAATTTTGCAAAAAAGAAGAGATTATTGTGATTGGTGTGCAAAGTATAATTTTTTTTTTATAGTAACAATTGCACAAATAATGCATTTGCATTTGTCTCCGATTGTTTTAGTTGAACTAAAATATTATAATACAACGTTATCGTGGTTTTGTCCATTATATTAGACAGCCTGCCAAAAGCAAAGCAGCTCATGTAAAAATCAGAGGGATGTTTTGTAATATTTTTATTGCTTACATGATGGGAATTTATGCTCAGAAAAATTATCCACGATTATTCTACGCAAGCCATTGAAAGGGTTAATAAGCGAAGCTTTACAAACAAAATGATCGGGAATTTCTATGATATCTTCATCTCCATTTCCTAACTTGAGTAGCCAATCGCTAAAACTTGTATCAAAAGACCGAACATTAGCAATTCCAATTGACACCAACGTCACTGAAAGTAATAATTGCTGTTCAGTTTATGCAGACCGAATAGGTTCTGGTTCTGTTAATTAAGAAGCACTGTAATAGCAAGACATGATGTTTGATGTATAGTAGTTGAGGAAAATGACGAAAGTTTTCAAGTACAAAGATTTCCAATACATAACTAAAGAACAGGTTCTGGTCCACTCTGAACAGGTTTTAAAAAGTACAGTACGTACAAAGATTTCAAATAGATAATTTTACAACAGGTTCTTGTCCAGGCTGAACATGTTTTACGATATAGAGCAGAAGGTTTAGTTAGTACAAACATTTCAAATGGATAATTTTACAACAGGTTCTGGTCCAGGCTGAACATGTTTTACGATATAGAGCACGGAGCAGGACGTTTGTTTTTTATATATTAAGATATTGCTTATGCGCGGTGTAATATTTTATCACTAAATGCATAAATTTCATGGCGATGGAAGCTTTACCGTATGAATCTTATGTTGCACCTCGGTTTGAAGCTGTCCCCTTTCGCAAAAATTAACATTAAAAGTTTTATTTAATTAACAAATTATACAATACTCTCAATAAATGCACTGTAATGCAGTTTTAAGAGTTGATGCCCCATACAAGAGTACAGCTCTTACTTCAAAAATAATAAACTTAAGTAAGTCACATATAAGGCGAAATTTGTAGGACCACCATTTTGAAAAAGCATTCACTAGTCAGACAGTTCCTCTTATAATGAGAGTGATTCTCTTCTAGTCAGACCGTTGCTCTTATAATGAGAGTGATACTTTTCTAGCCAGACCGCTACTCTTAAAATCAGAGTAACACTCTTCTAGTAGACCGTTGTTCTTATACAAAGTCTTCTACTCTGATAAATGTCATTTTAGGATATAATAGACTCTTTATTGACACTTACAGGGCCCTTGGTTATACAGTATACCAGATCAGATCAGAAATCCTTCAATATAAGCCTTGGAAATGTCTATAAGACTTAATCTATAAAGCTTAAACTCTTCAGAGTTTGACTCTGATAGCTGAAGTCTTGTAGAAGTCTGTAAATAATGGCTTGTAAGATACAGAATCTTCGCAGGAATGATCTTATAACACAACTCTTTGAGATAATGTGAAATAGAACAGAACACTTATAGACAACTAGCTTTGCTGTAATTAATCTGTAAGCGTACAACTTTTGCTGAAGATATATAGGACCTAATTCAAAAATTAAATTGTTCGTCCAGTACTCAACTTTTAAGAATTGTTGCTTGGGTTGTACAGTGTCTTCATGACGAAGTATAGTTGCTGATTGATCACTGCACGCTTTTGGGGCACTTTGGGAATAGTAAGTCATTCTTACCAAATTTCTCAACCAGATAGACCAAAATGGCCATCGATTTCCATTGTGAAAAGACCAATGTGGGAATGACCTGTTGTGAGTTGATCTTCAAAAACTATGACTTCAAATTTTCACTGCAAGTTCAAGAGAATCTTGAGTTATAAAATTGTGGCATTTTTTTTTATCTTGTTGAGCAGCTCAAGACCTAGAGCCATGGTCACCATAACAACAGTGGGGCAGGGAGCTGAATTTGGAAATCAGTAGAAGTCCATAATAAAATTTTTTAAGGTTTTGGATTCAGAAGCTTGATCAAAGAAAATACTGTACACAGTAAGTTTCAACATCGACTGAGGAGTTTGACTGTCTCAGAAGATAAAAAATGCTACATTTTCTACATCATCATCGAGTGTTGAGTAAGACACATCTGCTTAAGGCAAGTTTTTCGAAGAATGCAGAGTAGATGACTAAGCTAAGAGATTGGATGTCATTACAGATTCCTTTGAATATTTCCGCACTCATGTCTTACTTGATCTTATATCAATTTTTAAACCACACTTGGTTGTTTTGAGATGCCGTTAATTTCTCGTAATTATGACCAATTATGCCACTTCGAGATTATTGCGGAGACGTTTTTATTTAATACTTCGGCAAATCGAAGACTGCTGGAGGCTACTACTGGAGGCATTCTCATAAACTTCTAAAATACTTTTTGAATAGCTTCCAAAAATGCTTCCATGGTATGGCTTGTGAAAGGCAATGGTTAAATATTTTCTTAAAAACATTTAGGTGTGTGAAGATTAACTTGTAAATCCGTTACGATTTTGGCAAAGACACAAACCCATATTTTTTATCCGGAAAAAGTTAAATTTGATGAATTTGAAAGCTCAGTATTTGACAATAATAACAAAAAATTATGTAAAACATTATTGACCGTTTTCCGATATGATACGTCACATGCCTATAGTTCTCATTTTTTTACCGATTTCGGTAATAATTACTCCAATCGATAGATAATAAAATAACAAAGCTAACGTGATCAAAATATATACTTTCATATTTTCGACAAAATCTAAGACACAAACAGTTCTGGACATTAACGGGTTGAGGAAAGATTTTGGAATGGTCGTGCAGTAGTACGCTTGGCGTTCGAATTGCTTGATGGTCTTTGCTTTTTGAATGTCCAATCACCCAAATTGCGACCAATGGTGAGTGGTGGTGACCGTGGCATGCAGGTTAAGTGTGCGGTTTAGCATGCTCGGAGCCCGGGTTCGATCCCCAGCCGCGGCGAAAAGTTTTTTCAATAAAAAATTTTTCTGATCGGTCACCACCTCTCTGCAGACAATGGCAAACCACCTCAGAGAGTAAATAATGCCATGTAAAGCTTCTTGAGAACATGAACTTTAGCCGTTCGGAGTCGGCATAAAACATGTAGGCCCAGTTCTCGGTCAATTGTGTGCAAACATTTAATAACACACACAACACAATTGATCATAAGAAGCTCGGTCAAAGTCCTTTGAAGGACTGAAATGGCCAATTTGTTTTTTTTTTTTTTTTTTTTTTTAATTGCGTCCAATGCACCTTAGGACACTGATGGTTTGACTAAATTAGAGTGTTCTTCATCAACATTATTTTATTTCTGAGAAACACGTATCTTGAGATATCTCGCATAGCTTTTAATTATATCTTTTCTTTTTATAGTTTTTTTAATATTTATTAAAAATTTCAAGAACTAAATGAAAAAGTCTTGACACGTGTAATTTCATGGGAACTCGCATTTTATTCATAAAGTTTTCTGCTACTCAAAAGTAAATATTAAATAACGAACCACAGCACTAAATCAAAAGTTAATTATTATTAGTATCTACTTCAGACGCAAATTTTAAATAATTATGTAATTAATATTTACTACAACTCGCTTGCAATTAGTTGACGTTTTAATACAGACTAGTATCGCCTGGGGTCGAAATTCGACCAATTTATTGATTGCTTATTTATAATTATATGCGAGATGATTAAAATAAGTTCGAGGCTATAACTCTTAATTGACTAGAGATATAAAGCAATTTTCTTCAAACAAATTATGTTTTTATATTAGGGGTTTTCACGAGGCCCTGAGTAAAAGAGTAAAAAAGTAATGTGAAAAATTTTACTCTCAAGCCTCGTGAACGCAACATAGTAATCATTGTTCGAAATTCCGAAAATTAGTTAAAACTATTTACAATTTCAGAGTCTGACCATCTTTTTATAGTTTTTTGCGTTTTGTTTTCTGAGATCCAGGCCCTCAATGAACAATATATGTATGCTTTAAGAAAAGGTATTCTTATAAAATTGAAAAAATTTGACTTACTTCTAATTTTTTTTATTTTTTAATTTAATTTATTTTCACAGCTGATTTATGCTTCCATGCACACTAGCTAATTTTTTGAAATTTGTACGCACATACATCGGCAAAATACACGACGTCTTATGCTTTTTTGTAACATACCTGTAATTGGGTTTGAAAAAATCAAACTGTCATTTTCTTACACTAGAGATGCCTGAGGTTGAGTAAAAGTGCAAGTTTTCATTCAAAACATTTTGTTGTTGGAGAGTATTTTTAGTTTACACTTTAATTTTTTATTCTTTTACTCAGGGCCTCGTGAAAACCCTTATTATTATTTTGTTCAAAAATAGAAAAACAACATTTTAAAAAATTTAATTTTGTCAAAGAAATCATAGGCAAAAAAAAGTGCCTTGATTTTTTGATGGCACGGACAGTTTAATAATTTAGTGTCAAGACAAAATAACTTCACCTAAAATTCGGTACAGACTTTGAAAGAAAATCAAAAATGCAATTTTGAGTTTTTGTTTTTTTACAACAAAAATTATTTTTACCCCAAATTTTAAGAATAAGTCAAATTTTATGGTCTTTTTTTTAAAGGAATAATTTAAATACAAACAAACAAAAAACACTATTATTTTCAAAAGTTTTTTTAAGTTAACTGATAAGACTTAAATACAAAAAAGAAATAAATAAAATCTATTCACAGATGGCGGAGATATTTGCTTCAGAATTTAAAACATTCAATTTGAGACAGTTTTTTTTTCTCTCTCTTGGCATTTGTTTGAAACACACGCTAAATAACTAACGACAATATTAAGAAAATTCATTTAAAGTACTTTTGGTTAGAACTTTGCTGTAATTTTTATCACATTTGAAAGAAAATTTAACAAACTTTCAGAAAAAATTAGAACTGAAAAACCGTTAAAATTCGACCAAGATATTCACATGGAAAGTCAAATTTTTGAATTCAAAACACATTTTTTTAATAATTTTACAATTGACGAATGCATAAAATTAAAGTTTTTAAAGAAATTGTTACTTTTAAAAAAAAATCAAATTCGACCAACTCAAAAACTCACCCTTAACCAAATTTCATATTAATCAAATAGCGGGTTTTTTCTCAAAAATTTAATTTCTCTCTTAGAAGGTTGGAAACCCCCTCTATCAGATATATCATTTATATATACATTCTGCACATCTGGGCAACATAACCTTTCGAATGATATAAGTTCCATTTATTTTGAGTTTTAATTAATACCAAAAAAGCGTACGACAAACTTTAATGTTCGCGTATTAATATATAAGATAAAGTTATATTGTCATCGGAACCACAACTATCACATTCAGATCCATATATTTCTTCACAATAGCAGGATTCTTCTCAAGCACATATACTAGAATAGTCGCTAAAAACTTAATATAATGTTTAATTTTAAAAGCAATAACAAACTTTTCGTATACCGTGTCCACATTTAAGATAAGATTTAACAACTTAAAATTCCACTGAATTAACTTATTTCTTGACTTAAACTGAATTTAACTCTGTAAGGATAATTTTATCATAAAAAAATATCCGTATGTCAACGGAAAGGCTTAGCCAGACCTTCTCCAACTTTAAAATTGATTTTTTTATAGGAATGTTTAATGTATCTTGCTGAAATTTTCTAACTTTGCTTCTTTGTCTGTAAAACTATGTGTTTTTATATAGTCATAGAAAAAGTAGTAACAATATAGGTCTGCCTAGACCTATACCTACTCCCACATGAGGAAAATATCATGGCGGATATCGAAACCAGCTGTATAAATTAAAAAAATCTTCGTTTAGATATAAAGCGATATGGCAAAATGGCTAAGGCGTCGGGCTACAAATCGGCAAGACGATAGATTGAATCCTGTCAAAGACAATATTCCAATAAAAAAAGTTTTTCACCGCGAATCAAATTGTACAAGTTAAAAAAAAACGCGATAATGGAAGAAAGAAAGAAAAAAATAAATAAATTAAAACATTTATAAAAATAAATATCTGAAATAAGATAAGTAAAAATTTATTTTTTAAAAAGCTCTGCCTATTCGTATTTGAACGACTATTAAGATCTTTTAAAATGTTCTAAGTTCGATCAGAAGGCTGCTTAGTAGTCTATGCAACGTACTAGTTTGTACCTCAAAGTTCGAAAAATTATTTTAATTTGGGGCTGCTTACACTGAAAAGCAGGTAACTAAGAGAATTCGATTTGTAAGCCTAATTTTGAGCGTTCCTTACTGGTTGGGGATATTCCATTTTTAATGAAAACGAGAAAATGTTTCCCTTAACATTCCATCTGCACAAAAATTTTGCATTTTTACATAATCCTTTCATAAGATAAGAGTCAAAAATGCATGGAACTCATGAACATTCGCAATCGAAGCATAATTTTTAACGTTAACTGTATGTCCGCTCTAAAGTCAACGTAAAAACATACGGATTTTTCGTGGCTGCTGCTAGCAACGATATGCTTTAAAATCTTACGGTTCTAATGTTTGTGAATAATTCATAAAAATATTGTGCTAATTCATGACCTCAGTATGAGCGGACTGCGATTATGTAAAGTTACATGCAGATAATTGTGCTTTATGCAGAGACTCTTATATGAGAACACTCAGCTCATCAACTTCGTGTTTAATGATTGTTGTTATTTGCCGAATTTTGTTTTCTGCTGCACTTGTATTTCTAACAACTTTATTGTATCCATGCTCGATGTATCCTGTTCTTGTTATGTTTGTGTATTTATTTGTTTAACAATTTGAATTTTTCGCTGCTAACATGCGTGTTGATGTTTAGGTATTTTTTTTTTTTAAATAAAAAAGGAAGCATGTTTTTATATGTATGTTATATGTTGGTGTGAACAACAGTTTAAAAATTACTCTGACGCCATTAGTTTTGCTGTTTTTTGTCTTTTTAGTTGATAATGCGTTGGCATGCGATATTCATAACATGCAATTTTTCACTGCCGCTATCCACAAATATTTCTTGTGAGTGTTTTTTGTAATTGTTGTAGCACTCTTCATACACTCATGCAACACTTAACCCGTAAATAAATTCTTGAAGACAGTGTTTGCATTTAGAAATTTTGCAAACGACAAATTTGTGAATCGTTTTATACGTGTCCATAACTTATTTGTTTATGTTTCATGGAATCGTGTATGAATACACTTAAGCCATGAACAAAAGCATAGAGCTTATATGCAAGAACACTTGATCAGTGAACGCAAAATTCATGTAGGTTTTTTATGCACGTATATTAAATTCAAATATTCAGTGCCAGTTGATATTCTGTGAATTAGGATTTCAAACTAGTTTGATCATTCACAAGCAGCATTTTATGTGAAAGTTCAACATTAAGTGAAAGTGCTCTTAAATTTTACAATTTTTTATAAAAAATCTCATCAATATCGTTACTAAACTCAAACTCAACCGTAGTTTAATATGTTTTGCTTAAGAACAGAAGAGCTGCGCAAAAGTTGTATTAAAATTGTTACTTTAAACAAGCAAGATCAAATTTAATAAGCATTATCTTCTTAAACCTTCATATTTTCTTATATATTTTTGAAGTAAAACTTCTTTGACGGCGAGTTCAAGGTCGAAATTCGTGACGCTAGGCTAACGTTTTCAATTCATATAAAAATTTTCAAAAAATTATTGTCGCACGCTTGATTTGAACCCAGTCTTTCCTAGCTGACAATCCCTTAAGAGTATGAACCTCTACCTCTACGCCACATAGGCACATTGAAAGAGACAAAACAAAATAAATTAATATTGAACGGTTTGTGTCCCGTATCTACTATATCATGGACACAAGCTATGGTTTTGATATCTAGTATATCACAGACACAAGCTATGTCTTTTAATTTTCATCCAAAAAGAATGCACGGAAAATTTATTTCTTTAAGCTTCGAACGAAAATATTTAGGCATACAACTCTACACTTTTTGTGTGGAGATTCAAATAGCGTAAAAAATTCTACTGCTTTACTTAAAGGTTAATTTGAAAGAGCATATCATCACGTTGGTACGTTGGTTGTTATCAAAAAATTGAGAGATAATTGAAAACATGTAAAACAGTTACTACAATATAAAATTAAAAACAAAATAAGGGTATTCACACTGACTTGGGTAGTTGGGTTCGGGTATATTGAGTACTTTTGATTACTGCGAGCACCCTTAACTGCAATTGAGTACTTATAGAAAAACAGCTGATGAGAGATGATTGACAGCTAGGAAAAAGTTGCTACCATATTATTCATGTCATTTTATGAGCGCAAAATTTAGGCCATTGTAGGGGCGTAAAAAAGTTATTTTGTAAAGGAGTAATTTTTAACGTGAACCTTGCTGCATTTAATAATTTTTATCTCAAAAATTTTAAAATAACTCATTTTAACACATTTGTCTATTTTATTCACTTATAATTTGTTTACTTTGTTTTAGTTTTTTGTCAATTCAATTATTGCCTACTTTTGGAAAAGGTGGCAACACATGATAAAAGCACTCAATCAATCTACCCAAACAAGTTAGGGGGTCAGCTGGAATAGATTGGTAGATGGGGTCTTGGGTAGAATGGCACTTTTACAAAAACAAAATGTATGGCATTTGCCAATCTAACCAACTACCCAAGGCAGTGTGAATACCCCTAATGTATTAAAACTGTAATAACTAAGACTGGCATTGCCAAAATCATCTTTGCATTGCCAAAAAACTTCCCGAAGCTAAAACAGGAACAGAGCGCGTTCGTGAACATAAATAGCGAATTAGAGTTCTTAAGAATGCAGCCGCAGCTAGGTCTGCAACTAATGATGAAGGTATGTTGAGTTCCAAAATGCATTTTTACAATGCAACAGTGTGTTTTTCATTGGATTGGTGCATAATAGATTCACTTAAACTGAGCAACTAAAGGGTGCTAATAATAGCAATCCAGTTTCCCAATTTTGGTGAATCTGCAAAGAACTAGAACTCGCAAACTATCGATAGTACTTTTCGATAGTATCGATAGTGCCATCGATAGTTTGCGAGCTTTACAAAAAACCAATCCCTAGAAAAACACACTGATGCGTTGTAAAAATGCATTTTGGAACTCAGTCATTATCTCAACAAAATTTTAAAACCAACCAAGTTGATAAACTATTATGATCAGGAGCCAAAGGCAATAATCAACAAGATTTTCCAATCCTTTCGGAGGCTCCGTCAACGAGTACTATGCAAATGCAATCTAGCATTAAAACAGTGACAAAGTTGTAAAGACATTCGAAAGCAATTGAAACACCAACTTAACGCGATATAAACAGGGACCGAAAATAACTGTTATTTTACAATTTTCAATTGAAAAAGCCATAATGAAAAAACTTTTTCTAATATATCATGTTACAAATGTCCTCAGTCTGACGAATATTAAGTTCCTTCTTAATTTTTGACTGATTCTTTGAAAGTTTAAAGTTAACTGTTATTTTTTGTCTTATATTTTTTCCAGGGAAAATAAAGGTTACTTTTGACTTTGATTTGACCGATCAAAAATAGCAGTTATTTTGTGACTTTAATTTTTTCTGTCAAAAATATCAAGCAATTTGTGTTTTTTTAAAGGCCGCTTAACAGATTGAACTGTTGACAACATGTGTAAAATGTCTCACTGATGAGATAAAAATAATAGTATCAATAGTTTTTTAGTCGGTAAAATGACTTTTGAAAAAATACAAGTTGTCATATATTTTTGACCGAAAAAATAAACGGCAGAAAAAACTGTTATTTTTGACCGATAAAATTAAAATCAAAACTAACTGTTATGTTTGAACGAAAAAATATAAGGCACAAAATAACTTTTATTTTTGTCGAAAAAGATGAAAGTTAAAATATAACAGTTAATATGTGACTTTTGCTATAAAAACCATAACTGGTACGGTTTCTGAATGTACATATTGAACAAACAGAATATTATTCTATTTTGTGTTGTTTGAATTCTTTTCAGATACTTTCTCTCATTTTCTCTATTTCACACGCTAAATTCTCTCTTATTTCTTACTGTTTAAGAAGTTTCACTTCTGCCACGTGTACATTGCTACTCGCGAGTTTTTTTTTTTTGTATTTAAATATGAATTTTTTATACCTCTTTTGTTGCATAGGAAAACTTTTAAAGAGCAACCATCCGAAGCAGGCAACCTGATTTAATTTATTAAATAACATTTAATTAAATTTGCTCCAAAAGAACGCTCTTAAGTTTTAAATCTTTTTTAAATTTAAAAACAAAAAACTAAGCTGCTTAAACGCAACAAAAATTGCGTTGATCAATTCGAATTATCTTCTTTTAACGTTTTCTAGCTATGTGAAAAGTAAAGTTTAAAACGTGCAAATCTCTTCTTAATCTACTCGTATAAATAATGAAAATTTATACATATTTTTTTTAACCATGAGATGGCATCTAAACAAATCCTACCTACGCTAATATCGTTCAACTTCTAATCCTCTTAAGAGCACAAGTGCAAAATGCCAACCCTGAACAAACCTACTATATATTTTATACTGCTGTTGAATCTGCTACTCATGAAACATGGCAAAATGATCCGCTTACATTTAAAGCAGTTTTTATCCTTTAGCTACCGTTTAATTAAATTGACCTGAGAGAAAAGATTGTCGTCCACTCATTAAACAAAACCAGTCAGCTATCCAGTCAAGTTGTTGAGAAACAAGAAAGAAATTCACTGGCAATCATTTTTTGTTCCTTTCCAATATAAACTAGGTATATTTTTTTTTTTGTGCACTTATCCTCTTGACAAGCAGAAGGACTCTACTACTTTGGCTAAGTTCTATATTGCTGCGTGCAACAGCTATGATGAGGTTACTTAATGTCTTACTTCATTTTTATTAGAATTTCTTGGCAGTTCTTTTTCATTTCGAATACATTATTTCTACATTCTACCGTTGCTTTCAGTCAAGTTGATCCTTAATCCTTGGCGAAAGATAGAATGTGCTGTTCACTGCTAAGTCTAAAAAATGCGCATTAGTGACTTCTTTCGAAAATTATTTTCGACGATTTTTTTGCTAGGAAGCATGTCTTTATGCCAGGCGTGGCATGTGGTTGGCACACTTGAGTTGTTGTGTTATGGCATTTGTAAGTCAGTGCGTACAAGTGTGTGTGTGTGTTTGGGTGTTTTTTGTGGGGTAAACCTGCTAATGCTACAGCATAGCATTTCACGCCTTTGAGTAGGCAAAATAAAAGTCACAAAAAGGCACGAACTGCAAATTATTTTGTGTGCCTAGTTCTCAGAGTCTACCGAAGTCGTCTACTTTTTAGCCTAATGGCAGCAATGCATGCCTTGGGAATAGTAATTATATTTTCACTATACAAAGACACCGCGACACGCACACACACATACCAGCATATACATACACTGTAGTACATTTTTGCACACATACATATGCGTGTGTTTCTTTGAATGGTGACAATTATGCTTGTAGCTTGGATTCTTTTTTTTGGTTTTTTCTTTTCTTTTAATTTTTGGTACGTTTTATTGTGGCAGCATAAGACGTCTGCCACATGTTGTTGGTTTAGATCTTCATTTACAATGATTTGTATTACAGCCAAGTATGCCAGCGTCTTTCGGGAAATGCATGTAATTGTATGTGAGTATGGGTGAGTGAGTGAGTAAGTGAGTGTGTGTGTGGCAATGTATGTGCACGTCTATATAGCCTTAAATGTCTGTCTAACACACTGGCTCAGTGTAGGGCTGAACAATTAGGAATGTGCCGCGGCTTAGTATAACTTCATTACATGACTTAATGCCGACTTTTATTGAATTACTGATCATGATGTTTGAGGCTAAATTTAATTTGCAAAACACGCTTACTTCCTTATCTTTAGAGCTGAGTTTAAATTTGGCATGTGTTGAGTGTTAACTTGCTAATATTTTTTGTTTATTTAAAAATTTCAATTTTACTTTGATAAATAGACAATTTAAAAAATACTTGAAATTAGTTTTTACTTGATTATTTTTTGCTTGATTGCCATTATTTAACTACATAAGATAATTTCTGAGACTTAAGAACTTAGACTACTAAATAACTACTTAAAAATAACTGAAACATATAATATTGAAAAGATAAAAAAGTTTCTGACTACTAGCTATAGGTAAAATATTCTGGCAAAAAATAAAATTATATTTCGCTGAAAAAGAGCGCAAAGAGTACTAAATGGCATTAAATTTGTGTTTTCAAAAGAGCTCGGTTGCAAATTTTTTCTATCTGCGTAGCAATTCTGTGTTTTCTGAGCGAAAAACTCATCCAAGTGCGTTTTGTTGGCCTCCACAGAATTTTAATTTACAGCAGAAAGACAGTTGCGCAGAGATCGAAATCAGTTATATTCTATAGGCGCAAGGTCCGGGCTATATGGTGCCTATATGGTACGGGCTTCCCGGCCAAGCTGTCTCAGTTTCTGCCAGGTCATAAAAGATGTGTGTGGTCTGGCGTTGTCATGATGAAACACAACTCCTTTTCTGTTCATAAATTCTGGATGTTTTAATAGTATTGCTTGATTCAATTTCGTTGTTTACAGTAAAGAACAGAATTAACCGTTTGACCAGGTACAGAATCTAATAATAAACAATTGAGGAGGTCCACAACAAAACGCAATAATTACACTTTTTAAGTTTTTTAATTTTTTTTTTAATGAATTCAATTCAACATATTAAAATCTTTGTAGCCATTGTTATTTAACATGCCAAGGGTCAATATTTTTACCGTTATTCAATACCAAAAATGATGGTTCAGATCAAAATGCAATAAATCCAATGTATGTATATCCTACTGGCTTTTGTAACATTTCATCGTTTAGTCAAAAAAGTGTTATGGTGTAATTATTGCGGTTTGTTATGAACCTCCTCAATTCCCTTTCAATCCCACCAGACACACAGCACCCCCTTTTTTGGTGTCAATCATGGCTTTGCCACCGTTTGTGTGACCTCAACTTGCTTCGTCCATGATATTTTTCGCACATTATTGTCGTATGTGATCCATTTTTCTTCACCCTAAATCATTTGCTTTGGAAATTGTTCGATTTCGTTCCGTTATAGCAGTGATTTACAAATAGATATTCGGTCAATTACATTTTTTGCTGTTAATTATGTGCCATCCAAACATCAAGCTTCTTTGTGTATCCAGCTTTCTTCAAATGGTTGATAACTGTTTGATGATGAATGCCAAGTTCCCTAGCAACGTCAACGTGCCGGTCTTGCTTAATTTTTCTCCATGATTTCATCGACTTTTTCAGTGGTTGGTCGATCAGAGGGAGGTGAATCTTTGACATCAAAATTATCAGATAATTATCTAAGGTTTATAAAAAACAAGTAAAGAAAGTCTAAAGTCGGTCTAGGCCGACTATGAAATACCCTAAACCAACTTTTCAAAAATAAAAAATTTTTATTGTAAATGGGCGTCTCCGTGGGCGGATGTAGCCTATATTTTAATTGCATTTAAATGGTGATGAAAAATTTATACATACCAAGTTTTATTCCTGTAGCTCACAGTTAATGCCTTTGTTGTGCTTTCGCTAGGGGAGGTGGGCGTGTTCTTGGACGGATTACTCCCAATTTTTGAACACACCTTAGTTTTGGCATAAAATACATACATACCAAATTTAATTTCTCTATGACAAACATAACCTTATTTATTGAGTTTTAAACTTTTTGGGTTGTATGGGAGGTAGGCGTGTCCGTATGCGGATGACGTCCATTTTTCAAAACCATCTTTGTCTTGTCATAAAAAACATTCGTGCCAAATTTTAGCTCTGTAGGTTAAACAGAGGCTTATTTATTGCGTTTTCAATTTTTGGGTTGTATGGGAGGTGGGCGTGTCCATGAACGGATGACACCCATTTTTCGAAGACAACTTTGTGTTTGTATAAAACACACACATACCAAATTTTATTGTTGTAGGCTAAATTTGAGCTGAGTTATGCAGTTTTCAATTTTCGCGTTGTATGGGAGGTAGGCGTGTCCGTAAGCGGATGATGTCCATTTTTCAAAACCATCTTTGTTTTGTTATAAAAAATATATATGCCAAATTTGAGCTCTGTAGGTTAAACAGAGGCTTATTTATTGCGTTTTCAATTTTTGGGTTGTATGGGAGGTGGGCGTGTCCGTGAGTGAATGGCACCCATTTTTCAAAAACATCGTTGTGTTGATACAAAACAAATATATACGAAATTTTATTGTTGTAGGTTAATTATGAGCTGAGTTATGCAGTTTTCAATTTTTGGGTTGTATGGGAGGTAGGCGTGTCCGTGGGCGGATTCCAAAAATATTCAATAGTAAAGATCCTTGGGTTCATGTGATCATGTGTACCAAGTTTCATCCAATTATCTCAACTCCTTCTTCTTATCCTGTGTATACGGACAACACACAGACGGACAGACAGACGGACGGACGGACGGACGGACGGACATGGATAGCTCGACTCACGTGGTGACGCTGATCAAGAATATATATACTTTTCTATACCGGACTCGCTTCGTTCTATGCGTTACACACGTTTGCACAAAGTTAATATACCCTGACCTTTCAGGTTTAGGGTATAAAAATTCGAACTGTATACCGTATTGAGGAAGCTTTTAAAATGGTCAAAATGAATGCTCCAAAAAAAAAAGAAACAGTTTCGATTGTATCGAAAGTATAGACGTAGAATTCGTTTTTAGTAGTAATATTTCCTGCTTTGTTTCTTTAGTCTGATGGTTTTGTCTATTTTGTACATATTTTTAATTTTTCTTCCGAAAATTAACAAATAAATTATTGACACTCAATTTATGGACATCTTATCGAGACCAGAACGCAGAAAAAGTTCAGAGCAAGCAAAAGAAACAAGCAAAATGTTAAATTCTTTCGATCATTTTGTTAAGTTTGATAGGTTGAGTTCATTGACTCAGTTGAAAAGAAGGCTAAGCGAATCTCGTTTTCATTGTTATCACTTTCGTCTCTGTCTGACATATAGTTTGCCCCGATTTTTGCAGAAATGCGGTAGAGGCTATATCTCAAGCTGAGCAAATAGACTTTCCACGGGTGAAATTTTCGTCTCTGTCCGATGTATAGTTTTCGAGCTAGACTAAAGTGAGTAGTGAGATGTATATGGTTGATCATCCAAATTAATATGCATTGAAAACAAAAACAACAATTTATCCAGAACGATACGTGGTTCATATCTTAAATAAAAAAAAAAAAAAATGGTTTGCATAAGCAGCTGATGATTGATTTTCTTATATAAACACATGCATTTTTCTTCTTATATTTTACTATTTTGTAACTTCAATATAAGAGTGACAAAATCCAAAATTAGATATTCATTCAGCGCAGGATATAGCTGATATTTTAGTATATATAATATTTTTAAGCGATGAGTATTAAAGGTTGTAGGTATACCCTAAAGTATTCGTCAAAAAAGTTTCATGGCCTTGAAAAAATCGCTTAAAACGACCCCATACAAACCACGCTGTAAGACTTAATTGTACGTCAAAAAATGGTTTGGCGTGTGATGGACGGTTTTGGTCTTGGTACCGCAAAAATATAGGCATAACACCGCGCATTATTCTGGAAACCATTTGGAGGAAGAGCATCAATGATATGGTGCTGTTTTCAAGGAAATGAAATAAAATTCTTCCAAAAATTGAAGAACGCATTAAAAGAAAACTATATCTTAGACTTGGTCGAAGTTAAAATACCCCCACGGGCGATTCGTAGTGGAATAAAATCTTAAATTGCAGCTCTTTTGAGATTTCAAAAAACTTTACTATTTTGATGACGTCTAAAATACATATCAAATTGTTTTCCTGCAAAGTAAAGACGAGCCTCTTAACAAAGTTTTCAATTTGGGGTTGTATGGGAGGTGAGCGTGTTCTTGAGTGGTTGATGGCAATTTTTCTAACACGCCGAAACTTTGATATAATATCCACATATACCCAATTTCAGGTCTGTAGCTTAAATATTAGCCTATTTATAGAGTTTTCTATATAATAGGTTGTACGGGAGGTGGGTGTATTCGTAGGCGGATGTCGCCCACTTTTCTTCCACAATTTAGTTTTGATATAAAATACAAACGTATCAATTTTTTCCTGTAGCTTAAAGAGAAACCTTTTTATAGAGTTTTAAATTTTGGAGTGGTATGGGAAGTGGGCGTGTTCGTAGGTGGATGACGCCCATGTTTCTAACACGTCTTAATTTAAAGATTTTATTATTAATTATAAAAAGAATTTATGTCTAATTTTACTTTTGTAGCTCCGACAGAAGCCTTTTTATATATTTTTCAATATTGGGGTTGTATGGATGGTAGGCGTGTTCGTGTTTTTCTATCTCGTCTTTATTTTTGTATAAAATTAATAAATATTTAATTTTACTTTTGTAGCTTCGCCACAAGCCTCTATTTACGTGTTTCAATATTAGGGTTGTATGGGAGTTGGGCGTGTTAGTGGGTGGATGACGCCCATTTTTCTAACATACCGAACTTAAGTTTTGTTGCCTAAATATTTGCTTCTTTATAAAGATTTCATTATTGGGGTTGTATGGGAGGTACGTGTGGTTTTCATCCGCTTTTGCTCATTCTCGAACTTGATCTTAGTTTTTTCGAAAAAGCTTAAATATCGAATTTCAGCACGATAGCTTCAAAATTAAGGCTGTAATCGTTGTAATTTTGAATGACTCCTACCTTCATATTCTTAAAAAATTTGGATGTGAGTCGGGCAATATAATATTTTTTCAAGATAATGACTCCAAACAAGAGGTGTAAATAGCTACAAAATTAATTTTGGATATGAGGCATAAATTTATTCAATTGGCCACCACCTTTACCTAACCTAAATTCGACCAGAACTTGTGGAATATTTTAAAAAATAAAATTTAATTGAAGAATACGTTGAATAACGTTGATGAGCTCTGAATGGTTACTACTAGGGAAAGGTCAAAAGATAACTAAGTACTCAAGCTTCGTAAAACTTTATTAAAAGTATACCTAAAAGCAGCCAGGTGGTGCTCAAAACAAAAAGATGGCACATTAAATTTTGAAAAATGTAAATATAGTTATTAAAAGGTATGAATTTCATCCAGTCACATAATTGTTCATAAAAAATTTGGCACACAAATGCTATATAAATATTTTAAAAATATTTTAAATATTCTCTGCTTTTTTTTAATATAGTGGAAAATAAGCAATTTCAAGTTTTAAGTTCAAGCATAAATTGTTATGTTCTGCAATAAAAAAAAAAAGTCAAACATGAGTTTTTATGAATATGTCCAGTTCTCGATAGTTAATGCACATATGTTTAATAACACACACACCACAATTGGTCTTAAGAAGTTTGAACAAAGTCCTTTCAAGGGCTGCAATGACCATTTTGCTTTTTTAAATAAATTAAAAAATTAAAATAGAGAAATATTACAAGTAAAAATTAATAAATTAAGTGTAGATTTACAGAAGTTAGGCATTAGCAGTTAATATTTTCTATTTATTTACTAGTAGTTACCTACTTTAACAATCGGTTATTATTATTTAACTATTATTTAACTATTGGTTTTCTTATGACTAAGTCTTAGGAGTGGTTTCGTATCATTGAAAGTTTATTGCATTTGCAATTTAGCAACTTATTGATACAAATTCAATGTAAATATTTTCAATATCTTAGCTTCTTCTTAAAATTATATTCAATTCAAATAAATTTAACAAGTTATCAAATTTATTTTGAGCTTCGCTTTTAATTCTTTATTCTGTTGATATTTGTACACATAAACCGCAAGATTTTCATTATTGCACTTGATGTCAAAATTAGACAATCGCATAAATCGGATTATTAAACCAGAAATCATTTGTATGCCACACAGATACCAACCACGAAAACCCAAGTTTCGCACACAGAAGACATTCGCCACTGACCGGAAAAAGTCACGTTTCAATATAATGCATAAAATATTTGAACGTGATGGCGTTCAAAAAAGCGAATGAGTAGAAAACAGCATAGAAAAAGAAAAGAAAAGAAAAAAAAAATTTGTAAAAAATAAAATAAACAACGGGATGAAGCCATTACTTTTAAGTATAAAAAGAAATGAAAATGTTAATAAATTTCAAAAATAATGCAGATATGTAAAAAATACTAGTTTCGATTGAAATTACAGTGTTACGAGAATATGTTTCATAAAATATTTAATTGAAATGTTTTTGTTAATATAAAGATCTGCAATTTCAAAGGTATGACAAGTGTTTTTTATTGAAGAGACACAAAGATTATTTATTAAAACATAAGATATTTTAAATATTGCAGAAAACTTATGGGCAGTCCGATCTTTCACGTACGCAGGCATTTGAGTGTTAAAATTTTTTGAAAGAGGGTCGTACATCAGCTGACAACTTGCCACACCTTTCCTAAGTTATGTCACTTAAGCTATCGTGCACTTGAAATTCTTTCCGCAAAATCAATCGGTCAACGTACAATATTACATGGATGTTTCACGGAGAGAAATTCGAGCTGAAAGCAATCCCAAACCATTAAATTTTGGAAGTGATTATGAGCTAAGCCATAATATTCTTGATATCAAGCCCTAATGTGATTGTTTATCCAAAAATTAACACACCCATTCTTGCATGATTTTTGCAATTTTTTAATCATTTATCAACAAATAATATGCCCACATGCGTCCATTATAAGAAACTTTTGGATTGTTAGTCAAAAAATTTATATGCTCACTTGTGTCCAATTTATATCATTTTGGTTGTGATCGTATCAATGTGGCGGAATTGTGCTTAAGATAGCATTGCAATTTTATTGCTGCTCTATAAGATGCAATACAAAAAAAGTAACAATTTTTTACAAATAACTTCTCAAAAAATATTTTTTTTTTAAAACTTCATGAGCAAAGCATGTTTACTAAACCGTTTAACACAACACATGTTTTTTTAAATCGAGCTTCATGGGCATTTAAGGGTTAAGGTTTTATAAAAAAATATGATGAAGCTTTTCGTTTTATGCAAAATCTATATTGATCACATACTTTCATCATACTAGCATTTATTTTTTTTAAATCTACTCCGTTTATATATATTTTCACAAATTAAACAACTCTCAACACTGAGGTCAGAAGAAAAACAAAAACAATTTTTTTTTTTAAATTCCGTTTCTTTCTCCCTGCTTGTTATAGAAAGGATCAAATAACTTGAGTTATTTGGATTTGAGTTATTAGTTGGTTTTATAATGTTTCATATAACATAGTCAGCAACAATGGTTTTCCCTGTTTGAGGGCAAAGGAACAAGAAAGAGCCCCGTGACCGACTTTTCGGTCGAATTCAGAAAGACATTAAATCAATGGCTGGATATAATTTTTTTACGCAAAGAACAGCATGTCGTTTTTTAAAATCACGCAAATAAATGATTGGAAGGAAATTTAGATACCTTAAAAGTGTTTTTTTTCGATACAAACAGCAAAGAGTATAAAATTTATGAAAAATTTAGACAAAAATAAGGCAAAAAAAGAATTTTGAAAAGCACCTTTTTATATTGTAGATGTTGGTGTTTATTCGTTCCTGTTAAAAATTCGATGCCAACATAAAATCACTTTTCCACCAACAACAAAAACTATGCGGCAAATTTCAAATCTACAGATAAGGGACGTTTAAAATTTGCTTATTAAAGATGATGCATACTTAAGAACATAGTTTCTGTAAGAAATTACAGTCCCACAGAGTTTTGAATGACAATGCGCAGATTTTGTGAGTATAACTTTTATTTTATATTTTTGCAACAATATGAATTTATTTGGTATTCAATAGTATTCAATAAGTCATCTTAAAAATATATTTTAATTTTTGTTATATTCGAACCAAGTTATATCCAGAATGCTGCGTTGTGAGCAAATCAAGTTATATCCATGTTTGGTGCAAAACAAGTTATATCGATTACATAAAAAGTTATAAAAAATTATATAATTTTTTTTTTTTATCCGAATCTATATAGTTAAGTCTACATTCACACAAAATATTTCATTCTGATCATTCATTAGCGAATCCTTTTCCAAATAGCGTTCTTCATCACCATCCAATATGGGTTCATTCGTTAGCTGTACCTTCTCAAAGGTAATGCTCTGTGAAAATTTGCTAATCGACGTTGGCGATCGTGTGTATAGTGCTTTCCACGTAGAAAAAGTATCGTGACGTTCATAACGCTGAAGTAAACATTCTTTAAAAATTGATGTTATTGTTATGTCCTTAACGGCTTTTTTGTCTGTCTTTATAATATTCATTTCTTAAACGAATAACATTGCACCGTATTGGCACCCAATAAAGAGTCCCAAATGTTTTTTACATACTTTTCGGCATCGTCAAAGTGTCCTTGCATCAGTTCACCGCGCAAATGATCCCGCTGATCCTCATCGGATAGCAGCAAACTCTCCCATTTCTTAAATTCTACATCGCTATTAAACGGACATGTTCGTTGATGTACATTACACGTAGCTGTATTTCGAAAAAGTCCAAAACTGGACGTTTTGTTTTAGTTTTTGCAACACTGCTAATTTCATTGAGGCTCCCGAGTAAAAATGAAAATTTTTTAGGCAAAGCTGTACAACGTTCGTACTACAGGCAAACAAGAAAGTCTGTAAGCAAACAGCCGTAAAACTGCTGTGCAACAGGTGCCTTCAGGACCATTTGGCTGCACATATGCTGAACATCGACCGTGGCTGCAGAAAAAGTTAATTTAACCTTGGCCGCTATAGCTGCTGTAAAGAATCTGTACGGTCAAAATGTCCTACAAGCAGCCGTTGTATAGCCGTTTTACGGCTTTTTGCCTACAGAGCTTCTTGTTTGCCTGTTGTTCGAACTGTTGTTCGAGCTTTGGCCAAAAAAATTTAATTTTTGCTCGGGCTCTGTTTTTGTAATTGTTGTAGTTGTTCCAAAATTGAGCTTGGCCTGTTTAGCACATTTTTGATTGCGACTGCTACTGTGGCTTATAAAAGACTGCGTGATGCACCATCATCTGAACCACCACGATTCCATGGACTGTCTGCACGTGTTGCTGGTGATTTTTTCTTAATGTCAGCCGTCGAGTTGTTGGCATTGCCGGTAGCAGCTGGGCGTCTCTCTTCTGCTTCTGGTTTACTAATCAATGCACGCAATTCACGTCGCAACTCCACAATTTGACTGTTAAAACGATGAAAGAATTTTTCGAAGTTCTGACGCAGTCCTCTCTTCCAGCATGACAACATTCTCAGCGTGGGCGACGAAGTGCCGACATCTCGCTAGAGCTTTAGTTCTGTTTCGATTTTGCAGCAAAATTAAATAATTTATTGTTAGGCTTCTTTGCTTTCTCTGAATTTTCCGTCCTGATCAGGGTTGCCACCGAAGAAAATATTTTGCTAACAACCACATTACAAGAAAACTGCCAAAATGAATACAAAACTACCAAATCATTATAAGCTTTACGACTGTTTACGGAATACTGTAAAAAATATAAAGAGGCTTCTGACGAAGCTACAAAAATAAAATTAGGTATATTTTCATTGCATATCAAAACTAAGATGTGTAAGAAAAATGGGCGTCAGCCACCCACGAACACACTCACCTCCCATACAACTTCAAAATTGAAAACTCTATATCCTTATCCATAGGCTTCTCTTTAAGCTACAGACAAAAAATTTGATACGTTTGTATTTTATATCGAAGCGGAAGATATACCTTACTAGTTTATTATAATTCCATTTTGAACAGTTAAATAAAATCTCAATATTTTCCCATTATTCCACGCCCAATACATGTCGTGATTGGCTTCATGCTTTTCGATTGGCTTGAAATTTTGCCTAAAAGTACTTTTTGCACTTATAAGAGTGTAAGTTATTTGTTTTTTTCGCCATTTTTTCAATAGTTATGGAGATACCTATTTTTAATAAAAGTAAAAATCTTGAAAATAGAGTCATTCTAATAAATCATATCTCCATCATCTGTTACCCTAGTTTTGTAAATTAAGCATCGTTAGAAAGCTATTAAAAATTAATTTAAAAAATTAATATGTGTGGTATTCCTATGCTATAGTTGCAAACATTTAACTTGCTCATATCTCAAAAAGTGAACCTTTTGTTATTTTGTAATTTTTAGAGAAAAATATATTAACTTTTCACCAACAAAAATAACGGTGGTCAAATGATAAGTTTTTCGCAATTTAAATTTTTTCTGACATCCATTTCACTTTATTGTTTATAACTTCTATACCGTTTGAGATATTTACGCAAAATCTCCAACAAAAATGTTTGCCTTATTAGGGCCAATAAAAATTGTCCCTTGGCCCATAAATTTTTAAAGTTACAATATATATCAATTTAAAAATATGAAATAATAATGGCCTTTTTTAATAATATATTAAAGTTTAAACATAAATTGAAAATTATCTGAACAAGCGAAAACATATAAAACAATGTAACACCAAAGAATATATAAAAAAGATTTAACGAAAAATATTTTTCAATGCTTTTGACTTATTCCTTAGTTCACCAATTCTTAAGAAGTGCTTCTATCACGCCTTTTTTATTTTCATTTATTTTAGCTACAAATTTTTATACACTACAAATTTGAAAAATCTGCCAAAATCTTCCAAATTGAAAAAAATCCACCAAATAACCAAAAGCTGATTTGAAGAAAGAAAACTACCAAATTTGGTTGAATTTAATCAAAGCGGCAACGCAGGTCCTGATATCATCACTACGCACTGAACACAAAAATATTCCATGCTATGTGGACGGTTGCGGTAAAGGTGATAGGCTCTCATTAATATATGAGAATACTAAGAAACAGATCTTAGAACTCTTTCAAAACACTCACTTCCCAGGTTCCGTCATTCAGAAGGATCCCTTTTCAAACCACTCTTAACACTAGGCACAGAAAGAATAGCTTGTCAATGTCAGTTCTTTGAAAAATCTATGAACTGTAAGGAAATATGTATTGTCGCTTTCTTTGATATCGAAGGACCTTTCAATAATACGTCATATGAGTCCACTAGACGCTTATATGTCACCACATTCATTAGCAGTTGAATTATGATGACACTTATTTGTAGAGTATTCCAACCATGCTTAAATAAATTTTCCCTCAAAGCATCAGGGGCGCAACTAGGAATTTTTTTTTAGGGGATTTTATCAAATATTTGGCTTATATATGAAAACAATTTTATGTTATTATAGCGGCTGTGGTGTAGCGATTAATGCGTTCAATTTTTGCACTAATGTTTCTTTGTTCAAACTTCAAGGAGGGCGAGCAACATATTTTTTTAAAGGCTTCATATCACAGCAATAAGTTTCAACAATGTTCAAACAAAGCATATGTGTTTTTCCTAAGAAAGGGTAATTTTTCCCTATTTGTTTTTTCAGTGTGCATTTTTTACATCTCATGCGTGAGGTGTCCGTACCGTTCTCAATAATTGCGCTTGTGTTATTCGACCACCTGGAGCATGTAACGTAAGGACCTTGGTGTGAAACTATATAAAGCCTGGTACTTACGACAACGTAGATTTTTTGGTGAATGGGCCTTTAAAAAGTTGGATGAAGATCCACTTTTTTATCAAAAAATTGTCTTCATCGAAATCGAATTGAAATATACAAATGGGGTTTTCACTCATCTGATAAGATGTGTGATTATTTTTTATGTTACTCATTTTGATTGAGTCCTATATGCTTGGTACTACAATAATTTTTTGGGTGGGAGGGAGTTTAAACCGCGAAATCCCCATTTGGATGCGCTAATGCAAAGCATATATAATCAGGGGATGACCGCAAGAAGGCATGCTATCACCACTGCTTTGGTGCCTAGTTGTAGATAGTCTCCTAGTTAAACTTAAAGAAACTGGGGTAGATGTGGTTAGAACACGGTACAAAGATGGTGTTTAAACGAAGGTCTCTCTGTAAACCCAAAAAATGACAGTAATTGTACCTTTTACAAAATGGCGTAAGCTTAATCTTATTTCTTTGGAACTCTTTGGGAGAAAAAGTAGGTTTCTCCTGCTCAGCGAAGTATCTTCGAGTGGTCATGGATAGTTAACTCTCCTGGACCCTTCACATAGACCGCATTATTAACAAAACCACAGCCTCTTGGTAGAGCTGTAGAAGAATTTGCGACAAGAACTGGGTAATAAGTCCTAAGATGATGTACAAACTGTACACGTTGATCGTAAGACCGTATCACATAAGACATTATCATATTCGTCTGTAGTGTGGTGGTCAAAAACCCTTGAAGCATCTACTATCAAGTGGTTAGAACGAGATCAAAGATCTGCAGGAATAAATATGACAGGTTTATTCCCAACAATGATCCTCAATATCATCGTAGGGCTTATACCAATTTATTACTATACTTAGGACAAACTAAGCAAAGAAAAAAAAAAAAAATAAAACTAATTCAAATAAAATAAAAATGTACACATTTTAACCTTCCTTTCGGGCTTTTGTTTTCTAACATGTGCCATCCGTTTTGTTACCCAATTTTTGGAATTTGGGACGATATTGACAGATCATCACTTTACTATGCTATGATAGTGTGCAACATCAGGTAGAAAACGAGAGGAGTCAAATAAGCATTGCCAACTCCGGGATTCAAACTCCGGGAACCTCTCTCCCAGCAGTCAAGTGCATTATCACTTGATCAACTAAGCCATATGACAATCAACAAACTTGAGAGTTTGAAGATTTAAGACGCCTCAAAAATTTACACTTCAAGCAATTTCATTAAAATAACAAATTATTTTTATATTCAGCTAGCCTTGGCTGCATGAAAAAGCATTTCCTTTATTTAATATTCTATGGCAGACAACTGTTAGTTAGAGAAGAAACAATAACTCAGCATTTAGACACATACAGTCACACTTATGCACACTTAGGCAAACGAATATATGTGTGTGCGTGTGTATAAAAATAATAACTATGTCATTTCTGTATGAGTTGCATTTTATAGCTTCGCCTGCAACTAAGCGTAAAAGCTAAGCAAACCGCCATATAGGACGCCATTGGCAAGACTGCAAATTTATTTGCTGCGACGTGATTCGAATATTTCTGAGATACTACTAGTAGTATTAGTCTTTAAGTACTTCGACCAAGATATAAAAGTCAGTAACATTATTCTCCGGATACCCTTTACAGCGCCTACATCATTCGGAAAACCATCTCCTTCAAGCCACTGTTCTATTGTTTGGTATCTAAGCCATAAACGCAAGTTTCAAGAACTTTAAAGGATGACAGTTTACACACGACAACGCACAAACAGACTCGCATTCACGTACTTACTTCTCTAAAAAAAGAGAAGGCGTAAATATAAAAGGAATTTGCTGTTTTTATATATCTTGCATTATATTTCATGACTTATTTTTCGACATGCCGCTCATGTTGGCTGCCAAAAATGACAAGTGATGTTAAGTGGTGTAGTGTACACACATACACATACACATTCCACCCACATAGTTAGTAATACAAACGCATAAAACAGACTGTGTGTCAAGCTATATACTGCGATGTTGCCAGATTGGTGCGAACAAGGGCATTTGTAGGCTTTTAAAGGGGCCATCTTTTTTATGCATCAATAAAATCGTATTATATAAATTGTTAAAAAAATCATATTTCCTCTTTTATTTATAATTTTACTATAACTAAACATGCACTTGAGTTAAGTATTTTTTATTAAATTAACATTAACGAGTGCATGTTTTTTTTGTGGAAAAGCGATGTTGTTTTTTTGCATTTACAAATTATGCTATTAAATCATCGCTATCACTACATCATAATGTTCGAAAAAATTTGTCATACATTTTTTTGCTGTAGTCTTATAAGAAATCGATTTGAACACGCACACCCAAGCACACACAAATCAGTTGGTACTGCATGCTTTTCACTTTGCCTCATTGACGATATCTTATGAGTTGCATTGTTGCTCCTTTAAGTCCTCAGTTTGATTTTGTATTTTAACACTAGTTTTATAACAGCTCTTAAGCTGTATTGGTAATAAACTCGGAAATGTGTTGTGTTAGCAGCTATACGGAACACAAAAAAGTATATATGTGTGTGTGTCAGAGAGTTCAAAATTGCAGCAATTGAATTGATTTCATATCCTGACGATTTCACACACATACTTTATAATAAATATGCTCATCATACGCTTCTTTTACGTTCAATTCTTATGAACATTTCTTGTGAAAAAAATGAGGCAATAAATATTAAACTCAATTTATACTTTATGTTGGAGATTGTAAATATACTTAAGTGGGAGTTGTGTTGTTAAGTTTTTAAAAGAAAGTCGAATTCACAAACAACGAAAAGGATATAAGTTAGTGAAGGAACCAACGAAACAGCTGTATAGTTCGTTTAATAAAAAACTTTGTTGTTGTAACAACCTGTTCGTCATACAGCATTTGTCATACTTCTCAAAATATAATCTATGTTTTAAATATACATTTTTCGAGAATTATTCAAGAAAATAAAAGAAATACTAAAACTAATTTTCAAGTAGGAAAGAAAGAATTAAAACGTAAATGCTTGTTTTAATTAAAAAAAAAAGATTAAATAAATACTTTTACTTTTTCCAGCAGCGACATATCAAAGGATTTTTTGCTTGGATTTATTCATATTCATATTCATATTCATATTCATATTCATATTCATATTCATATTCATATTCATATTCATATTCATATTCATATTCATATTCATATTCATATTCATATTCATATTCATATTCATATTCATATTCATATTCATATTCATATTCATATTCATATTCATATTCATATTCATATTCATATTCATATTCATATTCATATTCATATTCATATTCATATTCATATTCATATTCATATTCATATTCATATTCATATTCATATTCATATTCATATTCATATTCATATTCATATTCATATTCATATTCATATTCATATTCATATTCATATTCATATTCATATTCATATTCATATTCATATTCATATTCATATTCATATTCATATTCATATTCATATTCATATTCATATTCATATTCATATTCATATTCATATTCATATTCATATTCATATTCATATTCATATTCATATTCATATTCATATTCATATTCATATTCATATTCATATTCATATTCATATTCATATTCATATTCATATTCATATTCATATTCATATTCATATTCATATTCATATTCATATTCATATTCATATTCATATTCATATTCATATTCATATTCATATTCATATTCATATTCATATTCATATTCATATTCATATTCATATTCATATTCATATTCATATATTCATATTCATATTCATATTCATATTCATATTCATATTCATATTCATATTCATATTCATATTCATATTCATATTCATATTCATATTCATATTCAGTTTCGTGTTCATTATCACTTATTTGAATATTTTTAAAATTTTGTTAGTACCTTTAAAATTTTAATAATTTTTTAGAAAGACGCTTTAAAGCTTAAAAAGTCAAAAGTTTATATGCCTTTAAGTGCGGTTTGTTCACAAAGTTATTAAGTGTAGATATAACTTGTTCATATTATAAGACCAGATGCGAAATACAACATCTTTATAACACGTTATTTTTTCAATTTGTTCAGTGAGTGTTATAAACATTCAACAAAGCAAAGCTCGTAAGGCGTTATGAGCTGGTTTAAAAAAGTGACAACATAATATTTGTTTACATTTTGTAGCTTTTTGACATCCCTGATTTTTTATCAATAACTAGGTTATAAAATTTGTCACAAAGTCATATCAAGCTTTGTGCAGTTTTAGCGAAACTGAATTCTTATTTTTCACGAATAAATATAGTTCGTTACAATCTGAAATATAACTAGATAGTTGTAGATGGTAAACAAACCGAGTTATTCACAAAACCTGTTACGGAACAAGTCAACTGTTTATAAATCTGTGAACAATGGGCAGTTAGAGTGTGTACCAACTGATTTCAAGCTGGAATATTTTTTGGCTAGCTTTAGCTATGCGTTGATATATCAATATTTTAAGTTTATTCTTAATTAGATCACTCAGGTTTTTGGCTATCTTTGTATATTCTATTTTCTGTAGCATTGTGGATTTATGAGCATTTATTTTGAAAATCTTTTATGCTCTGAAGATTGGTTTGATATTTTGTGCTGCGAAATTTATCAATAAAATTGAATAGCATTCTGGTTATTTGCAGAAATACGCTTTAAACACATGTGAATAGAAACTCTATATTTACTTAATGTTAGGATTTCAGAACTCGTAGAAGATGTAATTAAAACTATTGCTTTAATTAAGAGATACTCAAGCAAAGATTGTTTTCAGTGCACACAATATGGTTGAATTTAATTAAGCATATATTTAAGAGCAAACTGAATAATTATAAGCCGCATAACACAATTCCACTCTATTAATCCTAAACAAGAGTTTCATAAACATTTTACAAAAACATATCTTCATACTCTTGAGTCTGGGGATGACGTCTTATTTGAAGCATATACAAACAAATATATTTTGCAATTAGTTCTTATCTTCTTTTTAAAATGTATTCCTTCAAATTGTATTTATTATAAATTTACAAACTATGTCCACATTCTTTGCACGTCTATGTGTTTTTGATAAATATAATTTCTCTGCCAACATTTTGGCTTCTAGAGTGGGGAAATTTTTTCTTATATCTTTTAAGAAACCAACATTGAGATGCTACAACAAATAAAACCTCACATAGTACGTGAGTTTTTATAAATTTCAAGGATCATTCATTTTTGAACTGTTTATTTCCATGACACTCGAGTTAGTGAAACAAGTATTTGTTTTCGTTTATTTAGTTCAGAACGCAAGATTTCAGGTTAATGTTTTATATGATAAGCATTTGAATTGAATTGATTGAATTTGATTTGTACGCACTTAACACTACATTAAAAATAAGTGCTTGATGACAGGCAATGTTATGGCATCTGAAGTGTTCATGTTGAAAATTAAACATACATTGGCCGTATTCAGTGGGCTCAACTGTTGTGCAATAATCGCTGAAAGGTACGTAATTTTGGTAGCACTCTGTCAATGATCAGGTATTTGTCGACATTTTATCGAGCCATTTTATCTAGAAACTGTTAAAAATGAAAAGGTCAACTAACCATCTGTGTCAATTCCAGCTGATGTGTTGTATAAAAATTTGCACAAGGCCTTACATTTCATCAATATGGCAACTATTCTGACGCTACAAGTAGCAACTCAGTTAGCGAAATACTGAGCACAATAAATGAGTATGTTGAAAACGTGGCAAGTTTCTTCATAAAACATAGACAAAATTGATATAAAACTTCAATCCCAGTTTAAGTCAGTCACAATTTTAAGTTAAATAAAAATTCATTCTTTCATTGGTATTAGAAGCATTCCAATGGAATTTTTCAATCACACAGTAAGAGAAAAAAGAAAAATTGCATGCACGGTTAAAAATCTTGTACTAAATTTTAAACTTTTTTGGATTACATATAGGACACGACCAAAAAAAAATTATTTTTTAATCCAATGAAAAGTTTTAAATTTTTCAATCCAAAAAGGATTTATTTTTAATCCGCAAAAAGTTTAAAATTTCTTAATCCAAAAAGGAATAATTGTTAATCCACAGAAAGTTTAAAATATTATAATACAAAAAGTTTAAAACATTGTAATCCGAAAAGGGATTACTATTTCATCCACAAAGGTTTAAACACTGTTTACTGTAATAATGTATAAAATAATATTTTGGTTCAGATTTTAATAAACAATTTGTTTCATTTTATTAAAATAACTTTCTGATGCTTTAACAACATTTAGAATTATATTAAGCTTAAATTTCGTAGTAGTAGTAGTTTTCAATCTTATACCTGAATTACATTGCGGCAGTGGCAGCGTCAGTGGCAGTGGCATTGATCAGCTGTTATTTTAGGAATACTGTTGTTCAATGGTAAAATTTACATAGCAGCAGTGGCAGTAAGCAGTACTGCCGAGGTCAGCCCTATTTCTAAATTCACTGCCAACATGCAAATAATTAAACTACTTAGAAAAATTCAACATTCACTGATTTTGATGCTGACGCTGCCACTGCTAGATTGTAATTGGCAGGCAGTAAAACACGAAACAGCTGATCACTGCCGCTGCCACTAACACAGCTGCTGTCTCTGCCACTGCTACATTGTAATTCAGCTATTAAATAACATAAATACTTTTTCCTGATATTACTACCTTAATACAAATTTATAGTCCAAAAATAGTCTTAAACTGAAACTTTTTCGGATTAAAAAAAATTAAACTAAAATATGGAATAAAAAATAGTACTTTTAGGATTAAAAATTGCTTTAAACCAAAGTTTGGATTAAAAACTAGTCCAAAATTTTTAACCGTGTGCACTCTTGAAAGAGAAAACTAGACGCCGATAAGCTACAATCAATCCTTGACTTTAATTTCTGCTTCAAAAAAACACGCCCCGATCAACAATAAATATATGCGCGAAGTTGACGCATATGACACTCTATGCGAAAGGCTGCAGAAGAGGTGATATGCCCAATAGGCAATTAAACCAGCGCTCTTCAAACGAAGGCCTGAAAATACTGCTACTCTTGACGACCAAACATATGTCTTCCTCGCTGCTCTTATGAGCACTTCTCGAAAGCCTGCTTTTTCTGCACAAAAGGCGAACAAATTTGTTTTCCCTACTAAGACTGAGTTTTCATATACTTCAGGGCAACTTTTTCGTTAAAAGTTATAACATATATATCAGTTTAAAAATATGACGTTGTAATGGACAGTTTTCAAATGTTATAAATGTAAATTAATCAGACTTAAAAAAACACAGGAGAGAAGTTAAAATCATAGAATATTTAATACACAGAAAAAGGTAAAAAAAGAAAAAAATATTTTTCAATGGTTTTTGCTTACCCCTTCTTTTAGTCATTCTTAAGAAGTGCATCAGGTGCATATCAGGCTTCTTTTGAGCAATAAGAGCGGAAGGCCTGCAAAATTTTACCATTTCATATAAAAAAGAAAGTATACTTGGATATGAGTGTGGTAGTACTTCGAAATTCATATGAAACCAGTGGCACTACCAAGAATGTCATAATGCCACTGAATATAAAAAAAGCCGATTATATGGCCGGTTGCATGGTAGAATGCCAAGATAGGTGCATATTGTATAGGAAGTGAGCTAGATGCCAAAGTCAGCTATTAGAATGTAAGTTGTTCTAATTGTTGTTGCTGTCTTTATTATTCCACGCTTATGGCACTCACAGCTTTGTTAATGTAAGATAAGACGCCTTGGCCGTAAATTTGAAGAAAACACTGATGTTGTGGAAGGAATACTTCTTTAGAGTTTTGAATGGTGACTCTAAAAACAATTACGCCAATAGAAATGATAATCCGGAAACCCCAATTATGGATGACAGTGTTTAATGCCATGTCTACAAAGAGAGTTTAGTTTGCGTTTCGTTTGAGTTTAAATGCAGCTGTTCACACAGAGATGCGTCGGCAGAATTAAGATTATGGTAGATTGAACTTATCGCCAATTTTTGGCATTTCTAATCGTTCAATATAATGAACACAGCTAAAATCTAATTGAACGAATGTTTCTATCAAAACACTAGCATACCTTTAGGCATGCATCAAATTGAGTTTTGGTTAACGTAGAAAACAAGTTTAGTTTAGTTGGGTTTCTCCTGCATAATTGTATTGGAGACGCCAGAGTTTATATTGAGTTCAAGGGCAAAACGCAACTTTGTACTGGAAACGCAAACTAAACTCTCTGTGTAGACATGGCATAAGTTTAAGTTAGTTAAGCGTTTATATATATACTAGTAAACCTGTTGCCCGAATTCGAGCAATTCAATAAAAATTAATTGTTAGAAACATTATTGACGTTTAATATATGATATTCTATTCAATAAGCTATAACGAATAACGATATATTGAGTCTCAATAATGATATAAAAGATCATTATCTGAATGGTTTGACTTGAAACGTTTGATCTGACACAAAATTTTTTAATGTAACTGTCAAAATACGAAGACGGACTTACACTAATATAACAACTGATAAAAACATTATTACTATTCGAAAACATCGCAGCTTAACTCTTCCAGCTATAAAAAATAACTAATGTTAAAAAAAAAACGCATTAAAAAATAGATTTAAATATAAAACTAAGATATATTTCAGAAATTAATAAAAAACACTTACAGAACACCTACAACATCGATTTATGACACATTTAGATGAAAAAACACCAAAAAACCCAAAAAAAAAATTTATTTTTTGAAAACTGTTAAAATTTGACTGACTTGTTTGCTCGAAAAGTGGAATTTTTGATTTTGGAACTGCATTTTTCGGACAATTGACATTTGAGGAATGCATAAAAGATAATTTTGGTTAAAAGGTTGGGAACCCCCTGAAGTGAAATCACAATTTTTAAAAGTGGTTTGCACATAAACAGCCTAAACCTGATTTAATGACATCTAAATCGATAGAATCGGTCCATTGGTCTGGGAGGAGTTGAAGTCACAAAAAAAACCTTAGCCTACACTGAGGAAACGAATTGGTTGGGGCAACAAAAAAAATGCCCAACCGCATTTTCGAAGTTGCTGCAACCTGAAATCTGAAGTTATTGCAGCATACATTTTGTCAGCAATGAATGCTTTTGATGTTGTATGAACTAATTATTGAAAATCAGAACCAAATCATGCCCTACTCATAACTTAAAATCGAATCTTACAACTTACCATTTTCTTGATATGATAGATAGTTGATTGGTACAACATAAATCTGAATTTGCCACAACTGGGGAAAATGATTGCAGGAAACTCTGCAGACAATGATGTACACAAGATCGGGCAACCATCTTAAAATTTTTCGTGTGTGGTAATTTGTTTAGGATAGACGAGAAAAGATAGTGTTCGTAAGAAATTTGAAATAAATTCAAGCCATTCAATTCTTCGTTTATATAGCGCAGTTCAATATAGTAGAAAAATAAAAGCAAGGTTTGCAGATATTTTGCATTAAAATTTAATAAAGTTGAACTTGAATCAAATTTTTAATACTGATGGTATTTTTTATTTAACAATTAGTTGTGCAAAAAATTATTCGGTTGTAAAATTCAATATTCAATTGAGGGAATCAATTATTTGGTCATTTATTTCCAGTATTTTCAAGGTCGACTTGAAAAATGAGTCGATTCTGTTACATCAAACATATTCTTATATGGATGAACGAATATTTCCGGTTTCTACAAAATTTTGATTCTGAATAACGAATTCAGTTTATAACAACCGAAAAATGTTTATAGCAACTATTTTTCGAAACACCCAACCAAAAATTTTGGATCTACAGCTAATCTGTTTTGAGAGTGTATTAATTATATAGATTGAATAATTCAGAGCTATAGCTCGGTTGAAAAACAACACAGCCTCAGGTTTCAATACATTTATGAGCTTCTTTATGGTCGCAAGAATGCATTCCAGACAATTGGAGCCTCAGTGCCCAATCCATAAAAATGCCAACACTACCGTTTGCATTAACTACCGTGTGAATAACTTTCTATTGAATTGAATGTAAGGTTCTGTCGAGTGTATAGTATTACATGAAAGGCTAAAGCCCATCATAAGCCAAATTGTACCTTCTCAGAGTGGCTTCAGATCTGGAAAGTCCCCCATCTATCAGGTATTTAAGCTCTGATAAATGTTAAAAAAAAAACAAATCAAAACGCACTATCCTTGTTTCGATTTCAAAGCCGACTTAGACAGTTCAATAAGGAATCACCTACAAATCACGTTGTATGAATTAGGTATTCCTGCAAAACTAATACATTTTTGTAGGTTGACACCAGCGCAGTAAGAATCGGGAAGGACTTATTTTGCATACTCAATATCAAACGAGCTTTCAGACAAAATGATTTCTTATCGATTTTCAATATCAACATTAACTTCCACATCAACATCAACATCAACATCAACATCAACATCAACATCAACATCAACATCAACATCAACATCAACATCAACATCAACATCAACATCAACATCAACATCAACATCAACATCAACATCAACATCAACATCAACATCAACATCAACATCAACATCAACATCAACATCAACATCAACATCAACATCAACATCAACATCAACATTACCATCAACATCAACATCAACATCAACATCAACATCAACATCAACATCAACATCAACATCAACATCAACATCAACATCAACATCAACATCAACATCAACATCAACATCAACATCAACATCAACATCAACATCAACATCAACATCAACATCAACATCAACATCAACATCAACATCAACATCAACATCAACATCAACATCAACATCAACATCAACATCAACATCAACATCAACATCAACATCAACATCAACATCAACATCAACATCAACATCAACATCAACATCAACATCAACATCAACATCAACATCAACATCAACATCAACATCAACATCAACATCAACATCAACATCAACATCAACATCAACATCAACATCAACATCAACATCAACATCAACATCAACATCAACATCAACATCAACATCAACATCAACATCAACATCAACATCAACATCAACATCAACATCAACATCAACATCAACATCAACATCAACATCAACATCAACATCAACATCAACATCAACATCAACATCAACATCAACATCAACATCAACATCAACATCAACATCAACATCAACATCAACATCAACATCAACATCAACATCAACATCAACATCAACATCAACATCAACATCAACATCAACATCAACATCAACATCAACATCAACATCAACATCAACATCAACATCAACATCAACATCAACATCAACATCAACATCAACATCAACATCAACATCAACATCAACATCAACATCAACATCAACATCAACATCAACATCAACATCAACATCAACATCAACATCAACATCAACATCAACATCAACATCAACATCAACATCAACATCAACATCAACATCAACATCAACATCAACATCAACATCAACATCAACATCAACATCAACATCAACATCAACATCAACATCAACATCAACATCAACATCAACATCAACATCAACATCAACATCAACATCAACATCAACATCAACATCAACATCAACATCAACATCAACATCAACATCAACATCAACATCAACATCAACATCAACATCAACATCAACATCAACATCAACATCAACATCAACATCAACATCAACATCAACATCAACATCAACATCAACATCAACATCAACATCAACATCAACATCAACATCAACATCAACATCAACATCAACATCAACATCAACATCAACATCAACATCAACATCAACATCAACATCAACATCAACATCAACATCAACATCAACATCAACATCAACATCAACATCAACATCAACATCAACATCAACATCAACATCAACATCAACATCAACATCAACATCAACATCAACATCAACATCAACATCAACATCAACATCAACATCAACATCAACATCAACATCAACATCAACATCAACATCAACATCAACATCAACATCAACATCAACATCAACATCAACATCAACATCAACATCAACATCAACATTAACATTAACATCAACATCAACATCAACATCAACATCAACATCAACATCAACATCAACATCAACATCAACATCAACATCAACATCAACATCAACATCAACATCAACATCAACATCAACATCAACATCAACATCAACATCAACACCAACATCAACATCAACATCAACATCAACATCAACATCAACATCAACATCAACATCAACATCAACATCAACATCAACATCAACATCAACATCAACATCAACATCAACATCAACATCAACATCAACATCAACATCAACATCAACATCAACATCAACATCAACATCAACATCAATATCAACATCAACATCAACATCAACATCAACATCAACATCAACATCAACATCAACATCAACACCAACATCAACATCAACATCAACATCAACATCAACATCAACATCAACATCAACATCAACATCAACATCAACATCAACATCAACATCAACATCAACATCAACATCAACATCAACATCAACATCAACATCAACATCAACATCAACATCAACATCAACATCAACATCAACATTAACATTAACATCAACATCAACATCAACATCAACATCAACATCAACATCAACATCAACATCAACATCAACATCAACATCAACATCAACATCAACATCAACATCAACATAAACATAAACATCAACATCAACATCAACATCAACATCAACATCAACATCAACATCAACATCAACATCAACATCAACATCAACATCAACATCAACATCAACATCAACATCAACATCAACATCAACATCAACATCAACATCAACATCAACATCAACATCAACATCAACATCAACATCAACATCAACATCAACATCAACATCACATCAACATCAACATCAACATCAACATCAACATCAACATCAACATCAACATCAACATCAACATCAACATCAACATCAACATCAACATCAACATCAAACATCAACATCAACATCAACATCAACATCAACATAAACATCAACATCAACATCAACATCAACATCAACATCAACAT